>JAASFF010000563.1:0-163932 GCA_013365195.1 Cercospora citrullina | reverse complement strand
TACGAGATGACGCTGGTCCACTAACCTATCTGGTCCACTAGGTTATCAAACACGTTAGTCTAATAGATCAGCAATCAAGCAGACTAACCAGAAGCATACAGCGCAGATCTTTATCAGTTGCAACTACATTCTCACGAATGCGATATGGCAGATTCTGAATATGCCGAAGACGTTCAATGCTAACTAAGTGAGGAATGCCATGTCGATCGCGTAGAAAAAGCGACTGCGAAGCGATAAGGAATGAAATGAGCAATAGTATAAGAGCTCAGCGCCAGGCAGGCAAGTATTGCTTCACCAGATTATTTCATTACTGTCATTTCCTTAACACTACTGTACATTCACGACATCTACACCAACGACACTATGAAGGTCACCTTAATCATCTTCGCCGCTCTCTGGGCAATGGTTATTGCTGCCCCAAGCCCCAAGTCCAGAAAGTGCAAAAGTCGTAAGGGCGGATCTTCAAGCGGCACAACTTACTACTGCAACCGGGGATGGGGAGGTAATGGTGGCTGCGAGGCATTGGGTAAATGTATGAAGCGGACAAGGAGATTCCCATTTGCCGTCCAGCGCTGATTGTGTGCAGTCACATTTTGCTGCAGTACAGCCGAAGGCGGGCAATTCGTTCATGAGAAAGACGTAAGCCACTTACAACGGATCAGGTGTGGAATTGATGAGAACGAGCATGCTGACCATCTCTTGATTCAGGACGCATACAATGCTGGGTTGGGAGGATGTGCGGATGGCGGCGCGATCATGTGTGCGTCGTAGAGAAGAAATGAATCTTGATGGCTATGAGTGTTGCGAGAATGGTTGAAAGTTTGACAATGTTAGCTGTGGTTGCGAAGACCAAATGTCGAAAATTGCACTACATTCTCGGTATGACACTAACAGAGCTGTTGGAAATACTGCGCAAACACAAACTGAAGCATCGTCACGAAAAGTCCTCTCAGGCACCGGCTGCGGACTTGGCATGCGAAATATCGACTCTGGGGAGAATAGCTCGTTGCGAGAAGACACTCAAAACGGGGCAGGAGCTTGAATCCAACACGCTCCAACGATAATGTAGCACGATTGATCCACCATCTGCCAAGGAGGCCTCATTGCTTAGGCAGTGCAAAGACCGTGATTCATATACCACAATGGTCGATCCCGTCTAAACTTACAGCTTGCGACTTGATCACGCAGGCGGTGTTGATGTCCGCCATCAGGAGGATTACAACTGTGTACTACGAACTGGGTCTCGACCGGTGAGGCAACCGGTGAGACTCTCGCGGCTTGAAACATGAAACATGAAACTTGAGGGCTGATTATTTTAGGGCCCATGATTTCCATTCTTATCGTCGAATCGGAGGCCGATGAAGTAGTGTTGTGTAACCGGGCGCATACCGCTCGATGACATTCAATTGGCGTTCGCTAACACAGAAGCCAGTAACGCGGGCTGGAATGAGCACGGGATTCGACTGCGCCACTGCTCACTGCCGAGCGCTGTGCCACTGGTATTCTTGTGCGAGCTGAAGAATTCCCTACGGATCAACGACCGCGTTGCGCAGGCGAGATCGATGATGAAGTGTCGTGTGAAGGTCACGCATCGAAAACATTGAAAGCCAGGTCCTCGTGCCGCAAATCTATATCGACATTGCACAGCTCTTCCCCGGTCACAACAGTACTATTCAAAGATTGCACCAACGAATTGACCCTACAGCGAACACCGCATCACCATGAGCCCTCTATTCAGCATCTTGGCCCTCGCGGCGTCCTTCTCCTTCGTGATCGGCCTTCCGAAAGGTGAGCCCCAAAGTCTGCCAACTATCTTCGAGCGTCAAGGAGCCACCCGAACAGCTACGGAGCTCGTTGGTGACGGCAATCCGCACCAGGTCTTCAAAAATGTGCAAATCACCGTAAGTGCCGTGTTTTGATCCTCGCAGGTTGCTGAGGCACCACGCTAACTTCATGCTCACAGAACACAATGGAATGCGGATCTGCAGTAGGCTGCACAAAAGTCCACACCAAAGGCGAAACCGTCAACATAGGCTTCGAAGCTGCAGGCTCTCCTTTTAGCTGGATCACGGGAGGATTCGCCGTGTCCAAGTCCTTTACCACCGAGCAGTCATCGGAGTGCAGCGGTCTCGCTGGGCAATCTATCTGCGTGTGGCAGCGGATCGCGTACACTGCTGTAAGTTGCTCCCAGTGCGATTTGGGTCCGATACGCGGTCGGGTAGCCGCAACATGTAGGACAGACAATTGATAGAATCTTGTAGTATACCGTTCATAACGTTCGATGCCCTGCGAATGGCTGCCCTGGAGGAACCGACCCATTCGTGATCAGGTCTCCCAACAAAGGCCAGACGGTGGACTACTGCGTGGTCGGCGCGTGTCGCACTATTGGTCAAGGCTACTGGCAGGACACTTCTATTCCGGGCACTGCATGAACAAATGGAAAAGGCAGACAAACGTGCGACAGTTAAGCATACACGAGTACACGGGCGGCAACATCATTCATGATCAGTACATCTCAGATACGGAGCTCGAAATCAATTTACTTGACGCAGTGTCTCGCTTTGCAGGTAGGGGGCGTTGAGAGGCCCAAGTCTTGTGATAAAAAAATCACTTCGACTTCCGGCCGTGTCAAATGCCTGTGAGCGACAGCTCAACAGGCGCGCTAGCTGTCGTGGTGCAATTTTGACTCTGGTACGTATTCAGCCACTATGTCAAGCTAACCTCAATTCTGGCAGGAGGATGGAGAGAATGTCGCTCCAGCCGCTCAGTTTCGAGCATGATGTTCGATCGGCACGCTTAATGCAGAAAGTACAGATCTAGGCCCCTCCGCGCATTCCCACGGCACACCAAGTCTTGCAGGAAAGCGACTGAATGCTCCTTGCTGTCCCGTTGTCTCCTCCTCCGGAATAAAGCTTATGCACGAGACCTCATATTCGACGAATCACAAACGGGAACTGGCGAGAATGTGGCGCTTGTGGCTTCTCAGTTGCGGACCAGTATGTCTTGGGCCTTTCGAGCTAGTACTCTTCCAGATCTCATGAGCAGATGCCACCGCATCTCCTTTGGAGCGATGGCTTGAACGCAGTTCGCAGCACGTCCGCCATTGAGCTTCTTAACACCACGCCTCCCCCGGCTGTGCTTGTCTGCGGACGTCGCGCTCTTTCTACCACATCTTTCGCTACCTTCTCTCTATACGTCGTCATGCGGCATCTGCTTCTCATCTCAGTTAGTCTCAGTGCAGCAGCAGCGCAAGCGGTGCAGCCGTGCGACATTTGGGACTACTCATTCGCGTACTGGTATGCCGGAGAGCCGTCTCGCAGCACTGCAACGTATCCAAGGCCGCTAATGGTCCAACCAGTCTTCCAACAGATGCGTTGGGCCTCGGAAACATCGGTCGCGGCCTGTCACTCGGCCTCCGCACTCTGGATCGATGCGCACTGATATGCAAAGAAGTGGAGGGGGACCCCTACTTCCTCGTCGGAAATACCAGAGAAGGCGATCCTATTTGCTACTGCTCTCCTTTCATACTGCCTGTTGATCCTGTTGATCCTGCCCGCTGCAACACGCCGTGCCCTGATAACCCAGGCCAAATATGCGGCGGTGATGGTGTTGCGATAAGTGCTACATATCGTGCGTTCGAATGACTTGTCCAGGAAGAAATCGGGCTGACACCAAGCGATAGTCGCTGTATGTGAACAACTGCTTCGAGCCGAATCCAAATGTGGCGAGAGTAAGGGCTTTGTAAGAGACTCGCAGCCCCCGGCAGACAGATTGCACCTACTGATTTCTGGCCTTGCGTGGCTGCAGCGGCTACCTTGGATGTCTCGATGGCGTCGTCGATGATACGTTTAACGATACAATTGGGGGCATGGGCAACCCTGGAGAACCCCAAGCCCATGAAAGCTGCTCTGCGAAATGTGGCGGATTGAGCCGCTACTTCGCGATACAGCGGGCTGACTTGAATGGGGGGCCGGGAGCTCGATGCGCATGCGGCAACAACATTGATCCGGCACGGTATGAAGCTGCCGACAGCAGGTGCACTGCGGCATGTCCTCCGGGCAATCCATTCTGCGGCAACCCGACCAACGGCGTCAACGTATTCTCTTCGGCGGGACCCAACCCCACTCTCGCCAGTCGCTCTTGCACCAGTCTTGTGACGACCATCACGAGTCGTCCGGTATTGTTCACTACGGTGACCGATACAAGCACCACGACCACCACCGTGGATCAACCTGCCGTCACGAGCACCTGTGCGACTTCAACAGCGACAGCGACCGAGGTCTCCACCGTGACCGCTTCTGCCACAGTGACAATCACGGACCCCAAGACCTCGACGTGTTACAAGACCATCACTCGAACCATCACATCGACTTGTCGTCCCCCCAAAACGCGATACGCTCGGGACAGCGATCGTGGTGCAATCTTCGCACGCCAAGCTGTCGACGTCAGAACATGCACGGTGAGAGCCCGCGTCACGATATCTGCGGAAAAGCACAGCAAGAACATCTCGCTGACTGTCATCTTCATCGACAGGTGTCCAATGGTGAAGTCACGACGACGACCGTCAATGATAACATATCGACCAGCACTACTACTACTACGACCACGATCACGGCGACTAGGCCTGCTGATGTGGTAAGTATCACTCTGGGCACCTCCTGTCTCAGCTATCATGTCTGAATCCCTCGTCACAGATTTGCAACACGGCGACGTCGACTATGACAGTCACAAATCCCACGACAACGACGACGACTGCAACAATTACAAAGAAGGGCAAGACTATCACGACTACGAAGAAGAAGACGGTGACGACCACAAAGTATCCGCGTCATGCGCCTACTTGCAAGAAGAGGAAGAATGGAGGGTACTATTGAATGTGGACTTGAGCTCCGCACGATCTAGCCGTAACAGTGACTGTATCTGGCGAGATGCGATGTAGAAAGGAATAGTGTGAGTGGAAGTACCGATGCCTGGAGGTGTTGGCTTCTGTGCAATCACAATGGACGGGAACCATTGAAACCCTTGGCAGATGTACTAAAGCTATATGCAGAACATTTGCCGGTCCATAGCGTCCGAGATCCATACTCGGACTTCTTTCCTGAGCCAGATATCAACCAGCTTGCAGCTCGGTGAAATTGCTGTGTTGTGTCGACAAGTCTCGATGCAGACAACTCAACTGCCTCCTTGCGTGGGCGAAGTATCCTGAATCTTCCAAGTATCGCTCGCAGAGCTCGAGCCATGGAATGGTCAGAAAGTCCCAAGACACGAAGAACTGGCCATCTCCATCATTGGACGAATCTTCTATGCCAGTGGCCCCACACGGCAGTAATGTCCCGCGATAGTTCCCGACTTTGACCACAACCATGGTGCATGGATGAGGTGCGTCATTGTATTCTGGTAGCAATCTCAATCGCGGCCCTCCTGTTGCCGGTTCTGGAATGGCTGCTTACATCTGCAACATCATCACCCGCAGAAGCACTGTCAACGCTGTCTCGATAATATGAGTTTCCGATCTTGATTGAAAGTTGCGAAGCACAACTACCTCCACTAGCTTTCCTCTCGGCTCGAATGAAAACAAGTTAGCGCTCTGATAGGATGCCTCTCGACAAAGATCGCGACGAACATTTGTTCCGAAAGTTGAGCCTTCGGCTCAGACCCAAGCGCTTGTCGTAAGCCGGAGGTTGTCATGTTTGTTGTAGTCAGCACGCGTGCAAGCAGCTTGTTAGCTTTCCATTAGACACACTCTCGTTATTCGGGACGGGATATGTTGCGCAATACTACTGGTGCAAAACGCTGATCTTCAATTCTTTTATGGCCTTGGTCGTACGTCGTGAAAGCCGACACCTGGTCTTCCCACGATATCTCATCCACTACGGCCGACTTTGCGAGCTCGATATGGGCGGACAGTAATGAGCGCCCGAGTCATATATCGAAATCGGACCTGCGGAAGCATCAGCGATGTCCAGACAATACTCAGCACGTCTGAAGCTTTAAAACCTTGGCCGCACGTTGTTCGACAGGCATACCGTAGTATGTCAGACAAGAGTGAGACCATTGGCAGTTGATTTCAACGAATGATCGGCATTGCTCTGGTGTCGTACATAGCAGCATGAAAGTCCTTGAGGAATATGCAGCAGGCCGCATCACCTGGGAGGAAGCTGGCAATTTGACAGCCGATCTCATAGGCGGCGGCGTTGATACAACAAGCAGTTCCATGATCAGCATGGTTCTTGCCATGTGTTGCTTTCCTCGAGCTCAACAGAAGGCATGCGAGGAAATCGAGCGAGTCGTGGGACTAGATCGACTTCCCGACTGGGACGATGAGCTACCTTACGTCGATGCTCTGGTCGAGGAGGTATTGCGATGGCGCACATTGACGATTATTGGCGGGATTCCTCATGCACCTATTCAGGAGGACGAGTATCAGGGCTATGTCTTTCCGAAAGACACTTGGATCGTCGGTAACGTGTGGACCATCCACCGAAATCCTCGTGACTTTCCGAATCCAGACGAGTTTCGACCGGAGCGATTCCTGGATGAAAGGGGCCCATATCCTTTGAAGAAAGGTCACAATGCCTTCGGCTGGGGACGAAGACAATGCAGTGGTCAGCCACTGGCTGAGCAAGGACTACATCTTGTGACGGCGAGGCTGTTGTGGGCTTTCAAAATGGCTCCTGGTCTTGATGACAAGGTACATCGACGATCGTGAGAGGATGTCCGTAAGCTGACGATAAGCAGGGTGAGGAATTCAAGCTCGATATCTTCGCGTATACCGCAAGCGAGAACATGAGACCAGAACCATTCAAAGCTCGATTTATTCCGCGGAACTCTGGAGTACCTGGCATTGTCGAAGAAGCTGCTCGTATTGCGCGAGAGACTCTGGCAATCTATGATGGGGAGACTAAGTTGACCTTGAGCAATGCGCATAAGTACGTGACTTTGTGAGCCTGAGATGAGTTTGAATCAATGCCGTTTCTGTAGAGATCCCTGTTCCGTCTTGGGGCCGAAAATAGCGTAACAACAGCAGCTGATCGCAGTGAGACTCATCAGATCAGGGACGCCACTCATCGGAGGTGCAAGAGGCATGTGTGCCTGCGGCGTACTTATACGCATAAAGTTGGCTTCACGTTTCACTTAATCGCCGCCTGGAAAAGTGGGTTAGGATGAAGGATTCGAGGCCAAACTTTCCGTGCCCCTCAGCAGCATATATGTGTCCAGAAGGTTGCCATTGCTATTTCTCAGCACCCGCTAAGGACATCCGGCGTTGCAACGATGGCAGCACTTTCGCGCATATTTGCAATGTTCGTCATCTTTTCGCGCATTCCAGACACAAGCTGATGTGATCGACAGCCTCTTCATCGGATTTTCCGCCTCCTCATTCGGTCCGCAGCTGACACTTCTATGGAGCTCCAATTCTAGCGCCGGCTTGTCGTCTCTATACACACTTTTCAATCTGGTGTCAGCCACAGAACAGTTGACACTCGGCCTACAAGGAATACTCATCGAGCCACACAGTTTTCTGCAAGAGCAACCGAAGGCCGGACTTGACGATTGGCTTAATGTGGTACAATTGACGACTGTGTGGATCTGTCATCTGTTCTTCAAGGTTCCCATGCACATGTCACTCAATACACTGATGCCTAACAAACACAGATTCGCACTGCTACTATGGCTTCCTCCACTTTCCACGAAGCAGAAGCTTGCACTGAGTACGGTATACTTGGTTTATATCGCATTTTCATTGGCATTCGTCGCATATGAAACCACGCTCCAAGAAGACGATGGGTCCGATTAGGGGCGTGCACTTTTCAGCGGAGGGCACCTCATCTTCATCAATCACTGACACAGATTCGGATCACCCGTTCCATTGAAGGGCCGAGAAACGTGAGCATCGTTGGTTTGGCAGTGCAAGCAGTCGTATTCTTGGTCGTTGGAATCAGCTGGATCTTCAGATTGAGGATACCGCGTGGATCATTCGATGTCGAGCCTGGACAGCCACAATACTCTATATCCATCAAATTGCTTGTGTGGTATCAGACGGTGGGCTGGGCGACTGTAGGGAACCTGATATTTGCCCTGATTCAGGGCATATTATTTCTCGTCATCAGACGAGACGCGGGCCTAACAGGCAAATCAGGAACAGAGACCGCACCACTTCTCCTTGAACTTTAGAGAAGTGTACAGAGACATATACTGAGATTCGCTGGTAGACTTTACTGGCAAGATGATGAGAGTGAGCGGACGGGCATCGATCTTGGGAAGGTGGGAAGGGATGATTCGAGCCAGCGGATTCTTCACGGCACGGCAAATGACGCCGTGGCTGAACCTCTCGCAGGACCTGCATTAGGCCAATGCTACTGAAAAAGTGTACAACCCAATCATCGAACATCGCCGCGAGGCTGTCGCGTCATAATGGGACGGCCATGGGCTTTTTGTCAACAAAGTGCTTGCTAGCTCATGTAACCTGTTCTCCTTATACATCATTGATGATACCAAACCCCTCACCTCAGTCGGCGGAGAGTAAGGCACTTCTTGGAGGTGTTGAGATAGTCACTTGCGTAATGGTCCCTCTGACGATGCGTCCTGGAAGACCACGTTGCACCGACCACACGGGCTTTTCTGTGAACGATGAGCGAAGTTAAGTCAACATGGTCCTCAGTTCGTTGACACGATTTCGAAATACTGCGCTTTGTATCGGCAACTGGCAGACGTAACGCTGTTTGGGACTGTCTGGCGTCGCACTCCTCATCCGCGGAAACTGCCGCAAGGTGATTTGAGCACGGCGATGCAGTCAGACTTGCGTTGCTTCTGTGTGCTAACCGGACGTTTTATCGCAACCGGCGAGCATGCAGAAATCATTGGCAATCATTCGCCGAGCCAGTATCATCAGGACAGGCACGAAATCCCCATGATGACACTGTCAAAGGGTAAGCCGCGAAATATCCTCGTCGGCTTTCCAGCTAAGGTAGCAGTGAAAGTGGGCCTTCTGCATAGTTAGTTGGCATCTCGTATGCACGCTACGCAGCTGGCACCCCTTGCGTGGAGATCGATCGTTAGTCGTTAGTCGATACAGTGACCAATACCCACACCAGTTCCCCGTGGCGCTCGCAGCACCAAGCCATTTGAACAAAAATTGCATTCGAGTGGCCCTTCGAGTACAACATCATTCGATAAGATTCTGTTCTGCATATATCCTGAACTGCCGGCATGCAACATAGCAAATGCCAAATACACAGAGATCGACAGAACCATACCGAAGTCGGATTTAGAACCGAGCCCTTAGACCCCATGTGGAAGATGAAGTAGTCTTGGCTGGCTGTCTCGAGCTACAAACGTCGATCCTGTGGTAAGCATCGCAAAGCTTTAGACAAAAGCTGGAAAATCCAAATGCGGGGACTGCTGGATCGACGAAAACACATGAGGCCGTCTCATTGTCTGGGCAAGCTGGTCTTTCAAGCACAGCCAATGTTGCTTGGAGGCCTGTACACGTTGTTGAGAAAGCGTGGAAGCATACTTTGGCGCGCAATGTGGTATAGCATAAGTGGCTTTCTTGAGCGAGAAGGTATAGCACTTGCCCTCTTGGCTGAACATCGTTGCCTTTCCACGTCTGTAAGCGAGAGGGTGGTTTGGGCACAAGTGATATATAATGGTCCATGGACACCTGTCTTTAGTGTCATCAACTTCAATCAACAGCTCAACATCCTAAACATACCAACAAGACCAAGACCGATATAAGAATGCAGTTCTCCATCTTCGCCACTGTTCTCGCCGTTGTCACCTTGGCCGTGGCTGGGTAAGCGACCTAGAGTGACAACTCGAAACTCCGCTTCATGTTTGCTCACCATTCGTACAACAGCCCTATCCCCGAACCTGAGGCCCAATTCGGCGGAGACTGCCTCGAAGCTTTTGGTAATTCGCCCTTGAGCCCAGGACTTTCTGTCTTCATCTCCTGCTAACGAAAGGACCTAGCCCCATGCTCGTATGATTTCCAGTGCTGCTCGGGTTATTGCAGCCTTTATGGTGGAAGTTTCGGAGAGTGTGAGCCTTGAGGTGCTAACAGACATGAGTCACCTCCGACTAGCTGTACACATAGTCGCTAGTATGAGCAGAAACAACAACGAACCATCGGCTTTTCATCAATCCATACACAAACGTCTGAGAGTGTAAGTGCTGTTGGTGAAACATCGTCCGGGAGAACATTCTTGTCGATCGCCTGGTAACACGGAGATTGTGTCGAGACACTGTGAGCATCGTCGAGCGCTTGACGTACGTCTCCACTGCGTGCGCTGGATAAGTTCCCAGTCGATCTGGTTGTCACAACATATCACTTGCCAGGGCACCTTTCTTCAGCGGCTCTCGTAAGGCTTCTTATGATGAATGCGTCGCATTATATATCCCCTTACCGTAGAACGACCCTTTTTCGAGCCCGAAAGATCATGCTGTGTCGAGTTTCTGCATGCAAGTCTGTTCCCTACTTTCGTGTGGTTGATTTTCATCATTGCAGCAGCAGCATACGATGGTAAGTCTCCACTCGTAATCGTCAGAAGATACCAATTGTCAGGGTGGGTGAGGAGTAGAAGTGGACGATGAGCATGATATCTGTGCCACATTGTCTCCAGCTGCAGGCCAGCAGGATTTCGACCTACGCGCGTAACTTCCAGCACGACTTCATGATCACTAATGCTTGGAATTGAGATGGCTAGCTCGACACCCCGTGCGAGACTGCCATAGATGGCTGTATCCTATGCTGTTGCTTCGTCTCTGACGTCTCTGACGCTATGGGAGGCATCCCGGAAAATGAAGATGAAGGATACAAATACCATCCCAAGCGTTTGATCCACCGTACTATTGAGCACATCCATTCTGGGCGGGCCAAGTCTGTGCCTGCCAAGGTTTGAGCCCCGCTGCAAGCATTGGAGGGGCAATTCTTCGGCATTTCGTGCCGGTGATCGATCTCGGTGCTCGGATCTTGGTCATCGCTTGTTCTTTCCAGGAAGCTGGATATCTACGGATTCGTATGATAGCGCGGCTTCCAGTTAACCAGTTGAATCCAAGTATCAAACCTCATCAAATGGCTCGAAATAGAGCAGAAGAGCTGCACAGGGCATGTTCGAAAATGTCTCTGATAGCGGAGCTATCAAAAGTCAATCCTGCGATGCCGCATAGCAACCATTCCTACTGCAGCAAGTCGAAGACGTCACACCAATCATCCTACTCCTCTACTGGCGCTGGAAACGCCTCCAAACGGTCTGATCCTGCCGGCCACGCACTTTCGCAGTCCCCGTAGCTCCAAATCGCAACTTGCCGACGGACGCGGTGGAATATGCGAGAGCTGTCGCAAAAGGCGCTGCTTAACCCCGAGGTGTGTTGTTTCGATTTTTGGTTCACCACCTGCTCTGCTCCTCTACCTCCTCACAACTACGCGTCATCTACTGCTACATTCCTGCTATTATCCTTGAATCTCGGAGCATTGATTACGATAGGACGCAATTCGGGAAGCTCTCGGCGCTACTAACGGCCGAGAACGTTGAGTGGGATTGCCGTAAGCATTGTTGTTGGGGCATACCACTACCATTCTGCAAGAGAGTCTTGGCCTCGATTCTGGAACAAAGACGCCTCACGCGTCGTGTTCGCCATTGCAAAAGCCAGGCTACATTCTAACTCCCAACAAAGCACGCGTCGCTTTCTTTCCAGCTTTCGGCCATCATCTGGTTGAGATTCCGGCGAGAGATCCAGCTTCACCATGCTTCAACGCGGTGCGGCCATGATGGCCTCCTACGCTACGCCATGGTTGTATTCTCCTCTCTTGTCACTCGCCCGGAGCCAGATCCTCAATCTGCTGCGAAACATTCAGATCGGCTCTCTGAAAATTACCGACACAGATGGCACTACTACAATCTGCGGATCGCCGAAACCAGCTGGTCTGGAAGATGAGACCTCCGAGAAGAGCGTCTACACCACCGCGCATTCCGAGCTTACAGTACATCAGGACATGTTCTGGATCCGGCTCCTCCTCTTCGCAGACATGGGTCTAGCAGAATCCTACATGCTCGGAGAAGTCTCCTGCACAGATCTGACAGCATTCTTCAAACTATTCATCAACAACAAAAAGTACCTATCCAACGGCACGACATTGAGCAGTAACATCCTCGGACGAATCTCCGGCTTGATTAGGAAAACGAACGACCTCACGAACGCGAAATTGAACATCTCTGCCCATTACGATATCTCGAACACCATGTTCGAGGCCTTTCTGAGCCCAGACATGACGTACTCGTGTCCGATCTTTTTGCCGAAATCTGATCCGATGTGTGCGCAAGAGACGCTTGAGCAGGCGCAGTATCGGAAATTAAATCGCTTTATTCGGAACTGTAAGATCAAGGCGAGCGACCATGTGCTGGAGATTGGTACTGGGTGGGGCTCGTTCGCTATATTAGCAGTGGAGAAGACAGGATGCAGAGTTACATCTCTGACGCTGTCGGAAGAGCAAAAGAAGTTGGCAGAAGAGAGGATTGCCGCAAAAGGATACAGCAGTCGCATCAAGGTTCTCTTGTGCGACTATCGATCTCTGCCTGTGCCGCAGAAAGAGGAGGACAAATACGACAAGGTAGTCTCGATCGAGATGCTGGAGGCTGTGGGAGCTGAATATTTGGAAACATACTTCCGCTGTGTTGATCAGCTGCTTAAGAGCGAGGGCGGTGTGGCATGCTTCCAGTGTATCACGATACCAGAGAGCAGATATGTGGGATACGCCAACTCGGATGATTTCATTCGCCGGTACATCTTCCCTGGTGGCCATCTGCCTACGATCACGCAGTTGCTTGACAGCATACGCGCCGGCTCGAGCGACGTGAAGAAGGGAGCTGAGCCAAGATTGATTCCTGAGAGTATTGAGAATATCGGGCCACACTACGCGAAGACTTTGCGACTGTGGAGACAAAACTTCATGCAGTCGTTCGCAACCAAGATCCGACCTGCTCTGATCATGGAATTCCAGGAACGTCAAGGCCGCAAGATGTCGGAAGAAGAGGTCGAAATCTTCAAGAAGAAATGGGAATATTACTTTGCATACTGCGAGGCTGGCTTCGCGACCAAGACGCTGGGAGATGTAATCTTGACTGTTGGGAGAGAAGGTGCTGTGGAGATGATGGAGGATGTGCCGTTGTGAGGCAATAAATCATGATTGATCACGAGCATGGAATATTGGTATTGGACATCACCTTCTCGGCTGACCTGAGTGGTCATATTGGTAATCTTCTGACTGATGGATGCATATATTGAAAGACGCATTGTGGTGGCAACACCTCTGCTGGCTTGGAGCTTCGATTGGTCTAGCGTTCAGCGAGCGCTGTCTCGGATGGGTATAGAGGTATTTTGACGAACAGAAAAGAAACTGTGCGTGAGTTGTGCAAAATTGGTTCTCATTGTATGCCTCTGAGTGCATGTGCTTCGTGTGAGATGTTCTCACTGCTGCGAAAAAGTGACATCCTTCATCAAAAGTCGATGCTGATAGCTCAACCTGCAACAGACGGCCCGTCGTAGCGGCCGATGAGCATACGGCGCCTCGCCGGACCGTCCGTAGGTATGCGAAAGCGGACAAAGGAGGTCGTAGTCGTCGCTGAGCAAAAGGTGAAAACATCCGACAAAAAGATATATTTCACTTCAACCCGCCATATCTCGGTCAGTCTTGCTCCGATCGCTTTGATTCCTGGTGCTATGGAATCGGCAAAACGAGAGGTCGTACCCGGATTCGAACCGCTATTGCTCCATTAGTTTGAGGGCATGAGGGACTACTTTGGTGTTGACACTTACGGGTAACCAGAAGATGTGATGTGAGCTGTACAAGAGCACAGCCTTCTCAAAATCTGGTATGCTAACCACTACATCATACAACCTGCACGATTGGATGCTGCGGAGGTTGTCATGCGAATATACATAGACCAAAACCTAGTTTGAGAAAGGAAGTGAAGCTTCCGGCCTTTGAGGGTCTCCAATCCCGACCCGAGCTTTGCCGGCCCTGGGCTTTTCGCCAGATAGTCGTAAGAAGCGCTGGCACTGGTCAAAGACATCGCAGAGGATGATACATTAGCTTGTGGCCTGTTGTTGGCACGCGGTGGTGAAATGATATCACCGGAGTTGCAAGTTCACCTGAGAGCCAAGATTACTAGCGCCAGAAGCTCCGGCGACGCGCAGAGTGCCTCTTACACTTGACCGCACTCGTGCGATGCACATTGCAGCATCGAATAACCTGTTGAGCATAGGGGCAATGAGCTCACGCGCTCTAGAAGAATTACGATGCTGCTCTGCGATGAGCGGAGCCTACCTAAGCGCCTTCTGAGGGCTTGATCCAGGACGTCATGATGCGACAACGACCGCGACTCGCATTCCGCAGCGTGAACATCACCCGTCGGCATCCTCTACTATGCGCGCAAATTCACCCTGCTACGCCCTAAGCCACATCCAGTGGACTATGATGGTTCGGAAAAAGATGTCCGCCAAAGCCGCCGCTTCGCTGCCAGCCACGACCGCGAACAAGAGCGTCCGCGACCTCTTCCCCACGCCCGCTCTCCACGATGAACACATTCGCATGTCGTATGAGATAGCTCGAGGAGAACAAGGAGTCTTGACATTTGAGCCATATAAGTCCATCCTCTTACCACACTGGCGCTTCAGAACTGTGCCCATCGCAGAAGAGTCCTCGAAGACATTGAAGGGAGCATTTGATTATTATGTGCAAGAGGGAGATCTTGTGGGGAGTGATATGGCGAGGAAGTTCATTCAGATGGGTATGACGAGGGCGAAGAGGTAGGTGAATGGTGCAGACTTCCTGCCCGTGTTGAATAAGCACACGTCCTGGACAAGACGCAATGCGTGACGATTAAGAGTCGTGGGGTAGACACTCGATATCATACGAAGCCATATTGTATACTGTGTTGCGCGACACTGCAACTGCCGTGTCGCACTGTACATAAAACAGTTTCACTGGCACGCTCCTGCCCGAAAGTTTCGCGCTCTATCTTTTGCGCAGATGCAAGTACTGCTTCAAATATACTGACACTCAACCCTCCAGGTACGCCAACCACGCCGGCGGCAAAAAATACGCCAAATCCTCCCTCCAACTCGAACGCGAAGCTGCTGCTCTTACAGGCGACCCAGTCAAAAACCCCAACCACTCCCACATAAAACGTACAGAACTTCCCAAGAGTACAGGACATGCCGGACAAGAAGAGAAGCTAGCTGCGAGTGAGATATTCAAAGTGCTGTGGAAAGAGTGTATGAAAGACGAAGGCTATCTGAGACTGAAAGAGGAATGGCAGAAGGAGAAGAAGGGGTGGATCAAAGCAGGAGGCAAGGTGAAGAAGGAGGAGGGGATTTGGAAGGGGTATGAGGTTGAGGGTGGAAAGAAAACGAAGGCGACGAAGAAGCAGGAGGCGAAGGTGAAGAGCGAGGATGAGGAAGACAAACAGATCAAGAAGGAAGGGGATGACGAATGACATGGGCCGCAACACCAAAAACACAGTGTCAGAGTCGTCTAGGAGCCACACCACGTGTGCGCCAGGAGCAAAAACGCCAGACAAAGTCGGATCAAAACAGCAAAACAATCGCCAACGACGTACTAGTTCTCTGTGAACTGCGAAGGTTGGAACAGGTAACAACAACCTTGCGGCCCTCCAACGTTCGTCCAAGTTCGGGCATCCTCCATCAGGACGACTTACTGACTTGACCAGAACACCGTCGACGTTCATTATTCGAATAGGAATCCTGTCTATATTTATTCCCTGATTCCTATGCTCCCAGGCACGCCATGCGAATTTACCGGAACGAGCGACAGAAGAGGAAGACGCAGATTCGAGATTTGGATGATAAACGGAAAATCCTAAATCGGTAAAGGTGGAATCGAAATGCAAAAGAATCATCAACGGCACTTCAAACATGGGCGGAAACTCAGATCCGACCTAAGGCTAGATTGTACTCTTGAGGTCGTATCTAATATCCCGCCTGTTGTCAAGCGTCCCATCCCAAGAACGACTGATCGACTGCGCCAGAACGCCGTTGATGATCGTTGCTGGAGAATAATGGAGTCTGTCTATATAGGCTGACATTCGTGCACGTTAGTCCAAAGTTGACTTCGACAAAACGAAATCATCGAGTGGCGGACGCCTTGTCTGGAGCAAAAATCGTATCGTTTCTCTACCAGTAATCGCTTTGCCACGCCGACGCGCAGCAAAAGGGTCGTAGCCAGATCTCACCACTCAGTCGCAAACGCGACATAAACGACTAAAGGCATACAAGAAGGGCAAAACCATCGTCGACGACGTCCTAGTTCTCCGGTCGCGCGGAATTGAGGCGCAGTATCCAGATACTGCAGCCTGCATGCCAGTACGCCGATACCATTACAGTCGAGCGCCATATCTTAGAAGTGACTTAGTGACTAGACCAGAATACCATTGACGCTCAATATCGGCAGAGCAATTGATACCATTAATAAGCCCTGCAATTTGTCTTTAACATGACATTGTCCAGTCTAAAAACAATTATGGGGAGCAAAACTTAGATGCTCCTCTAGCATTAATTCATACACTGCACGAACAGCAGCAGAAGGATTAGTACCTAAACCTGATCGTTAAGGAGCAAGCGGGACAAGAACGATAAAAGCATGTATGAAGGGCAAAACAATTGTCGGGCGTACACAGTTGGGCGCACGACTTGTCGACCAGACCAGAACGCCGCCCACGATCGTTATTAGGACAAGAAATTGTCTTGGGTATCTATCCTGACACATGAACGTAATGGTCTGGGTGCCCTTCGCCAATAATTCACTTTCGAATAGTATGATAGCCACTGGGCAAAAACAAATGAATTCTTTGATACAGCACGCAACGGGCTGTGCGAATATCAGGACTGAATAAATACACAAGAAAACCTCGACTTGTCAACAGCAAAAGACGAGGCAAAAAGGCAAAACAGTCGCCGGTGATATTCTGCAACAACGACAATGGCGACCAATCAGGGGGCCGTTCGCTTCCTGTTTGCAGTCGCCATGTCCTCTCCACTGTCAAGCGCCCCATTCGAGGAGCGACTCATTGACTAGACCAGAACACCGTTGACGATTGTTGCCGGTTGAAGAATGGCTTTGGTCTATATCGACTGGTTTCTGCTGTCAGAGGCCCTGAGAACTCGCACTCGGAAGATCCAGGAACTCTTGTAGAACGACGTAGCTGGAGACGTATCGTGCAAACGTGAGAAGGCTGCTGGGGTAGCAGGGCTGTTCAAGGATTGATACTTCACTTCGGTTGATACAGTCTGGAAACGTATTTATGATCTGTTCTGTGCACGCAAGCTTCAGCTCATGGCTTATGCCGGGGTAGCAACATTTTCAGCAACTTCTCGATGGGACGATGATGTTGGACTGGCCCGGCAGCTGTACGATCTTAGACAATAGCCGCATCATTGCCACGAGAAACCATGGCAAAGCCCGAGGGCCAACGAGAGCAATTATGCGTAGAAGTAAGTCATCATGCCATGGGTATATCCTATTTCGAACGCCAGCTCCTCCCTCACAAACACTTTTCCCACCCCCTCCCACGTCACAGTCATGCTCCACCCTACCACGCCCACGTCCTCGCACTCGCGGCGAAAACCGGAGGTTTCCAAATCAACCTCTCGGGATCAATCATCCTCTTCCCCTTGGTCTTCTCCTTCTCCTTCCTCGCCTCCCTCGCCTTCAACACAGTCTCCGGCAACACAATCACATGATTCTTATTAGCATACCGCAACATATTCAAATTCTGCAACGTATGCAGGACATCATTCGTCGTCATCGCCAGCGAAGTTCCGATATCTTCAATACTCGCCGCTCCTCCAGATCCTCCAGCTTCAGCTTCACGTTCGAGGAGGAGGTCGACGATGACATCTTGCCAGTAGGCACGGTAGCCGAGTAGACCGAGATCGGAGAGGGGTTTTTCGGGAGAGCCGAGTTTGCCTTCGATTTTGCTGAGTTCGTAGGAGAATTGGATGAGGAGGTGACCGAAACCTTTGCGCTGCCATTGGGGGAGGGTGAGGATACAAGCGACGTTGTAGCCTTCGGCGGATTCTTTTTCTTTGGAGAAGTAGCCTATCAAGTGGTGGCCGTGTTCGTCGCGTGTTGTCATGCAGTAGAAGAGGAAAGGGTCGACGTCGTAGTAGAGGGTTTTGTGATCGAGGAAGAGTTTGGAGAGAAGGCAGAGATTTCGGCACCAGGTTCGCTGTCTCCGCCCATCGATCTCGAAGAAGGAGACGTGCTCGTCGCGGTAGATCTCATTACCGGGAGGATGTTTCAGTTGGCACTTTTTGCGATGCCGTCCGAATTGGAATTGACTGCCAAAGTATGACAAACAGAACTCGCAGATGTATACCATGTCGCAGTCGGTAAACTCTGCGGGATAGGGTGAGAAGTACCAGGGCTCGATCTCGTGCATTCCCATTTGCAGCTTGTCCAGGTTTCGAACACGGCTGATCTCGGTCTGATTCTGGGTCATACTGCCACCGGTGCGGAGCTTCTCGATCTCTTCTTCGCGTGAGTAGGGAACCGTCTCTGGCACTGCCTTTGCAGCAGCTGCAGCTTCTTGCATGTCCACGAGATCAACTGCAGATTCGTCGTCAGGCTGTGGCGTCCCGTCCAGGTCCTCTGTCAGAACTGCCACGTTCGGATCTCGATTCTCCTTGCCGCCTCCAGACTTCGACCTTTGAATGCTGAGTTTCGCTCCGAGATCCGTAGGCGCCTCAGAAGCCTCTCGTGTGGCAGTACCACTTCGAGGGCGTTTCTGGCCGACTTTCGTGTTTTTCGCATTGTCAGTCTTGGATGGCTGAGCTTTGGACTGAGCTGTCTTTTGCTTCGACTTATCCGCCTTTTCAGGAATCGGCCATTCGACTTCTTGCGTCAAATCGAGACGCTCTGCTGGTACCCATTCGTCCAGACGCTTGTTGAAGTCTTGATAGTGGACGTAGAAGGTCGGCCTGCCTTTTCGTGTTTGCATTGACAAGATTTCTGCTTTTCTTTTCTCGCCATCCTGTCTGGAAATCAGCATGGAGCGTATACCGAGTGCAGGCGAAGTGCATAGCAAGCACAACGATATGTCCAATACTTTTGCATTTTCGCGGCGACTTTGGGGTTGCGGCTGCTTGCTGGGCTGCATATCAAACACGACATACCTTTTGCACCATGGCTTTTGTGCCAATTCTGTTCATACAATGTCAGATCCTCTGGTCGCGTATATTATTCAGCGCTGTTTTACTCACCTCAACGTCGACAGCGTGGCCATGCCGCGTTCCGCTTTGACCTCATCGCCGCCATTTCCGCCGCTTTTGGTGTCGTCGCGGACCATGACAGGTGGTTATGGTTCTTTTCTGCAGATATCGTAGAGTTGTCGATGAAGGTCGAGTTGTGGCGATGGAATGCAGCTCGTCGTCGCGTCCGTCGCAAGTCAAGCTGGATTGCGCCCGGGAAGCCGCGCCACAGCGGACATCGGCATTTCAGCCTCACGTCGGCCTGAGCTGCTTCCAGAAAAAGTTACACCCTCTGCAACTTCGCTACTTTGTCGCAACACGGAGAATGTGCTCGTGAAGAAATGTCAGTTCCGGATCCGAAGACGATTGGCAGCAACTGGAAGATTCTACAACAGCGATTGGAGGCAGAGAAAAAGGCCAAAGGCGAGAGCAATGGAGTGAAAAGGAAGAGAGTGCCTGAAAAGTCGACGACTGCATTCAAGAAGAAGAAGACATTTGACTTCAAGTCTGCGAACGGGACGGCTTTGGGCAAGAGACGGAAGATGGGCGGTGTCATGTCAACTTCGGCGAAAGAGGCAGATCTGGTCAAGGAGCACAAGATACCTCAAGAGGATGTCGCGGCGCCGTGTGGAACAACGAAGAAGCGGTCTTCATACACAGATGATGTGAACGGAGGTCTGCATCCTACGCACAAGATCGGAAAATATGTCGCCCTTGATTGTGAAATGGTTGGCACTGGACCTCCTCCACATCTCGACAATGTCCTTGCTCGAGCTTCCCTCGTCAACTTTCACGGCGAGCAAATTTACGACTCCTACGTACAGCCTCCTCCCAAAGTTCGCATCGAAGACTACCGAACGTACGTCTCAGGCATCAAGCCACATCATTTGAAGCCAGGGTACGCGAGGACATTTGCGGAAGTGCAGAAAGATGTTGCGAAACTGCTCCAAGGACGGATACTGGTTGGGCATGCGTTGCGGAACGATCTGAATGCGTTGCTGTTATCACATCCGAAGAGTGATATGCGGGATACGTCGAGATACCCGAAGTTCAGAATCGAGAGCAAAGGGAAACCGCCCGCTCTCAGGAACCTGGCGAGGAGTGAGTTGGGCTTGGAGATTCAGACGGGAGAGCACTCTTCGGTGGAGGATGCGAGGGCAACTATGCTGCTGTTCCAGAAAGAGAAGAAGGGCTTTGAAGAGGAGAACCGGAAGAGGTTTGGGAACGGGAAACCCGGGGGGTTCAGAGAGAACGCGAAGGACACGAAGGAGGATACTCCAGACGTGGAAGACGATGAAGAGCAGGATGAGGAGGTGGATGAAGATGAGGATGATCTGGATCTGCTGTCTGGGGAAGAGTTGGAGGAGGCTCTGGCAAAGGACGCGAGTACCGGAGAAGGGAAAAAGGCACAAGCGAGCAAGAAGAAGAAGACGAAGAAGAAGAAGCGTACGAAAAGGAAGTGAGAAAGAGTTCGGTATGTGACTTGAAGGAGGCGTAGAAAGATGTGACGAAAGAGGCCCTATTCATCATGTGCGGCTTCCATCGATAGATCCTTCTGCTTCGACTCATGAAACCCGCGATACCACATTCTACTTGCGTTCCAGGATCAGTCCAATCATTTTCCTGCTCCTCAGGGCCACAGCACAGGCATTGCGTTACCAGCAGATACTCTTGTGTCGAAGTCACACGACTTGAAGCATGCGGCGCCGATGCTCGCTTTCACAGCCCCCAAGACTTCGCGTACTTCACTTCTTCATCTCTCAGCGGCTGGAGAGAAAATTCTGCAGCAGTCACATTACACATGTGAGCTACATGTGCTGCTGCATTCGAGGTCTCTACTTCACTTGCACCGCGACCCACATGAGGCACTCGCCAGACAACAACCTCTTTTTCTCTCTTCTTCCTGAAAGCAAAGCAAATCAACGATAAAGCACCACAACGACTCGAGGCACGAAGCAATATGGCGGCGGCGACGTCGAACTCGTACGACCATGGCTGCACCCTCCGTGAGCGGCTCGACGAGCTGCCACTGGAACTCTGGGAGATGATTTATGATTTCACCTTCACCGCTGAGGCAAAGATCCGAATGTACAGCCGAGAAACTGGATCTAGATACGACTTCGCATTGACTAGTGCCAAGCTTCACGAGTTGACACAGGGGTACTCCAAGGAAATCGTCACAGTCAATGAAATACCGTGCCTACTGCACATTGACCGTGCGAGCAGAAAGAAGTTCGCGGCATCCTTCTTTGGCAATGCCAACTCGCTATTTGTCGTCTCTCTAGGCTCAGTCCCTGAAGTGATAACACTTCTGGAGCAGATCAAGAATCCCCACATGGGTATCGGTAGGGGTGAAACTGGGGTCTTCGACATGGTCTGGAGGCCTTGCATCGCAGGCTGGGTTGGAAGACCCGAAGAGAGCTTTGCTTTCATCAACTGCGAGGGAATCGAAGCTCTGTTGAAGACGCGTGCTGGAGTCACTGGTGAAGCATGTGCCTGACATGGAATTCACCTGCGGAAGAACTGAGGCTTCCAGCTACTGTGTTTGCTTCAGCTTCACTTGAGGCCGTTTCTGCTTCAGTCCGTCAACCCCCACTTGCGGCGTTTTGCCATCCCGTCCTTCCCACCACCGAATTTCCTTTCCTTCAGCACAATCCAACACCAGCACCAACACTCACTCCCTTCCGAAGCCCAACCACTCAACGCGCATCATGACTCTCAACGACGACAGCAACACAAATAGTAACTCCGGCAGCAATGGCAGCGGCACTGCGCACGGCAAGGATGGCAGCAGCTCCGGCAATGACGACTCTCATACGAGCCTCGAACTCTGCGAACTCATGGACAGATTGCCGCAGGAGCTCTACGACCAGATCTACGAACTCACTTTCACCGCAGAGGCAAAGATACGGATCTACAACTTTGACGACAACTATGGTCCTACCCCTGCTGAGCTTCGCGATGCCATGAAGCAATACTCCGAGCAAGTCGTGACGGTCAATGAGAGAATTCCACATCTGCTGCACGTGGACCGCGCAAGCAGACAGAAGTTCGCAGAGTCCTATTATGGGGCTCCCGACTCGATTTTCATTTTCTCTATGGGCTGCTCATTCCCTATCAGGGAGAATCCGTTCTTGAGTATCATGCACGATGTCCGCTTCATTACGTGGCACGATGTTGCTTTCCATAACGAATACAGAAGGGACCGCCTCGCAGAACTGGCGGGACTCCCCGCTAAAGGCATCAATTTCATCTTTCACAAGAACATTCCAGCGCTCGTGAACAAGCGTATTGAAGGCGTTGAGAAGGCTGTTGAAAAGCCTGCAGCCGTTTACATCGACTTGACCATCTGAGCTCCCGACAACAGCGCCCGCCGTTGGTTCACTTGGCTCCTTTGTTTGCTTTAGCGCGCTTACTCCCGGCCCCACCTATCGACACTGCGCCTGCCCCAATCTGCAATTTTCCCTCGTTCACCACACCCATCCACCATATTTGCGGCGCCGGCGCGGGCGCTCACTCCACTCGCATCATGGCCACCGATGGCAGCAGCAAAGACGAACGCGAGCACGACGGAAGCACCGACAGCAGAACCAGCAGCGAACTCGCCAGCAGTGCCGACGCCGCCATTCTCGAGCTCCGCGAACGTCTCGAGAGCCTTCCGCAAGAGCTCTACAACCACATCTACGACTTCACCTTCACAGCGACCTCAAGGATCCGCATCTTTGGCATCTCACCATGGGCGCGCTTCTACCTCACTACATCAGTACTTCCAGACACGTCCTCTCGGCGCGTCGTTACATTCGATGAAAGACTGCCGAGCCTCCTTCGTGTCGACCGCGCTAGCAGGAAGAAGTTTGCAGACTCCTACTTCGGCGGCGAAGACTCTACTTTCATATTCTATGTCGGGGACGAAATGCGCGATTACGACTTGCGTCACTACTTTGAGGGAATTCTCGACTTCCGCAAGCTCATCAAGAATGTCTTATGGAGTTCTGAAGCCAAGCATCCCTGCCGGTCATTCATGGACTCGGAGGAGGCCGGGCTGTTCCACGAGCGCTGGTTGGGGAAGTCTCCAAAAAGCTTCAAATTTCTTACCTACGACGAGGTCGAGGCCCTTGTGAAGAAGCGCGCTGACATCGTGGATGAAGGTGGGTTTGACTAGAATGCCCGCAAAACAAGTTCGACTGACTCGAATCGCACAGAGCAGGAGGAATGACACGGGCGAAGCATCAAGCAGCGAGACATACAGCTAGTGGGTCGAGGTACCGGTCGAGCGCACAAGGGCAGACAACGGCTTAATCCAACGCTGCTTCATGAAGAGACCGCTACAAGTCACAGCAGCAGCTGAAAGTCTATACTCATCTACGTGTCCCCCACAAAGTTCCTGTCTCTCACTCTTTGCGCGACTCATGCTAGGCCGCTCGTAGAGCAGGTGCGCCAACTGAGCACTCGAAAATATCTTCTTATGAGTCACAGTCCCGTTGCCGCTCGCTTTGTCTCGAATTAGTCCCAGCTGCGGCGGGATATTGTCACAGTTCTTGCAGATACCCCTTCCTTACTGCAGCTTCTTCATCGTCGGCGACCACACGCAGACAAGTTACAGCACCGCGGGCCCGCTTTCCTCAAACCCTTAAGTTGTCGGCGGAAGATACTTGTATCTCGGGCAATTTTCTGCGTGACAACCTCGCCCACAACCCAACCAGCCAGCTCATAGCCTTTACGATATTCATAGAGACAAGGACTCCTTTGCGCGACTGCTTTCTTGATGGACGCCTCCATGTGCGGCATGGCTAGCGATGAAAACGACAGTGCGGACCACGTTAAGGACGCTGAGAACAGGATGGACACCCATTGCGCCAGCCTCATACTTCGACAGCATCTCAACAAGCTCCCGCAGGAACTCTACGATCAAATCTACGACCTGACATTCACGGCCGCAGCGAGAATTCGAGTTTACACCAAAAATGGATCCTGGCTTGCCAGTCTAAGACGACCCGCGCCTCGTGTGTTCTCTGATCGCGGCGCTACATTTGACGGAGAATTCCCTCCTGGTTTCCCCATCCCTTCCAAGGGTATCCCCAAGCAAGACCCAATGTTGAACGAGCAACTGTCGCCTATCTTACAAGCGAACCGCGCCGACCGAAACGCATTCTCACTGACATTCTTAGGCGAACGCGACTCCGACTGGGAAGTTTTCCGAGTCGGCAAAACTCCCAATATCAGCTTTAGATCGCGTCATCACCTTCAATGAATTCCCGCATCTCCTTCACGTGGATCGTGCCAGTCGGCAAAAGTTCGCAAAGTCGATTTCTGGCAACGAGGATTCCATGTTCCTGTTCTGGTACATGTTCCGATGGTCTGAAGCTGATAAACTACGCATTCGCAAGGACTATGTACAGCTCATGAAAGATATTCGCTTCGGGGTTCCAAGAGATTCTTACAAGACTACTCTCTCCATTACTGAAGACCTGAGACGTTCCGTGTTCCGGTGTATTGGCGACTACTATGTCCTGATTTCGTATAAGGAGATTGTAGAGTTAGTAAAGGAGCGGATTGGGATCATCGATGGAGCTGGAGTTGAATGAGCCTTCTGATCGGATGTATTGCTCCTTGCAGGAGGACTGGAGGGGCGATGTACGAGATATGGAATGATGAAGCATAAAGGACAGTGTACAGCACAAGCAGGTAAATCTTTCTGTCGATTGAACTGGGGCAGTGGCACGGAGGGTGATGCTCTTGCATCCTCTGGACCGCCGGCCTCGAAGTCGAGTCGCAGCTTCTGCGGAGATCTCACACGGTCACGTCCACACGCAGAAAAGACTTATAACCACGTTCTTCCTGTCACTTGATGAGGCATGCCAATCAGTAAGGCCTTCCTCACGTCACCTCTTGCGTTCTCTGTGATCGTTTTGCATTTTTCTGCTCTCTGCTGCCTGAACTTCTTGGCATTCACATGCTCCGGTTCGCCTTGGCAAGGACGCCGACCCAACTGCAACTTCTACCGCAAACTCCATCTTCTTCGATCGCACTCGAACAATCGATCAACAACACTCAAGACCCCTTGACTCACAGTCCACCGATTCCACATCATGGCCGGCGACAGCGGCAACGACAGCGGCAACGACAGCGGCACCGACAGCCTCAAACTCCGTGCGCTCCTTGAGAAGCTACCACAGGAGCTCCAGGACATCATCTATGACATGACCTTCACCGCTGATCCGAAAGTTCATATCTACGTCTGGATGAACGTGGTCCAAAAATACAAGCTCAAAGAGCTGGTTGCTGAATGCTCTACCCGCGTAGTGGACCTCAACGAGGCCCTGCAATCGCACCTGTTATGGGTCGATCGCCACAGCCGGCAGAAGTTTGCTTCATCCTACTACGGTTCGGACTCGGTCTTTGTGATTTACCCAGTCCCTTGGTGGAATGTCTTCAGCATCCTGGGAAGCCACAAGGATCGTATCTCTGAGCTACGCTCGGTCGGAGCTACCTTCGGGAAGAGTATCCCGGAGCCCGTGCTAAAAAAAAATAAGCCCGTGTGTAGTGGGATGGATGTGGCATTTGCGAATCGAATCATCTTCATTGAGCACGACGACGTGGTGAAATTGGTCAAGGAGCGTGCTGGTATCTCGACGGAAGGTGGGTTCGAGCGAGGTGCTCTCTTCATCATTATGCTGACATCTTTGCAGATGCTGAAGTGACCAAGACACCATTGGAGTGCGTGAACAAGGCTGAGGATTGAGCATAAGCGCGAGAAGACAGTTTGTGCCGGAAGTTGCAGCAGTGCATCGCGGTGGAGCGAGAGATTCATGCATCGTGGAACGTGGAAGAGGGATCTGGTATGATTCACGCCTAAAACAGTACGATGGAAGCTCTTGCGATGAGAGTTCTACGGTCTGAAGAACAATGATATAGCTTTTCCTTATTTTTGTCTGAGCTCGTGCCCTCTTCTGAAGTGCAGGATTGAACGTCCGTTTTGAGACCCTTCACTTTCTTCGCGGCACGTGCATCCGAGACTCGGCGCGGTACTTCTGCCGCGACTGTTCTCTCGCCTTCTACACAACCTTTCAACCACAACCGCTTTTTACCGAACTATTGGTCAGAGGCGCCACTCAACGCGCACCATGTCTCACAATAAGAGCGAAGACGAGAGCGGAGACGAGCGCGACATGAACACCACCGAGATCAACGAAATCGACGATAAGGTCGAGGAGAGCTTCGAGGAGAGCGTCGGAAACACCACCGAGAAGGACGAAGAACGCAGCGATCCGCCAGATCGGCTTGACGGCAAGAACTTCGAGCATTGCGATCAGAGCGACAGCAGTCTCGAGCTCCGCGACCACCTCCGGAACCTCCCCCAAGAACTCTACGACAACATCTACGACCTGACATTCACTGCCACCCCAAAATCGCGCATCTATTTCGCGGGATCCAGACATGCCGCTCGTTTCTTCAAGCACATGGCATCGGTCAATGAGAAGTTACCACACTTGCTACACGTCGATCGTCGAAGCCGCGAGAAGTTCGCCGAATCGTACTTTGGTGATCCGAACTCCTTTTTGGCGGTCCACTACGGCTCCTTGACAAATTTCTGCGTCGAAAGCCGGCATCTGGAGCTGGTTCCTGAGCTGATCTACATTCACAGCCAGGAGGCAAATTTATGCGGTATCAAACTCGACTTGCACGACCGAGGATATGCCGCTACTGTGGTGGAAAGGTTCAAGTTCATGGGTGTACCCGACTTCATCGAGCTCCTACAAGATCGTGTTTTCAATGTGACGGATGAAAGAGCGCACGGAGAGCTGCACTCTCACTGAAGCGTGGACGAGTCCAACAACGGCGCTGTTGGCGGACAGAGAAAAAGTTTGTGGCGAAGCTGAGGCAGGAGAACGTCAAGACATAGAGCTGAGTGATATGGAGAGCGAGGCTGCACCCTGAAATCGGCATCAGCAGCCTGATTTGCAGCGAGAAGGAAGCAAGACTGCCAGACATCGCCGTCCATTGCAACAGCATCCAAGCTTGAGATGAGGGCTGTACCACACACAGAACATACACACGTATTTGCAAACTTTCCCTTAGTGAAAGCCTGATCTCTCCTCCATCTGTGCCTGTCTGCCTGATCTTTGCTTCTCAGTGCGCCCGTTTCCACATCATTGTGCTGCACTGCTCGTTTGCTTCACTTCAGTTCATGCACATGCACTCCAGCCTTGGCAGGAGCGCCGCGCGATTTTCAAACACAAACCTGGTCTTCCACCTCGACCACACTCGCAAATCTGTTCGCGCCCCACAACGAAAACCCACGCCGTGGCGCCGGCCTCATTTTGCGCGCTATGGCCACCAAGCAGAGTGGCATCGACAGCTCCCTTCAGCTTCGCGATCACCTCGAGACTCTTCCGCAGGAGCTGTACGACTACATCTACGAGCTCACCTTTGTCCCCGACGCCAAGGTTCGAGTCTATGCTATCGGAAGTGACATCGAAGAGCTGAAGGACATGACTGCTGTAGCCGACAATCTCGACATACACATTCCTGTCAACGAGAAGCTGCCGCCGTTCTTCCACTTGGATCGCCAGAGCCGACAAAAGTTCGCGGAATCTTATTTCGGTCATCCGGAATCCCTCTTTGTCTTCTACAATGCCGGTGTCGGGCAAATGCGCTTTGAGTCCAGCCATTTGAAACTCATTCCACCCTTTCACTGCATCTACCTGAGCACTGGACGGTACACGTCGCCAGCATCGAGCCACCAACTTCTGCTTAAACTGGGGTGGGAGCAAGCTACGGCAAACAGTTGCCAGTTTCACCCCAAGGGGAGGTTGCCGGAACTGCTGGACGAGCATCTTTGGGGCAAGATCTTGGGCGTTACGAAGCGGACGACTGAGCCCGATGTCAATGGTATGTTCTTTGACCTACTTGAGGGGAGAGCGGGACTGACTATGCTTGCAGATCATGAGCGCAACTGATGGAGGAGTGCACCCATTTGACACATCCAACACAAGACCCGGAGGCGGGCTTGAGGCACGGAGGGAGTCAATACTGGAAGACTTGAGAAGCGGCTTGGCTGTCAGTGGCATCATTCCGTCCATTGAGATCCTGCAGTTACGAGTAGAAAGTCGAAGCTCTACCACGATTCTGGAGCCAATCTTAAATCGGCTTCAATTTGTCTCTCAGCGGCATCACTCCTGCCATGGGAGCGCGATTCTGCAAGTGTGAGTGACAGAGTTGCAGTTTCTATCACGATTTTCAGCTTCACTGTTCATGTGACTACAACGTGCAATGCGTGACTGACAGCAGCCTTCGGAAGCGTCCGAATTCTCCTTCACTTTAGCAGTTTGTGATGTTTGCTACGGCTCGGCCATCTCCGCACGCGGCACGCCAACAGCTGTCTGAAGGCAGTCACTCGAATCAACTTGACCTTTTGTCGCTCCGATACGTCCGCATCCTCATCACAACCTCTTCATCCAGTGCGCAAGGCACTGATCGATCCGCGCTATGATTCGCAAGAAGAACCGCCACAGGAGCCGCCAGAAGCGCCGCCGCGAGGCCAGCAACGGCACCGACAGCGACGAGCTCCGCAACCACCTCGAGAGCCTCCCACAAGAACTCTACAACTACATTTACGACCTGACGTTCATAGCCAACGCGAAAGTTCGACTCTACGCTAGGAAACACCAGATTTGGCGTTTGGAGCTCGACTGGCTCCCGGAGACATATTCGGAGCAGATTGTCACGATCAACGAGAAGATGCCCTAACTCCAGAAGCCTCCTGAGTGAGATGGTTGCAGGAGAGGCTTTCGCGGATCGGCTTGTCTTTACCTCGTTGGATGAGATAGTCGAGCTCGTGAAGCAGTATGCTGGAGTGTCGCAATTAGGTAAGGATTGTCAGGTGATGGTATCCGTTATTCCGCTGACTGATAATGAAGATGAGAGATGAGACATGAGCTGGCTGGTTTAGTACGGGGAACACAACAAGGAGCTAGGACTCTTGTTTGGCGCACGAAAGAAGTCTATGATGAAGCTTTTGGCAACGGCGTGTCTTCCAGCCGGAGCTTACCTGCTGTTATCATATGATCGGAAGTGAGAATGTACTTAATGCAGTCACAATAA
Organism: Cercospora citrullina; assembly: GCA_013365195.1. Taxonomy (NCBI): domain Eukaryota; kingdom Fungi; phylum Ascomycota; class Dothideomycetes; order Mycosphaerellales; family Mycosphaerellaceae; genus Cercospora; species Cercospora citrullina. The sequence continues at coordinate 134,562 of JAASFF010000563.1, read as the reverse complement.
TCAGCTTCAATATTCACCCATCTTTCGAGGTCTCCACATGTGCCTAATCGGGAGCGCCCAAGTCTTCACTCTCTCGGGTTTTTCGTTCCACTAGCTGCAGCTCGCGTGCTTCTATCCCCATGCATTGTCAAATCCACCACTGAGTTGTCTTCTCGTCCGCATCGTTCAGAATCGCCAACGTGTCGTCTGCTCCCTCGCAGCACGAGGTGCTGCCTCAAATGTACCATGGCCGAGAAGGACAACAGAAATAAGCGCGACAGCCTTGAGCTCAGGGACCTCCTCGAGAGTCTGCCTCAAGAGCTCTACGACCTAATCTATCACCTAACCTTCACTGCCGATGCCAAGATCCGCATCTACGCCTCCAGGCCAACTGTTGAAAAAGAGGGACTGGAAGATCTGGTCACAAAGCATACTGATCAAGTCGCCGTTCTCAATGAGCCACTGTCGCAGCTCCTCTGAGTCTGTCGCAGTAGTCGGAAAAAATTTGCTTCTTCCTTCCTCGAGGGTGGATCTATCTTCGTATTCCACGATTCTATGGCAGAGCCCCTCTGGGATCTGATATGCAGTGATGGGACACTGAGTGGCGACATTCGTATTGTGCTCGCGACCGAATGGTCGAAGCTGCTAGAGACGGAAGACTACAAGAAGTTCATTAGCCTCACAGGACTCGATCAAGACCTTGCGGATCAACTTAGGCCTACAGCTCATCTCACGGTCTGGGGCCTGCTAGAGCAGCGTGAGGATGCAGTCAATGGAAGTGCGTGTTATTGTGCATCACATATATCGCTTTGCTGATCCAATTATAGACAAGAAGAAGTAGGAGACAGCTTTGCTAGCATGCCAGATTGGATGTTGCAGAAGTCGGCAGTAAAGTCCAGAGGTATGGCGGAGAATTACAGCAAGGCCGTCTTCCAGCGGCACGCACAGATGAGGAAACTCATAGGCTGACCTACAGGAAGAGAAGATACAGTCTTCGAATATATGCTGACACTGGCTTTATGATCGAATCGAGCTCTTCCATACAGGACACAAGGCTATTAGCGAGGGTGGACCAGAGTAATTGGCGTTCTGTGTCGCTGTTCTTCTTGGATGCAAGTCAAGTCCGAACTTGCAGCATGCCAATTACTTCTTGTACGTGGGACAAGTCTGTAGCTCTTGTCTCCGTGCCGCTCATGTACTTGCCTGCTTCTTTGTTCATGCTTCTCATCTTTGTTCTATTCGGATTCGATTCACAGACCTACACAACCTCTTGGGCTCCTTCATCTGCTCATGAAACTCTTACAGCCATAACTACTCTCGCACACAATGGAATCACGACCGACGTAGAATTTCCCGGCAGGTTGCTCAATGGGCAGGCTGGTTAGAAATCAGCAACCGGCCGCGTGACGCTCAGTATCGACATTTACTTGCTTGTATCGGCTTGTAACTTTCTGCAGGCACGCCTCAACAGTGAAAGGGACATTAACGCGATGAGTGCACCATATTACTCTATATCATTTATTCATCTCCTATACTTCACATCACTTTGCCCATTGCATCCTCCTCGTCCTGACAGCCGACATTTCTCAACTCGCAAACACGAAATTCTCCCGCAGACAAAAACCAGATTCTCAAATCAAGCTCAGCACAAGGGCTAAGATCGACGACATCGACAGCCTGACCCATCGCGGTCTACTCAACACGCTACCCCAAGAGCTTTACGATGACATCTACAACCGCACTTTCACTGCTGGGAAGAAGATCCACTTCGTCACGTTCAAGATAGGAGGGGTTGAAAAGATGCTCAGCAATATTGTGCAAGAGTATTATTTCATAGCGCTAAACGCCAAGCTTCCTCACCTCTTCCATCTGGCCAAGGCGAGCAGGAAGCAATTCCCATCGTCATATTTCGCTGGTTCAGGCGCTGTCTTCGTTCTCTATCCAGCGAAATATGCCTCTCCTAAAGACTTGCCCTTTGCAAAGGGCTACCTTCACTGGATGGCGAAGCTCCGCTTGGTTGCGTACCCCAGGCCATACGAGAGTCTGTCCGCGATCAGACTTCGGCCAGAGGACGAATAGAGCGTGGGACCAATGAAAGGTCGTGTTCTTATAGGTCTGCACGACGCACACGTGGTGAGACTGGTCAATAGCCTTGCACGCGATGCTAAGGCTGGCACGAAGAGTGATGCCGTGACCAAGATGGAGAAGGAGAGCGATGTTGGTGAAGGTGGTGATTAGGCTCTCTGTTCCGTGACTTCCCGAACATCACCATTCACTCACTAGTGTCATGACTCTAATCACCTTCTATAACACTTTCCCGGGGTTCTCCAGCTCTTCTCCCTTCGCACACAACTGTTGCACTCGACTTGAACAGACAGTTCCGTCAGCCATTACTGTTCTGCTACCACTCCTTCCAAGCTACAAGGCAGGACGAGTACTGCGACTTGCCAACGATGGCCACCATTGGAGGCATCGACAGCCTTGTCCTTCGTGACCTCCTCGGAAGCTTGCCGCAGGAGCTTTACGACTAAATTCACAAACTCACCTTCACCGCCAGTAAAAGAATTCATGTCTACACGAAGAGCAAGGCACAAATCGACACCATGCTTGCTGCGCTTGTGCTGAAGCTCGATTGCCCGGCCATAAGTCTCAACGAGAAGTTCCCCCAGCTTCTGCGCGTCGATCGGGCCAGCAGAAAACAATTCGCCAGTTCGTACTTCGGCACTTCGGGTTCCATCTTCATCACACCTCTGGCAAAGATGGCGCCGATCAGGCGCTTAATGGTCATCGCCGACCACTTCACCCCTACGACGAAGGTTTATGTTCCTGTAGCTTCGCGCCGTTTGCGACTGCTCATGCAGTTACACGTTGGCGAAGATGATGAATTGGCTTCAATCAGGTCGCAGGCAGTGATCTGTGAGCTGGAAGATACTGTGCAGCTAATCGAGGCACATGCTGAAGCTTACAAGAAAGCTAGCGCGGAGCAGAGTGACGCGGGCAAGGGTGTTGTAGAGAAGATCGAGAATGAGGACGGTGGTGCAGAAGGCGTTGGCGAAGGTCTGTGAAGTGTTAGGTATGCTGCAGGGGTGATCTTATATCAGCTAACCAGCAGCACTGCTTGGTTCTATCGCATACGGTGGAGAAAGGAAGGCGCTTGTGAAGTAGGGAGTCGGTGTCACGGGGAAGATCAGGGCCTGAATCGATTTTACAGACGATCGATGCTCTGATTTTTGTCGAGCCTCAGTATAGCCCTCAGCCCATGTATGAAGTTGGCACAAAATGATGATTCTTGGTAATTGGGTCAGAGTATTTAGTTCACATGAAATTGTATGCATGCCCGTCACTCCAGCCTCGAGGGCCATGACGCCACCATCGGGAAGCGGCCCTCTCCCTGAGGTTTTGCTCAACGCACATCCATTCCTGCCATTCTCTTCTCCTTCACCAAGTACCACACTCCATCGATCAAACACCATTGCAGTGCCGCCACTTGTAATCTCGTGATCTTATGCGAGATGTCTGGTGTTCCGTTCTTACATGCATTTAGGAAGACTCGTGCGAACTCTTGTATCAATAGAGTTGCTGAATGGCCAAGGATCTTGGTCTGGCAGTCTGGATTAGGGGTCTTGAACTCTTCCTGTTCTTCTTTGGTTTCTGATTTAGACTTGACGCCAGATATTGGGCTTCCTTGAACCTCAGAGTGGAATGCTGAATGCGTCTGGATCCAGGGGAAGCTCGATGCATCAAAGTTGCACAGATTCACTGCTTCGACGAGGGCTGTGGCAAGGATATCCAAATATATCTAAATGGGGAGCGAGTCCATTCTCGAAACGTGGGCAGTGGCAGGACACTCATTGCTGGCTTCATAGAAGTGGTTGTACAAAATTGCATGCGTGCACTGATTGTGATCGAATTTGATTCCCCCCCCAAAAAACACAGCTTCAAATCATTGTGAACTGGCCGTGGGATTACAGCCACACCACACCGGTGTGCTGGAGATATGTTTCAGCTTTACGTGTTCAAAGCCTTAGTAATGCTGGAGGACTGGCAGGTGAAGGTTGAGCGAAGATCGTTTGCAAGCTTAAGTCTCGATAGTGGGTCATGAGCTGATGTTTCCACTGACTTGCCGCCAACATTCGTACAACGTATACATTACAACTCTTTGTCAGTGACACATGGACAGATGTTGGGTGGACATGGCACGGAGTACCACATCCGACTTTCATGATAGCTAATCTACATTCGTTTGCACAGTTGGCACATTCAAACGCTTCACTTATTGGAGACTGATCGTTGTCTGTGGAGGAGGCATGCCTTACCTTTCTGCCCTAGTTGTGTGTTTGCGAGTGTTTCAAGAAAGGCAACAATGGTGTCAAAGCGGTTATGAGGCGCACGGTACGATTGCTAGGATTGAATCCGCTCGCGTATTATATTGATCACGGTGTCACTTCTGCTGCTTTACGCCAGCGCCTCTACTTTGTGTCTCCGGAAGCCGCCAGCTCGGCTGCTGAACTGCATGGTGTGCTTTCAGCGCTCATTTTGCATTCTTCTGCGACTTCTCAAGCGATCGCGATACACTACTATGACCATCGTTCATCTTGATGTGACCTCGATTCTCCATCTCGACGCTTGGCTTATAATGGCTTTCGATGGTCCCAGGTCCGATCAAACCCCTCAACCGGTTGAGACTAGTTGATTGTGATTGACAGGTCACGAGCGACACAGAGTAAGTCGCTGTAGCATGTGATGGTCCTTTTGCCACGCAAGCGAGGACAAATCCCTTTCGCCATAAGACCGATAACCGTTCCCAACGATGCATGACTCCCAGTGCTTCGAAACAGACGATTGCTTCAGCCCTAGTTATTGCTCACTTGAGGGGCACAGTTTTCAACCAGATAGCTGTGTGTATGGGTTTCTCCACAGCTCGCCTGCCATGCCGTTATCGCTTGCCCAACTTTTGATTCGCTCGAAGTTCCGGCATCGATGCTGAGACCTCATATCGTAATCAGATCCATTGCCGTCCTTACGCGGAATTCGGAAGATTGGCGCTGTATCTGCCCAGCAAGACACCATGAGCGCCAGTCGCTCAAAGCACGCGTCGATTCTGTGCATTAATTGTTGTTCGCTGGCGTTTCGAAAACCATCGAAGCCGCTGTAATTGAAGGCGCCTCGAAATGAGTACTGACGAATGAAATTTAGGCACGACAGCTGTAAAAAAACTTCAGGCATCGCCAGGAGGGATTTCCCAGTCAAGTAGTGCACCGTAGACGAAGCATGTCCCGATAAGTGAATTTGGGGCAGCAAATGATGACGCTCAGGACCATAGAACGATGCATTCATTGGGTGCTCTAATTCAACGACATTAGCTTGGTATCTTTCATACAAGTGATTTTGTCGCACCTACTTGGAATTAGGGCCGACCACAACGCTTCTGTTTCCCTCGAGGGTGTTTCTACGAATGGAGAATCGACCAGAAATCCTGGTATGTCGAACTTTCGCGGTCGGCGGTCCACTTCCGCCAAAAGAGGTGACCATGCATTCATATGGAGGTCACATGCTGCGTCGTCTTCCTGTGTAGCACGGAAAGTGTCTACCAGGAACACTGTACTAGAGGTCAATAACAGAGCAGAGAGAATCTCACGGAAGCCCCAGAAATGCGCCATTGTCCATCGCTGAGTACTGACCGCTGGTATATCCAACCAAAAGACCTGTTGTTCGCACTTGCGAGTGGCGGGCCTCATTGCGAAGCGAAAATCGCGTCTTGGAGTTTAGTGAGCTCTGATCAGTAAAGGTTAATTAAACTAGCTCTCCGATACACTTGGTGGGACCTTGCATTTCACATTGACAACACCGTAAATTAACCCCACATTGGTCGCTATCATTGGCAGAGAGAAGTAAGCACTTCATTCTTCCCAGGGGACATATGACAGACCGTGCATATGACAGACCGTGCATATGACAGACCGTGCATATGACAGACCGTGCATATGAAAGACCGTGCATATTCTCGCCCATGTCAGTCGTGATGCAGAGTTCATGTTGACTGTGCATTGCAGAAAACTCATTTCGAGGTTGGGGTGAGCAGATAGGGTTCTGCGGAATTTGCATGTCGGAGCGTGTTCGAGAGATTTCCACTCTTCAGCCCAAATGATCAACGTTCAAAAAGCCAACATGGTGACTACACAGTTGCGGACGAAATACGAGAGGCTCCACGAAGATGAACATGGAGAGAGGCGAGTCTCGGAGTACGACCGGTCTGTTACCAGCCATGCCAGTGGCAACTGGAACCTCATCTTTCTCATGATGGCACTTGCTACTGTAGTGGTCGTGCAGAGTACGCTCCTGGTGTTAGCTACAAAGTACTCGATCACTTGCAGAAATGAACAAGGAAATTTCTTGACACGTACGAGCCAAGTATGTCTCCGCGCAACGCCAGCTGATGTTCGATCGGCAGTGCCCAAGAAGTTCGTCACTTTCATGCAAAGCGATAACCCGCAGAATCTCGATACCGCTGGAAATTCTCAGGATGAGTGGGAAATGCTCGATCGACGTACGTAGTCAATCGGCGCTTCGCGTGATATACTGCTGACATTCGAAGCTTATAATGGCTTTGTGCATCTTGATGAGCCCCGAGCGCTTGGCCTACCACCCAACAAGAACGTTATACCTGGCACGCATAACATGTACATGACGACTCTCTACCATCAATTTCATTGTTTGCGGGAGCTACGCCAAGCTTTAGTGGGCGACACTCGTCGCACGGTTGACAGACACCATGCAGAGCACTGTTTCAGCTATCTTCGCCAGGCTGCTATGTGCGCAGGAGACCTTACACTAGAGCCCCCCGATGAACATCCTGAGCCCGGAAGAAGTCCATTGCGGGGCTGGAATGTTACGCATGCGTGCGTCGATTTTGACCACATCGAAAACTGGATGCAGCAACACGAACCGAAGTTTTGATGTATATACAGTGAGCGCTAGACGTTGACCATGCTTGCACTGAAGCTACCCCGTGGTTTTTGGTGGAAATCGTCAGGTACTGCGCAACTTTTTCCAAGTGGCAGGAACTACAATTCGATTGACGTTTGCATGTTGGCCGACGTTTAGCTTGAAGACACCTCCTCTTTGGGCCGGGGACCAATCTTTTTGTTCACGCCCTGTTCTTCAGCTCTCCGTTTCTCGTCTTGCATGGCATTTACCAAAAATTCCAGATCTCTCATCACGCCGCCTGCTTCTTCCGTTCTGCCCTGCTCCCATATGCTCCTGTACAACTCGCGAATGCACCCAAGGGTCTGCGGGCTGTCCATTCCAGTCCCAAGCTCTAGTAGCGGAATGGTGGCCCGGAGAATTGGCTCCGCTTCCACCCACTTTTCTCCGTTGTTAAGTTGACTGGCGAGATTCGAAAGGGCGGCGAGGTTTGGCTTGGATAAAGGATTGTTCTGTAGCAGTTGACGCCAAATTGCTTCTGCCTCTGCATGGTTTTTCAAACCATCGGCACAAGTCATGCCCAGTGCGTGAGCGGCTCCACGCTCCTCTGCCAGCTTCTTCAATGCTTCAAACTTCTTTGTTGGGCTGGAAAGGTCCTCGTGGGCTCTAATGAACTTCTCCAAATCCTCCTTCCCGATCTCGCGTTCGAATTGAGCTCGGATTTGTGCTCCATTGTTCAACTCTCTCCAGAAATCATCTATTGCAGCTTGCGTGCTGAGCTCCATCCGTGAAAATGGCAAATTCTTGTAAAGTGCAGGCCCAGCTAGTGGAGAACGACTATGTATCAAGTTTAGACCAGGCAGCAGCCTGAACTGCCAGCAAGGCGCCGCGCTGATAGGCGTAACCAGATTTCAGCGGAAAAAAAAATTCGATCAGGCGGCAGTGACGTGTCTCCGAACATCCGAGAGTTGCAGCCGCAAATGCAAAGATCCATGCTCATAGTGACATTGCATGAACCTTATTCAAATGAGAAAGGCATATTGCAGCAGCAAACAGTCAGTCGGAGGCATCATTGCAACATCGAAGAATTTGTCTGGGCGAAAAGAAAAAATGCACTGCGGGCATCCATGCAACATAATGTCGCCGCGTGTGCAAATGCCTCGAGGAGATGCAAAGACTGATCTGGATGGAGGTGCATCTGGTTTATCATGTACTCGGAGAAGACCCTTCAGCAACGTGCTGTTGACCTGCAGCATCGTAGCCTTAATCTCATCCATCGCGATCAGAATCGTTGGCAGAACTATCCTTATCACAGATCGCCTATGTGTTGATCGTTTCTCAACGCGCAGTACGTGTACACTCGCCTGACTCGGGCGTTGGCACTGGGATGTCCGACTAATATGATATCGCAGGTTCCCTACAAGATGCGCTGATCTATGAATGGACTGACTACAACCTACCGGGCCCAACTCCTTTCCGAGGATTCCAGTCTCCGGATGGAGAGTCTGGCTGGGAGCGCGCCATCGATCGCTGGAAGAACTACTACATCCCATATAAGCGCAAATCGATACCTGCTCTGCAAAGCTGGAAGGATAGCACAGACTACTTGACTCTGCCAGGACATCCAAATACCGTGCTGGCGATGCCTGAAAGTAAGTACCCCGAGCAGTACAGTGACCGCTACAGACTCTCATGCATCCTTAGTCTGGCATCAACTCCATTGTGTCCATATGCTCAGACGTTATGTTCTTGGTCGATTACATGGAGACAGTCAGAACACAAGTACAGCTGGTCCGCCGCAGGATGATAGAATTGGTACGAGGGATCGCATGCATGCAAATCATTGCATCATGCTCTTGAAAGAAGTCGCACAATGTCAGAGCGACGTGTCACTGGTTTTCCTGCTGCCCAAAACTTCGCTTCACGGGGATGATGCAAAAGCGATACACACTCCTCACAAATGCCCGAAGATCAGTTTCCTGGACGATTGGATGGAGATCAATCACATATGGAAAGGAGAAATCGAGTTCTGAGCTGCGAAACTTGCCCAATCACCCTACTACATTCCCGGCCCTTCCATCATCTTCGTGATTGTCGTAGTAGTGATGGATCTCTTTGAACTTCCTGACCATTTCTGCTGGATCCGGCGAATCGAGAGGTCTCGTCATCTCTACGAATGCTTGTTGGTCCAGGGCGTGCTCTCGCTGGAAGTCCAGGATTGCATCGAAACTCCTGCACTGCCTTGTGACGTTGAAATCTGGATAAGGATGGCTGAACGTGTCCGTCTATCCGGAGAGTTAGCACTTCTCCTAGTCAATCGTTCAGACTGGTAAGCGGAAGGGAGTAACGTGCCCAAATGTGCGTATATATGTTCAAGTTGGCATTGCACATGATGTTTTGTAGGAGGTAATGTAGACAGTGTGAAACGTGTAGCTTGTGCAGCTCACTCGTGGATGCGCGGCCCTTCGGATATGCCTGCGCGTAGTAGTGGTCCCAGTAGACTTCACGCCTCACTGCGTCGAGACTGTATCGTGATCAGCGACGTAAAAATCAGGGCTTCGAATTGCCATTACCAGTGAACCTGGTGCAGTATGTCTAAGCGTGCTGCATACGCCTCGTAATTGAGATTGAAACTGCCATCGAATTTCACGGCTTTGGCCGGATCTTTACCAAGTGCCACAACAGTCTCTTTTGAGACGCCGAAAGGTCGTGTGTCCGAAATCTTCAGCCACGCCTTGTCGACCTCTGGGCTCGGATCTTGCCGGAAAATGCTGTCAGGCTCGTCGGTCATTACTAGAGTTGCATGCATCGTCTTCAAGACAACAGGTATATCAAACCCAGCGAAATTGTCTGCTTGAAGGTCAGGCCCGACATAAGGATGATCATCTGAGAGCATACCGGAGACATTGCAAGAGAAATGTGTGGCCTCTACTCGACACTGGGACCGCATGTTCGTGGAAGCTGCAAAGATCACGATGGAGCAGGCAAAGATGCATATGTTGAGGAAGAATAACACATGGTAGTAGGTCAGCTCTCTTGTAGGTCCACCCAGTGTGCATGGGGCCCGTCTGGACTCCCAAGGTGTTCGCTCGTCCGAAGAGAGACTGGTTGAGACGTCCGTCTCTTCCTGATCGATATTCCTGATCAACCTGTACGATTCAGGCCTGAGCCAGCATTTCGAACCTGAGCCTGGCATGGTGAATTGCAAGTGCCATAATGACACTACACAGAAGTGCCGTCATCCAGGTTTTGAAAGCAACCGAGCGGCTCGGCGGCCGCGAGTTGATGGTGACTGACCGAAATCCAGTTCGAACTTTACGCTGTCCCGCTGCACGAGTGCAGGGTTCCTGGCTCGCGCAGGCGACCCATGGAAGCCGTGCCGTGCACTTGGAGTTTGTTGCTTTTAAACTTTCCATACCTTACAAGGATACAAAGCACCCAACCATGAACAACACCGCAATGACAGAGACTGAACGAAACAAGGGTGGAACTTTGCTCATGGCGCAACCTCCGCGAGCGATTGTCCCTCTGTTCGTGCTTAGAGTATTGCACTCCGCTCCGTCAAACCGTCCTGGCGCCATTCCAAGTACAGCAATCGCGATGCCCAATATCAACATTGGCGCTACGGTCATGTTCATGACGGCAATTTGCCTCACTCTTCTCTTGGTCGGTCCGCGACTCTGTGGAGAATTTCGATGTCATTCTTGTTCATGGCGGGTGCCGCCCAAAGAGCACGATTCCCTGACAATTTTCCAAGCTCTTCCGCAATTTGCAGACCCCAACGTGGATCCTTCTATTTTGCATCCTGATTCAGGTCAGCTTGGACAGTCAAGACTTCTGGAAGAACTTGCGATACCGCCCGTTCAGCTACTTCACGTGAACAGTAGCGAGCGCTTCTATGGGGTCTCTTTCCTACATCAGCTGCACTGCATTTACATGCTCCGCGAGGAGATAATGCATTTGAAGCATCTACGGCAGCCAGATTCTTCCCACGAGGCTCATCACAGCCACATGCCAGTTGAAGCAGATCATTGGGCTCACTGCTTGGCCTACCTTGCCCAGGTGGGTCGTCATCGATTTCTGAATTTCCAAGAAATTCTCGACTAAGTCATTGGGAGCGCAGGCTATCATTTGCACAGCTGATGACACCTTGGAGCCCGTAACAAGCAAAGCCGAGTTCGAAGGATCACTACTAGGCGTCATCGATGGGACGGGAGCCGCTCACCAGTGTCGGAACACAATTCCGCTCCGACGTCGATTACAAGAGTCACAACAGCATCCTGTGAAGCCGTGGATATATCGACAAGGTGATAAGTTGAGCGATATATATGATGATCTCAACTTCTAGCAATAGCACAGGTTGAGACTCCCATACCTCGCTATCGATCTGCCTCTAGTTCCGAAAGGAGTACGTAGAATAGTATGCTACTTCATGGCGGGCGTAAGGTTCGACGACTCTTTCGCCTCTGCTTTGGTGGGGACATCGTGAGTGTGCCAGTACTCGAAGTATTGGTTTCCTGGGAACAGCGGGTACAGAAACTGAATATCTTCCAAGGGCCCTTGATCAAAGTCTGCGTTAGCGATGACGTTCTCCGCTTCCTCCGCGGTGTCGAACTTGTATTTCCATTGCCCTGCGAAATGATCATGTGCCCATTCTTGGATCTTCGTGAAGTTTCGACAAGTATGTGTAGTAGCAAGTCGAGGGAAAATGCCGGTACTCGCCGGTACGTTCACGTGGAACGAGATCGGTGCGACCTTGCTGGTTGGTTAGTGCTGCAACACCGACGGTCGTATATGCCCATGAACTCACATCCGCATGACACATGAGAGCCTGACGAATCGAATCGATGCAGTGATCTTCCCCATCATACGAGTGTCAGCTTGTGGCGTTGCGCCTACCATGTTTGCGAAACTCACCCCAGTGCCTAAACATGTCGTTGTCGCGGTGGTAGCTCCCATTGTCAAGCCTCAAATCATGCATCGTCATGTTGGGATAAAATTCCGGCCAAAGCATTTTGCGAAGATCATTCAGACAGTGCAGCTCGTGGAAGACGTCCAACTCGACCAGATAGTCGTCAGTTGCAGGAATTTGCAAGGTAGGACTATGAAGTAGTAACGCTTCCTGTTTCGATATCTTGCTTATGCCAACTACACTTGGTCAACGACACCATGAACGACGGACACTGCCGGCGAGCTTACAGTTATATAGGTCCGACCAGAGCTTGTCTTTCCCGGTCGTAGGAGCTCCCATATAGGGAGTATTATTGAACAGAGCAGCCCGAAAATGGACCACATCGATGTATTCCACCGCACTGTTCGCTGGCGCTGAATATCTATGAGCTGACTGACACTCTGGAATTGCCGTCAAGGTCGTGACTCACAATACAATGCAAGGCCTGGATCGCGACGACTGGACACTTGAACTAAGTGCAAAGTTCCACTCAGGCCCATGAAGACAAGCAGCAGCACCAAATTCAAGCTAAGAGAGACATATAATAACAAAGACCTGCTGCGCTCTACCTGCTTTTGCTTCAGATTGGGTCGCATAAGTAAGGATTCGGTTTCCGCGATGTTCGTTTCCTCATACTCCACGGGTATCTTGATGTCCATTTGCCACAGAGTATAAAGGAGGAGCGAGGATGCGTTTGCGCAGTAACAAATCTTGAGGAGTGGTGTCTGTATCGTTTTCGCTCAAAGTCATTGGACTGCGCTTGCAAGACGTGTCTCAGGGCCGGCAGATTCGTGAAGCTTTCGATGCCCGGCCTGGCAGAGCAGTGACGGGTGGACGTCCCCGATACAGCCGTGAATGGCCAGAGTGAGGTGCATCGGGAGATGCATGGTTCCTATGCAGTGTCAAGCTGCAGTGTCAAGCTGCACTGTCAAGCTGCACTCTCATTCCATGCTACTGCGAGGCTGCTTACTCATCTGTCTCTCATTCGGTGCCTTCTATATGATAAATAAGTCGGCAAAGCTCGCCCAACTGTGTGTAACAAAGCAAAGCCCGCGTCACAAGTCCCAAGGTACCACGGCGATCCAAGAATGATGCACGCGCAGTATACAGCGGTGCCCTTGATGGTACTCGCGCTCAACGCTGCTCTCGGTTTTGCCGCACCAGTTGTGAGAGGCAGGTCACTTGCGCACAAATTGATACGCACGATCTGACACGTACACAGTCGTTGATGACAGGGAAAACACTATGATCAGGCGTCACGAAAATGAGGCGGAAGCGGTCGATGTCGATGCTATCTCCGAGGCCTTGTACAGCGGTGGAAGTTGGGGTGGAATAGATAAAGCAAAGCGCCACTAGGAGGAATCCGCGGCGGTCAATGTCGATGCTATCTCCGAGGCCTTGTACAGCGGTGGAAGCTGGGCTGATATTGACAAGGTCTAACATCACAGAGATTGAACACGGGTCTGAAGGTGTTGGCATATGGGAATGCCCACTGGTGGCTGAGTGAGGGCTTGTAAACGTGCATGTAGACCAGAAGCCAAGAACCTTGTTCCATCTAGGATACCTAGAGGTGGGAACGTGGCCCTCCAGCCACGGGTGCCCCAATCTTTAGTGACTCAAAACGGCCTGTACCGCGCCTATAACCTGCATTAATGGCAGTTTACATCAGCGCCCGCGCGTATCAATAACGCTACAACATCCTCGTGTCCAGCGGCGGCGGCTGTGTGCAAAGCTGTCCAGCCCGTTGCATCAGCAAGGTTCAGATCGACCGCTCCGCTCGCTATAAGGGCAGCGATCTCCACTCTTCCATGCGCAGCAGCAATGTGTAAAGCAGTGCGACCAGTCGCATCTTGCGCACCTACGTCAATACCTCCGTCGATCAACATACGCGAAATCCTTACTTGATTGTACTGCGCAGCAACATGGAGCGCCGTCTGACACCTCAGAGGCGACATCGTGCACGTAGGACTCTCGATGGTGGCCAGATGCTCTCCATTTCCCAGCGAACCCTCTGTGGCTCGAATCGTAGTATCCGACGGGTCTGTGCTGTGCTGTGCTTCAAAGTGCATGGGTTCTGCCGGCGAACGCCAGTCTGGCACACATTGCTCATGACGTTCGACTGCCTGCTGGAAGAGTGGGCAGTTGGGATTTCTCACGACACTAGCGACTTGCCAATCGATGTCGCAGTCGCGCGTTGCAATTCTGTGGTCTCCGGCTGTGCCGTCGTGGGATGATGGAGCTGTCCAGGCGAGAACTCCTTGATTCGCGCGATCCGGACGACAGTCCTGTCCTCCGCTTGTGTACAGGCAAGCGTCAATGGTGTGTTCACCCGTCAGCAGACCACCAGCAATGTGCTGAACGGGCAAGTGAGGGGTTGGAGGCGTTGGAGGCAAGTGGTCCTCGCACGCGACAAGAGCTCTTCTGGATCCTGTTTCTTGCGCGTGAGACCATGGCCGCTCCAACACGATGATCGATCACACGTACGGCTTTTGCGCTGCGCAAGGCGGTTCTTTCTCCGTCGTGTCTCCTCTGCAAGTGCAATTGAATCGAGCAGTGGGCTGACGTGGTCATGGCTCATTATGCTCGGAAGACGCTCGAAAACTCCAGCTCGACGGGCGTCGGTCAACGCGTGAAGTGGGCGACACCCTTAATTAAATGGAAGTGGTCCCCGCGTGCCGCATAGACCCCCATAACGCGCAATTTCCGGGGGTGCTCCTTGTTACTTGTCAGGGTGCTGTCTCCGGCTGCCCTTCAAGAAGCTATTAGGGTGGCTACTAGCTACAAGGGCAAACAGTAGGTAAGGTTAGAGGACCAGCACGATCCCGCACGCGCTTCAGACGTCGGCCGATGTGGCGACGAACAGCAGCAACAGCGCCTCTTCCCTCCGTAAAAACCTCGAGGGACTTCCGCAAGAGCTGTACGACGAGATCTATCGCCTGACCTTCACCGCCAATCGAAAGGTTTGAGTCTACACTTACGAGCCGACGAGTCAGGGCTACGCGATCCGCAAGGGATACGCTCCTCATCCAATCTACGGACCTGGAGCTGCTCAACAAAAGCACATGACCCGTGGCGAACGTCCCCCAGCCAACCTCATGGCCGTCAGCCGTAGTAGTCGATTGCAATTTGCCAAATCCTTCTTTGGCGAGAAGTCTATCATCGTTTGCTGTGGAACCTTGGGCGCCCGCAAGCTCCTCAAGGTTGTTGCACCTGAGCATCTGCCGCTGTTGCGACTGTACGTCAGGGGAATGGTTGGCACCGAGACGAAGATGTGCTTGCGCCTTCTAAATCCATCTCCTTTTCCGACGAGACTATTTCTTTCCGGCTTGGAGGAGGTAAGATGGCAAAGAGTTGTTGTCAAGCACTTTACTAGAGCACGACCAACACTAAATCAGGCCGCGAAGCTCGAGTTCGGGTTCGATTCAAATGATCCCTGTTCCTCGAACTACTAGCTTCATCCCTAAGACATGATTGTCATGGATTTGGGCCAGTCTCGATTAAATGCATGCACTCGAATGGAATGACAGGGACAGTGGGAAGCATCAAAGCGGACAAAGCGAGATGATATGACGTTGAGGGGTCGTCGATTCGCTGTACACGGCGTCATCGAAGACAGTTCTCTATCCAGGAAATAGGAATGTGGATGTCAGCAAGGGAGAAGCGGACAACGGCAACTCTCAGGGAGAAGATACTAGTCAGTGCGGCGATGTGGCGCTGCAGTTGCGCCTTGGCCCATTGGAGATTGAGCGAGTGATTTCGAATATTACAGTAGTATGCAGCCAAAATCAGCGAATGCATGCGGCAGCACGTGAAATCGGAAGTGAAGCGGTGAACGTTGCGTTTAAACTTCGAATTTGCCTCCTTCACCACTTCCTCGAATTCATGCACCTGATATCAAATCTTGTCCTCTCTTCCACTCCATCGACCTCCATCGCCATCTCACCCAGCGGCCGAGCATCCAACTCGATGGCTTCCAAAACGATGCCGCCGACATTCCAGCAGCCAATCGATTTGCAGGCCGGGAACATCGACAACGTCGTCGGTCTCCAGAAAGGCCTCGCACGACTGCCGCAAGAGCTTTATGACCTGATTTACGACCTGACCTTCACGGCCACTGCGGCAGTCCGCATGTTCTTCGACGACACAGTCTACAAGGACCGTGGAGCGATCAACATGCTCAGCAGTGGCTCTACCTGTGGCCCAGCTGGGCAATTGTATAAGCACTTGAGAGGCGTTTAGCAGCCGAGACGGTATCTCATGTACGTAGATCGTGCTACCCGATTGGAGTACGCTCGGTCATTCTACGGACAGGACTCGATCGTTGTAGTCTGCGGATCGTCAGGTCTTGCAACGCTCCTCGGGAAGATGCATTGCGATCATGTGCCGCTGCTTCGAGTCTACATCAGAGACACATGGGGAAACGAGGTGGATGAGGCACATGCGAAGAGAATCTGGGCTCATCTGGAAGGATGCTATCCATCTCATCTCCCAAAGAAGTGGCACTTTTCAGGGCTGGAGGAGGTAAGTCAATGGCCAGGCGATAAATCAGTGGGTCCGAGAGAAGGCTAACTACTGTATCTAGGCTGTGGAGCTCGAGGTTGACTATAAGAAGTATGTCATCCACGGGCCGCGCAACTCGAGCATCACGACAAGGCCAGAGCCGTGCTGAGGCGTAATTGGGGCAAGGGTGGGACGATGAGCATGAGGAGAACGATGCACAGAACGGTGGGCGGATGGTAGTCAGAGGGTCACATCGTCTGTTCTGCGCGGGGCCACCTTGTTATGCATAGAGTTCGCAATGTCGGGTCACTCTTGCAAGCCAGAGTACCATGCTGTCGTCCGTTGCTGCATGATATTTTGCATACTTTAATGCAGTAGTCCTGATATTGGGAAACCGCCATGGAAGCGCGGTGGATATCATTCATAAAATCGTAATGCAGTCGCGTCAAATGCAGACTTGTTCATGCACTGAGATCCGCCGCGATCAAACGGTCATGCAGCGGTCTGTGCATAAGAGTCGCACGGATTACGCTCCACCTTCTGCCTTCACTTGCGCCAGCTTCACGAGTTCAACTCGCTTTCTCCACCTGATGCACGACCTTTCCCTCATCCACAACATCACTCAGTGGGACACCGTTACCGCACAAGACACCGCGCCGCCAATGAACGAGGTGAAGAGTGCAGGAAGAGACACCACCACCGAAGATGACACTGCCGCCCTCCGTGATCATCTGGAGAACTTACCACAAGAGCTGTACGACATGATCTATGACCTGACTTTCACTGCGAAACCAGAGATTCGCATGTTCTCCTTCGGTCAACGGCTAGCGGGAGATGAGGACCCAACCAGCGAACTCGGACCTAAAGGCTCGAAATGCGTAACCCGCAACAAAGCACTTCCACATCTCTTGCATATCGATCGGAAGAGCCGTGCCAGATATGCCCAGTCGCACTTCGGACAGCAGTCCATCATCATCGTGCTTGGGTTCGTCACGTTTCAGCAATTGGTGAAGGCCATGGATAAGAGACATGTGCCGCTGATGCGGTTGTACTTGAGAGACATATCAGGCGAGGAGTATGATGAAGATCATCAGAGGCTCATCATACAACACGAGTCGAGCTGTGATGTTGTTCGACCATACGTGAGGTTGAGAGACCTGGAAGGGGTAAGTCAATGGGCTTTGTGGTCAGATCTAGACATGGGAGAAAGCTGACAATGGAGAACAGACTCTGAAGCGCGAGTTTGGTGGGTAGTAGAGCTCAACCTGCATTGTGCTGCAGCTTTTGAGGTGAGCGGTATGGCATCCTACGTGTGCTCTGTGCTACTCGCGGCCGACATGGAAATTGACGCAGAAGCCAGATCGGTCGCCATTGAACAGAGATGCGAGGTGAATGAGACGGCACATGCGAAGTGCCGCTCACTTCCTTCACCTTTGTCTCCAAGTCAAAATGGCGATTGGTCTTCGTTCCATTCCTCAGCATCAAAAAATCTCACATTCCCAACTCAGTCACAGCACAGAAACTCCATGTCACCCAACACGATGTCGCCAACGAACCAAGAGCAGCATGAAGCAGAAGACACCCTCGCTCTGCGCGAGCGACTCGAGGGCCTACCTCAAGAGTTGTACAACGAAATTTACAACTTGACCTTCACCGCCGAGCCCAAGATCCGCTTCTTCCATAAATTCAGCAAACGCCTAGTTTCTCCTACAATCGGAGGCTCCGAAACCATGATCGAAAAGCGCCTAGTCCGCAACCAGCTATTCTCTCACCTAATGCACGTTGACCGGGCAAGCAGACTGCAGTTCGCAAAATCCCACTTCGGCGAAGGAAGCATTCTAGTAACATTCGGCTGGCAGGACCTTCTTTGCGTACTTCGTGCTGTGCACAAAGATCATCTACCTCTGCTACGACTGTTCGTCAGAGGACCATGGTGCGAGGAGCTCGACGAGTATCGTCAGAATGGGTTCACGGATCGTTGTCAACGACATGGCTTTGACGGTATGGAGGAGGTGCTGGTATTTTCAGGGCTGATAGAGGTGAGTCTAGAGGCACCAACGTGGTGATACCAGAGAACTTGAGAACTGACACTGAGGTATAGGTTCTGGAGGATGAGTTCGATTGCGAGTAAGGGCTTACTGGTCTACTGGTCTACGGCTGCTCTCAAGACGCCAACAGCGGTCTCAAAATCGTGCCACATGCTGTCTAAGACTAGCAATACGCATCAAAAGTAACGGGTACCTCTTCAACACCGCCAGATCGCAAAGCAAGAAATTCTGGCGGTTGTCACTAAAGCATCTGAGAAAAAACTGTGCTGAAGTGAATGGCGCTTCACTCGCAAGGTCCCATTCACTTTGGGCAGCTTCATTTTCTACTTGTGATAAAGTAACAGGCCTTCACCGTACAGTCCCTGCGCACTCACCTTCATACCCCGAGGAACTTGCAAGTAGTACAGCTCCCAAGATGTCGCCAAACACACCAAACACCATGCCTCCATCAAACTCTCCGCACGCCACAACAATCAACACCACCTCAAACACTCTCACCCTCAGCGACCGTATCCAGTCCCTCCCCCAAGAACTCTACGATGAAATCTACTCCCTAACATTCACAGCCATCCCCTCAATCCACCTCTTCCACCTCTCCTACCTCTTCTCCACACCCCTCGCCAGCACCCTCAGTCCTTACTCCCAAACCCTCATGACCCACAACGAAGCCTTCCCTCATCTCCTCCACGTTGACCGTCACAGTCGACTCAAATACGCCAAATCGTTCTACGGTGATCAAACGTCAATTTTCATCGTCTGCAGCACCATCATGCTTGAGAGTGTGATCAGTACGATAGATAAACAGCACGTAGAGATTTTGAAGAATGGGAATGGGAGGGTGTTTCTGAGGGATGTGATGGGTGATGAATACGATCAGGACACGAGGAAGGATGTTGAAGCGATGACGCATGGGGTTTATGGGGAGGTGGAGGTGGTGTTGGAGGGGTTGAAGGAGGTGAGTTCGATTTTCATGAGGGTCGATAATATGCATGAGGGGGGATATGGCTGACATGAGATGACAGGTGTTGGAGCGAGAATTCGGTGAGCAGTAGATTGCAAGATACCTTGGAAAGACCTTTGGCAGTTGCATATCTGCATGCTCCCGTCTGATAAGCGGAAAGATCAATCGAGGTCATGGCAGGCAATATTGCTTGGTTTGCACAATGCTGACAGGGCAGGGCAATGGGACCGCGAGCCACTTTCCGTGAACTGCGTCGAGCTTCTGTAACATGTCAACTGTAAGGCAGCCAATGAGTAGCGCAGCAAAGGCTGTCGATGCACAAAAAGAAATGAATAAAAATTCAACGCTACTTCCTCTCCACGTGTAACATCTACTTATAACAAAATCCCAAATCTTCTTTATAATCTAGATCCTCAATGTCACGAAGGTTGAGCTGTGACGACCTCTACCCAGTACCTTCACACGACTGGGCATACATTTACTTCTTCCTCAGTACCACAAGTCGGGCTCGCACATTATAAGCCTTCCTATAATCCGCCAACTCGGTACTCAAAACATCCACCTGTCCCTCCTTCTCCAACCTCTCCACCTCCGCCTTAAACCCCTGCGGAATCCAAATATCATCAATAATCGTCACAGCCATAACCCCACCCTTCTTCAACACTCGCGTCAACTCCGAGAGACCAGGCACAGGCCCAACATGTCCAAGTGTGAAAGTCCCCACACAAGTCACAACATCATATTGATTGTCTGGCAGAGCGATGATGGGCTTCGACATATCCACAGCCTTCAACTCCCGAAAAACCTTGGTCCGTTCCGCAACCCTCAACATCCCCTCGGACAAATCAATCCCATCAATCGTGCGAGCACCAGCCTGATGTAAAGCCACAGCGCAGAGACCAGTTCCCGTTCCAGCGTCAAGACATTCGCCTTCGAGGTTGCCGCCATGAGATTTGACGGCCGCGGCTGTGAGCATGGGTCCGACGTAGGCTTGTCCGGTGAGGACGTCGTCGTCGTAAGTTTCGGCCCATTCTTCGTAGAGGGCTTTGCATTCAGCTTCGGTGCCGGTTTTGAGTTTGTAGGCGGCTTCGAGGAAGCGGTTGTTGCCGGGGTCGGTGGCGATGGCGGCCATTTTTTTGCTGAGCGTGAATTTGGGTTGAGAATTTTGGTAGAGAAAAGTGGTGTGAGAGGGCTCTGGTAGAAAGCTGAGAGTATTGGGGAAATGCTCAGAAAGGTGTGTCTGTGGAAAATGGAAATTTGAAATTGTTCTCAGCGCACATGCTGCCTATATGACCTACCTCCCTCGAGCATTGAGTACCCCTCATCCATCATCCCGATCCGCAGCAGATAGCATCAGTCGCGAACTATGGATGCTCCCGGACGTCAAAGCCCCATACGTAGTGGCGTGTTGGCGTGTGGAGTTGAGTCGACTAGCCTGGGAAGCATGTTGATGCTAGCTCATTGCGGGTGGATTCGGTGGGGCAATGGGCAAGCTCGAGGGTGGGAGATGGCTGGGACGCTTTGCTGCACATGAAAGCTGTGTGCGTCTGAATTTCGAGCACGCCATACGAGAAGGCGAGGTCTCCGAGGACAAGTTTGCGACGAGGCTTGGCGGGAATGACAGATTTTTCGAGCTGCTGAGATGCTGAGAGGCGAGCTTGCAGAGCTTCGTCCCCATAACAGCTCTGCCAGCTGCGCAAGCGAGGTTGGAACAGCGGACCTCGCACATGCAGGACCTGCAATGCTCCAGCTGCACGTAATCCGCTTGTGGTGGAAACGAGTCAGTGTCCCGTCCGATGGCTGTTTCTGTGCGCAGCCGGCAATTGGAATTGCAGCAGACACTTGTTCTGATGTAATGGCGACTCGGACGTGAGACAGCAGAAGAGGCTCTTATTCGCGCAGATAGATGCATGATGATCGGGCGACCCTGGAAGTGCGAGCGCCCGGGAAGAGCTCATCGAGCAACGACGGCGGACTGGTCCAGCAATTCATCCGTTCTTCCTCCCAGGCGTGTCGGGCTGGGAAGCGGCATTAGAACATGGTCGGGTCGATGAAGAGTCCGGAGCGACACATGGAACCGACCTTGAAGTGTTTCTGCTTGACCTTGTTGCCCATCTTCTCCAGCGCCCAGCGTGCTTTGTTGTTTGCCCGATCCTCCGTGGTCTTGGCCTTGCGCTGCGTCACCGCCAAGGCGCGTTTCTGGAGGTCGGAGAGGCCAACAACTCCCAGCTCATCACGACGGGCGAGCGCTCGCCTTTTATGATCGGAGGCAGATGAGGGGGTGAGGTCTGAATAAGATGTGGAAAGTCGGTGCGATGATGCTGGTATGAGCGCTAGTGCACATGACGCTGGATTCGAATGCCTTTTCGGGAAATTTAGTACGGAGCCGCGACCAGCGTGTCGATTGGAGATGATCTGGCCTGAGGCTAGTCCGAAGTCGTTTACTGTCGATGGTATGGCGTGCGCAGTGTGGAAGTGAGTTGCGACTTGGCTTTCCGGGTTCCAGAAATCCAAGTATTCAGAGTCTTTGGAAAGGTCGAGTTGACAATGGCCTTTGTCGAGCATGTGTGCTTGCACCGCTTCCCTGGAATGCTTCTCGTGGCCGCAGTAGAGACAAGAGTGGTATGTTTCGATGACGAGGGCAAGATATGTGATGAATGTGTCCATATCTGTTGCCAGCTCTTCCGCGTTGGGCACGGAGAAGCTGTGCGCTCGGTGCATGTGATCGAGGTTGTCCTGAAGATTCTCGAAGCGCTGATTGCAGAAGAGACAGTCAGAGTCGTCCTGATCTGCGTCGTCGATTGTCGCATTGATTTCGAAGCTTGATTGCGTTGCTGCTTCTGTTGGTAACGTGGAGGCTGAGGGCGCAAGAATTTCGATGGCAGAAGCACCGGACCTGGCAGAAGAGGAAGAAGCGGCCTCTTCGCTGCGGCGAGATGGCCCGACTACTTCACTTTGGTAGAAGTCGAGTGGGACAGCAGGTAGTGCATCCACCCTTCGCTTCACATTGTACACACTGCGAACGTCAGCGCCAGATCATGTCCTCAGAAACGGAGACATACTGCCATGCACTCCGCATATGCTCCCTACGCTCCACGGAGCTATCGAAGCTCGTGGCACAAGTGCTGCAGAGAAGTGTGTTGGCCTCCATTTTTGGGGGATTTGACCTGTGCTCGGGGCTGTTGGTGGAAGGAGTTGATGAGCGGCTTGACAAAGAGCCTTTTGGGACTTGAGATGCAATTGGCGAGTCTGCGCTAGTTGTCAAAATGAAGTCAAGTGTCGTATTGTCAATGGCGACGGCCTTCCATTTTATCTCTTCAGCTATGCCTCAGGAAGGAATGTCTTGGCGTCGACTCATCCTCTCTCATCGCGAGGCGATGCCGTACAGCCACCAACACATCGTTTATTCGCTGCACTTCCCGTCATTGCTGCTCATATCTGCCGATGCACATCGAGCCTGCTAGGATGACCACGGCCCGCGAGCTTTGAAGTGAAGAATTCTGGCCATGAAGCAATCGACAGCCACGCGCGACCGGCGAGGGATTTGGAACGGTATGCTTGGCATCGGATAATCTTTCCACCCAAGTCCCGACCACAGCAGCTGTTCTGCCTCTTCAAAACTGCACCTTGAAAACAACCACTGCTGTGCCTGGAATATGCGAGGATGATCCCAATCTGGTCCTCACTTCTGCTCATCACACGCCCGCAACGAAACCAAGAGCCGCAGGACCTGACTCGGCACTCAGATCGTGATACAAACAGCGTGATACTGTCTCAATTATCCAAGTCGTGATGCCAAAGCTGGCATGACTATCGCACAAACGCACGGGAGTTGTTTGTCAAAGCTCTGCGTGACCCCATAGCAGCCTTCGAGGACGATCACAAGTCAGGGCAGCCCGTATGAGCTTTGCTGCTGAACAGTCGCCATGATCAATGTTCACGCGTCCTCGACATCCATCGAAGCTCTTATACTGACCTTCCATCGTCTTCCGTCCTGCATCTGTATCTGCACATCAACATATTCCCGAAACTCTTACTTCCGACACTTGCATCAGTATCCGACTCATTGAGATGGCTCGCAAACTACGGAACCCACTTCTCCTCTTCCAGCTATGTTGCTTCACTGACTGTGTCGGCACTGCATCAGCATTGCCCACGTCCGAGACCTCATCCCATGCTTCCCTGTCTGATGCTTCTGGAACACTGGGTCAGCAGCTGCACGATGATGCCCACAGCGCGAATGCAACTTTCGGAAGCACATCTCTACTGGCGCGTGTCGATCCCGAGAACAAGCACAAAGTTGAAGACTACTTCAACGTTGAATTCACACCTGGTGCCCCGGGAAGTTGTCATCCATGGGAAGCAAAAGTACGACAGGCTTGGGAAGAGACCATTCAGATGCTTCGAATCGCGACAGGAAAGGCGAAAATGTTGAGGTCGTCAAAGCCTGGCCCCGCAATAGCTGAAAGACGTGACGAATGGATTCGCGCAGAACAGACCTTCCGAGCGCTGTAATAAATTGACTCCGAGCGTGACGATAGGGACAGAAGTTGAGGATATCTCGACTGACGAGCACAGATTTGGAAAGCCTGACGCGAAACCGGCGGACCAACCCAATGTGAGGTTTGACGACAAGACCATGGCTGAACTTGTCGAGGGTAAGCTCTTGCACGTGCAACATGTTCTGAGGTATTCACTAACTCGTGGTTAGAACGGATTGGTGGTATTTTGCCAGGCCATCTCACACTACCGCAGAAACCCTTCTTGCGCTGCGGTAGTGATTATTTGCTATACGTCAAACCGGAGCATGTTGACCCCAGGGATGCAGGGACGCCAGAAGAGGACAAGCATACCTTCGCGAAACGTGAGAGTCGATTTTGCGATACATGTTTGTCGTGTGCTAATTGATAGCAGCTAGTAAGAAACATGTTGCATGCAAAAATGGAGCTTGGATCCTACAGGGCTTCCCAAAAGCGCAGAGCTTTTTCATGTGTGAGCCTGGCCATGTTCCAAGAGTTGAAGACAGGGAAGATACGTGGATCTGTATAGACGATCCTACCCTAGGCAAAAGCCTCGGCAAAGGCATCTTTTTCCAGTTCATGCCAACCACTGGTTACTTGAGCCTCGAGACGGACCGGAGAATTATGACATTTTGCCCGCCCTCGTTGGACTCCGAACGCTGGTCAGCGGCTGCGGCGGTATCTGAATTGGAGGAGGGCTCGAAGCTCTACGATCATATGGCCGTGACTTGGGCGCATGAGATGTTCCATTACGTATCCACCTGTACGGCATCCGCACACCCTAGCCACATGAACCCGAGACTGACATCTGCCTCAGGGATGGATGAGCCCGCTTTCTCGTCCGACGGTGAGCCATTGGAGCCGCGTCGCACCTACGGCTGGGGAATGGCCGTCAATCTTGGCCAACACAAGCCAGAGAGAGCCATCGTTTCTCCCGAGAACATGGATCTCTTCGCCGAAGCGATGTATTTCAAAGATTGGCATTGGGGAAGCGGTCGGGCGAAGAAATGTCCCGAGGAGGAAGACTTTGATCCTGTAAGTGGAGAGCAGTGCGCAAATCTGCGGCACAGGAATTCTGCTAAGCTTGGTAGATCAAAGCGTATCAGGCGTATGAGGCCCAGCCGGAAAGCGACACTAGCTCCAGTGGATCAGAAAGCGGTTCGGGCGATTCGGAACACTCCACAAACGACCTCCCCTCGGCGGAGGATCCTCACATTCCGACAAGAAGGCATGCCTTGTTGCAGCACAAGAGAGGAGACCAGGAGCTGCAGGATGATGACAGCTCTGAATCTACTAGAAATGCTGAGCCAGTGAGTAGGGAAGTGTCAGCAAACGATGGCGATGTTACTGCAGAGAGATCCAAAGATGGCTATAACTGAAGCAGCGAGCCGACGATGCCTCGAGCAAACCTGAGGAACATTGTCATGTGAATCCCAGAATCCATTGTCTCCTAGCTCCTGCAAAAGCCGCGAAACAAGGTTGAATTTTGCATAGGAAGGCACTCTTGACATATTTAGCATTGCTCGAGAGACAGTTTAGCTTCTGGAGGACACTGGATCCTGCGAGGCAAATAAAACAATAGAACTGCTCAGATTGAAGTCAATTCTGCAAACTCTGTGTCTTCGTTGAAGCTCTTTGCACCATTCTCGGATGTTGCTAGATGTTCCGAGTTGTGGCAAACCCAGTCCTGGTGTCTTAGCAGGCATGTCTCCGGCCAGAATAACACCTTCAGCAGCGCTGAGCATCATACCGTCGAAGCACGGAAGAACATTAGAAGATCATTGCTAGCCAATTTGTATCGAGGAAAGCATACGTCTACAGTGTGACGACAAAGCTCGGGTCTATCTCACAAGCCCTTTTGCAGACGCGCAATGTATGCCGGAACCCTGGGTGGAGGCAAAGACACCCTCATGGAACGTGAGTCATCAATTTTGAAGCTAGCGAAGGCTCTTTGCTAACATTGGTCTTGGCAAAACACCCATATCAGCCACGTACCCATAGTGCCTGGGTTTTTGCTGAGTTTCCTAAAGCACAAAGCTTCTACAAATGTCAGTAGACGGCCGTTGGAGGAGGGGCGGTCGCCGACAATCCCGCGTGATATTCTAGTCCTTCAACCTGTAGTCCAGTGGTCAAGACGCCAAAGAGAATTGTCGTCGGCTTCTGTAAGGATGTTCTGGTCAGTAACACATGGTCAGTGAGAGAAGAACCTACCAACATCACACAAGGCCAAGACTTTCATTTCAATAAGTTCCTACGCTCGACCTGGATTCCCGAAATGTTCCACGATATTGAGAGATGTCATTGGCTACGTGTTCAATCTCGTCGATCTTCAGTGGCTAATGAAAGCCACAGATGTAGTCGAACCGTCTGTGGACGACAAAGGAAAGCCTCAAGGTGTATCTCTAAACGACAGAAGACCACGAGGAACATTTGGATGGCCATCTTGCGTCAATTTGGCACAACATGAACCAAAGCGCCCACTCAAATCATCATAAAACTTGGCGGCCTTCGTCATCGCAGCCCCACCTAGAGCAGTGGCATCGGGCAAGTGGCGTAGCGGTAAAAGCATCAGAAAAGGAGTTTTTCCGACCCAGTCGAAGAGCAGAGCTAAGTGACAGTGGCGAAGATCGAAGCACACATGGCCAACACGCACGATCCATCGTCTACTGGCAAGCTCATGACCCTTGGTAATGGCACCAACACATCAAGCCATTCCTCTAACAACGGATCAACGAGCGGCAGTGTCGTCAACGGGATTGCACGCCGGATGAGACGATAGAATGGGACTCTTCTAGTAAGGTGAAGGAGGATGTTGTTGGCGCGAACTGAAAGTGGTACTAAACGATTTGCGTTATATGGGATTCTTTTCAATCTGGATGAGCAGGTTCCGAGCTCCATCAGACACTCGATCGAGTCGTGTGTAGCCAGCATGCTACTGCATGATATCGTTTCATGCAGCTGTCGAAGTTGATAGCTTTGCATCAAGAATGCTAAATATTTACAGCAGCAAGTTTACAAAGCTGACCTGTTTCCGTGAGAAAAAGAAACACAAATTTCGTGGCGCTGAGTATCTCTTCACTCCTCATCGCTCTGCCCTGTAACGCGTTCACGAGGCATCGTGTATGGCGAAGCAAGGTGGTCCAAAGATCTCGTGACGGGGAGCGAAGGATTCATTCGTGGAGAGTGATCAGAACTGCTGACAAGAGGAACGACGGTCTTCTGAAAGCAGACATGGAGCTTTCGTGAACAGCATGAGTTTGTATTCGACCACCAAGGTGATCATTCCGTGCGGCTGATCAACTCGGATATCGTCCTTGATGCCGTAGCATGGGTGCCAGGCGAGTGATACAGTACGCCCTGGCCCTGATCGAAAAAGCCGATGTTCGCCCTGCGTCTTTGAAGAGGCAGACCCATACTGGAAAGACTTCTGATTGGTTAAGGAGCGTGGGTAGGGTGAAGACCATTTTTCGGTATCCGACTACACATTTTGAGTTTCTGAATCTTCACATAGGGCTGAGTGACTAGCGGTCAGCCCCTGGCACGCCAAGAAGGCCGTCCTAACGGAGTCAGACATTCTCAGATTCGACGACAGGCACACATTCTTGAACTGAGGTCTCTGAAGGTCAGTTTCTTTGATAGGCATTATCGACACCCTCTGGAGCTACATCGCCACTCGATCAAGGGCTGGGAGTATGGCAACTCATTTCGGCCTGATTACCCATGAAACCCATGCGTAAATGGGAGACTAGCTGGTACAGCATGGGTTCCGATGTGAGACGCCAGCGCCGTAGAATCGTCGAAGTGGTGGCTAGCGAACAGGGTGTGATTGACGAGGATGAATGAAACCAACAGAGATGATAGTACGATGGGTCAATCTCAAGGGTTGTCAATGGTAGCCTTTCCTCACCATCCGCCAAAGCTATGAAACGCGTGTTGCTTGAGGATGCGCTTCAGTGGCCCTCTTCCCATCCGTAACACCAACTCTGAAAATGTCGTGTTTCTCGATCTTCTCATCATCCTCAGTACAGCATGCGATCATGAACATTCCGGATCACTTGGAAGCCAGCAGGGTATACACTACCACACCACGTCAGTAGGGACTCTTTGGTAAGATGTACGCAGAAAATGCTCACATTCAGGCTGCCTGCGCACTTTCCGCAGCCACAACCATCGAAAGCATTAATCTGCCCGACAAACAGCGCCATCGCAATGACGAGTGTGGCGGAGATGGTGGAGATCCTAAGTTGCATTGTGGCGTGTTGTGGTATGTCTGGAAGGTCTTGTTGCCAGCGTGAATGTATGCTTAGGCAGGTACTCTGAGACTCGTTGGCCTTATATATTTTCGCAGTGTCGTGGCCCTTGGATCGCATACGCTGTACATGTTTCCTGCCCTTTTTCAGCCTGTCGTGCTACCGTTTGCTCATTCGATTGCATCTGTGCACGACAGGGTCAGGCCTCACTAGTGTCTATTGAAATGGAATGCAACTAGCCTAGCTTCCGCCGAAAGGAATTCCAAAACCACGGCTCAATTGGATGTACTGTGCCCGTCAGCTTCATGAGCACTTCCTCGCTTCTCGCATCTCTGCATTCACGGGTCGACAGTGAGGCACCCAGTCGGGCAGAGCGAGCTAGTCGCATGAACAAGGCCACGGCGATGGAGTAACAATTGCCGCTTTTGCGAGTTTTCAGTTTGCTATCCGCATCAAACCTGGCTCGGACCGATTTAAATTCGTTGGTAGGGTAAGGTTATTGCCTAGAAGTCGCACGTATCAAAGATTTTACATCCATGTAGCTATCATGGCCCTCCTGCTGCGCCACATCGTTGCTCGTCTCATCTCGATCTTAACTGCCCAACATCCTCGGCGAACTTTCCAATTGTCCCAAGCAAGCACGCAAAATGACAGTTCATCCACATTTGCGAATAGATCATCCACCTGTCGGCGAAAACCGCCCCTTCCATCCCCTTTTTACCCCTGTGGAATTCTTCCTCCTTCCCGAGCACATTTATGCCTCTTAACGTCAGTTTCCAAGGCAAGGTAGTCTTGTCCAGCTCCTCGAAGAATCTATGTTGCTGTCGAAGGTTGGCTGCTATCATTCTGTTGAGCAAGTCGGTGTCTTCCGTCGGGAGCACGGCCTCGAACAGTTCTTTGCAATCGAAGACTAGCTTGTGGGCCAAGGTCTTGAGGCCAAACATCCGCCTAAGGTGATTGACATAGGAGTGATAGCCACCGCCGCAGAAGATCAGAAGTAAGGGACCGGTGGAGCTGACGAAGATCCTCAGCATACTTAGCACAGCTTGACTAGGTATGCCAAGCGCTTGCGCTGGTGTGAGGAGATGTCCAGTGATGATGGGGTCGTCTGACACGAGATTGCCAACGTAGCTCATCATGTGCCCTCGGGGGCTCGGAAATGCTTCGTAACAACGCTTTACGAGCCTTGCAAAATGGCGAAAATCATCCGAGGTGATGTGGTCGGGGGTTCGTGTGCGGAGCCCGTAGTCCTCGGCCAAGCAGAAGGAGAGAAATCTGCGTAGACGCTCGGTAATCTCAGGCGAGCAAACGGTTCACGAGTTTGTGGGATGCAATGTATAGGCCGGCGGCTCCTTCGTGTATGAGGGAAGTTCCTCCGTGTAGAGAGGCAGCTTCTTCTCCTCATAAGCGGGGGTTTTGTCCATGATGTAATGCAAATGTGGTGTCTGCCGCTTTGAGGCTCTCGGTGTGATGGCGCTTGGTAGCATTTGGAGTATGTCGACTGGGAACAGCTGGAAGTATTTGTAGGAACAGCTGGGAAAAGATTAGGTGTACACCATTTGAGTTTGACAGTAGAACCACGGCGCTGGGAAAGTCAACCAATACCTGCCTCAGAACTACCTTCCGAGTCAGGCGCGTGCCACCACTCGTTCCAGTTTCGAGTATCCCTTCCTCCGAAACGATGGTGTATCAGAATGGGTTCTCTTCCCGCTTTCCGTGAAGCAGTTGCTTCCAGAACAATGACAGAACCTCCTCGAATGTGGAAGCTACGTTGGTTTGACTTGGAAGCTACTACCGGGATAACGCACGAGCTATTTGAGAGTTCCAATCTGAGACCGCATCCCACAACTCAGGCAATGTCTTTCAGCTCAATTCGCGTCGTCGTCAGCCTCGTGAGCCACGGAGCTTCTCATTCTGGAGAAACAAAGGTGCATTCCGGCGATGGCTATAACAATCTTTGTGTTTCCAAGAAGTACAGCAACCGCACTTGCTGAAGTCCAAGTCGAAGGACTATACAGAGCCGGAATTATCTGCGCACGACCAAGCTGCTGAGCCCCCCGTGGCATTGTAATCGTCAATTAACTGCGCAATCGCGCTGTAGCTGCCAGCCACCATGATGAAAGTACCAATCACAAGCATGAATCCACAAAAGGCGACCATTCCCATCCAGCGTATGCTCTTTCTGCCTTTGCCGTCGGACCAGTTATCATATAACCACATCCCTGCCATTGGCTGGAATGACAAGAATGTACCGAGGAGAGCACCGACCAGGGACACAAGGCTACCAAAGACGGGAATGCCACTGGCGATCACATATGCGATAATGGTGGCAGCGAGAACGCAGCCCAGCCAGGTACTCCAATGGACGACCGTGTTATGTGTCAAGTGTGGAGAGCCACGGAGTATCCGCACGAAAGCATACTTCGCCGGCATCTGCAGATATTGTAAGCATCAAAGCGTTTGCTAGTGTTCGGCAAGCTTACATGAGTGATTAATGCTGTAGTAACGATCAGACCTGGCAGTGCCAGGCCGTAGCAAATCTTCTTCAACAGGACTCCGGCACTTCCAAGGGCTGGCGAAGCCACATACGAGCCGCAAAAGTAGTAGACGATTATTCCAATGATGAGGTACACCAGTGTGACAGTAACCTGACAAGCCATCAACGATCTCTTGTACATCTTCGGGTCCCTCATCTCAGCGGCGATGGGGAAAAAAGTAGGCGTGCCGGCGTATGCGAAAACCAGAGTCGAGACGGCGGACATGGCCTGACGGAACGACGGTTGTGCGACTAATTTGTAGTCGGAGACCCAGACGGCATCCCGCGGTGCAGCTGCAGGACGATCCTGAACACCAACGCTGGCCGTCAATGTGAACACTATCAAATGCAGGTTAGTGATATTCAAGAGCTTGGACGGAGTAACCCCACGTGAGACGAAAATGCATGTAACTCCTATCCATGCCAGCCAGCTGATCTTTCCCAGTGTGCGAATGCTGGCAAGGCAGAAACCAATTATGGCAGCGACTGCTACAAAGATGGCAGTGCAAGCGGCGTGCGATGAAAGAACATTGAGTGCTATTGATACACCAAGCATGGCGGCACCGGCGACGAAGATCTCATCTGTCATTGACTCAGCAGAGGTCACTTGAAGAAACGAGGGCCACTTACATAGCACGAATGCAGTCGCGAGGACTTCGCGACACCAATTTCCGAGCTGTACTGTCAGCCAAGACCACAATGCTCAATTCACCAAGGTGGGACCAACCATGATTCTCCCAGCATCATCGATGCCATACACCTCACGGTGGTTATTCTTGAAGGCCCCGACCATGTAGTTACTCCATGCGTTCAGAGAGGCAATGGTGATCAGGAGGATCACTCCTGGTATCATGCCAACAGTATCGAAGACGCAGATAGTGTGTACATGAGGATCGAAACGCTCTCCGCGATTAGCCATGGTTGTGAGATTGCTGTCCTGCTTGACTCAAGGAGCTTTGAAGGTGTGCAACAGTTACGAGAGGAAGTGACCATAGAGCATTTGCACATGCCCTATGTCCACTGTCTGTTAGATCGACCTTGATAGGCTGCCCTCGGGCTGACCTTCCTCGGGATCACCTGCACTCATTTCATGTGGGCCGGGCTGGCTCACTCACAACACAGCTAGCGTACCAAGCGTTCATTCCGTGTCTCGATATGCCGCTGGGAATGCCATCCCGGGCTGTAATGATGCAGTTCGAACAATTCATCTGTCCATCTCATGGCTCGGTATGTTTGACAAAGGATGGAGATGATCGATGCTAACTTGGGTACCTTTTTGGCACATACACATCGTACTCAGTTGCTATGTGCTGGAGCCGTTCGACATTGCCCGATCATGGTCAATCGGGAGAGCTGCTACATTACTTGTAGTTGACTTCGCGTCAGAAGCGAAATAGACATATTCTCCTGCTGCCGCATAGCCGTCAAGTCTCCAGGATTTCCCCCGTACAGGGAGCTCGTCTCAATCCAACCTATTGCCCATGTTCACATGCACAGCCTTGATCTGCGAGTATGCTTCAAGTCCGGCACTACCAAGCTCTCGACCGATACCACTTTGTTTCACACCTAGCATAATTAGCATCCTGCCACCACGCACAAGTGATAAAACCACTTACCACCAAAAGGAACCCGTGGATCGCAATCCTGGCTGCTATTAATCCAAACCATTCCTGCTTCAATTTCAGCCGCCACACGATGTGCTCTTTGCAGATCGTTAGTGAAGATCGCCGCTCCCAAACCATAAGTGGTATCGTTAGCCCGTGAGATAGCTTCGTCCTCCGAGCTAAACTTGCAAACAGTCACGACAGGGCCGAATATCTCTTCTCGGTAGATTGTCATGTCATCTCGAACTTCAGTGAAAATGGTCGGCGAGATGAAGAATCCGCCATCCGGAGCACCTTTGACCGTTTCTGCTCCGAGAGCCACTGTTGCGCCTTCAGACTTTCCCTTTTCGATATACTCAATGACCCTGTCATATTGGAGGCGTGACAATTGCGGCCCCTGGTAGGTCTTGTCATCCCATTGATCGCCGACCAGGCTCACTTGCTGAGTTCTCGCAACAAAAGCTTTGACAAAATTCTCGTAGATCTCCTCGTGAACGAAAATTCTTGTCGTGGCTGTGCATATTTGGCCCTGATTGCTCATGCAGCCCAAATGAGCCCAATTCACGGCTTGCTCCAGGTCTGCATCTGAGAACACGATAAGAGGTGATTTGCCTCCGGTCTCCAGTGTGACGTCCTTCAACGTAAGGGCAGCAGCTTTCATGATTTCCCTCGCTGTCGCAGTTGATCCAGTAAAAGCGATTTTGTCTACCAATGGATGATCAACCAGCGCTTGGCCAGCTTCTCTGCCGAGGCCATTGATGATGTTGACAACACCTTTGGGAAAGCCTGCCTCGACAATCAAACGCGCCAATAACAACACGCTCAATGGTGTCTGTTCTGCAGCTTTGAGCACAACTGTATTACCACATGCCAGTGCAGGCCCCAGTTTCCTAGAATAAAGTCGTCAATCTCTGGAAATATAGTCGGAAGTGGAAGGGAAATGACGAACCATGTTGCCATCGAAAGTGGATAATTCCACGGAATGATTTGAGCTACAACACCAATGGGCTGCCTGATCGTATAAGCAAACTTCTCCGGGGTTGTATCGATAGTCTGGCCATAGGACTTGTCTGCCCATCCGCTGTAGTATCGGATAGCGAGAATAGCTTCAGGTAGGTCGTTCGTCAGTGCTTCATTGTATGTTTTCCCGTTATCCCAGGCGTCAATAGTTGCAAAGACTTCCTTGTGCTGCCCAATCAAGTCTGCGAGACGCGACATCATCACGCCGCGTTCCGTGGCTGGCACGGCTTTCCATTCGCGGCTTTTAAGTGCACGCTTGGCTGCTCTGACTGCGATATCCACATCTCTGGTTCCAGCAGCTTGGGCTGTGGCAATCGATTTGCCGGTTCTAAAGCTGTGATCAGTACGTTCGAAACACTGTTGTTGAACACTTTGTTTACTGACGCTGGATCGACACTGACAATTTTGGTTCCTTCGGCCGCTGAAACGAAAATGTTGTCAATGAACAGTCCAGTGTTGAGTTTGAACGATCGTCCATTCGGAGCAACTAGATTAATTTCTTGTGCCATTTTGCCTCGCCTATACAATTGGCTGTCGTCAGTGTACTATTGCTCTCATTGTTCAGAGGACTCGACGTAAGGCTATTTCTGCCAGCCGGGCTTACCTGCCCTTCGGCAACACCTGCTAGCTTCATTTGATGGATCACTTCTTGGCACTGAGCGGGGTCACAACGGCCATTTGGGGTAGACCGTGGACTCTTTCTCCATTAACCTACTATGCAACAGAGCCCGTCGGAGGCAAGTAAGGCACGGATGCTCAGCAGCAAGTCCACATGCCGAGGAAAGTCGCAGAGAGACGATGGGAACGAACTTTCGATGGATGCTCGAATTGCCGAAGAAAACATGTCCGTTGCGACGGGAGGCGACCCACTTGTATGAAATGTGAGAGGAGCGACACTGCTTGCGATGGCTATACCTTCGATCTCCGATGGATCTCGACTGAAGGCTCTGGCGACACAGAGGCCAACACTACCGCCAATGATGACTCTGCAACTTCGAGTGCGGTGCGTAGACACCTCTTTCCCGAGGCTGCACGCCTTCGGATGACCAAGTCGACCGGAAAGAATTTACTGCAAGGCTCAGTTGATGCTTCTCTCGATAGGGTTGATACCCTTGGCGAAGATACTACGTCAAGCAACGCAAAATTTGGAGGCCCATTTGAAGTCTTCAGTGCTGGTCCAAGTCGGCATGAATCGCCTCAGTTGCAGACACAAAGCTCAATGACAGCGGTTGCTGTACCAGAGGGTCATAACTTTGGATCAGCCCAGCAACTTGATGCATATGACACTTCTCCATTTGAAGACGTGCTTTCCGTGTACAGCGCAAATGACATGCTCCAGTGGGATGATATTTTTGATCTAGGCACCGATCAGAATGCTATCATGTCCACGTTCGAGATGCTGGATCCACTGGCAGGGACAAATGCTCTTTTTGGAGATTCCACTATCGTCAACGGCCACATCGTGCAAGACTTGAGCCAAGGGCCAGTCACGGAGCACTCGACTTTGGACGACCAGGCACGAGAGACCTTGAGCCAAGAGGAGACAATGACTCTGGCACCAGACTTATTGAGACATTTCAAGTCGAGAGTGGTACAACACATGTCGGCAATGCCAATTGCCAACAAATCGCCTTGGGAAATTGTGAATCTGTCATCGGCCGTCGAAGCTTTCGCTCAAATATCTTTCATGAAGAATGACAGTGTATCATCTGCTAAAAGCGCCTCGCTGTTCAGTCTTCTTGCCGTATCGGCCCATCATTTGCACCTGAACTCAATGTATGATGAAGACCTGGAGAGGGCTGATGGCTTCTGGGACACGATTTCTCGGTCTTGTAAAGAGCAAGCATTGGAAAATTTGAAACAATCGTTGCAAGATGAATGTAGTGGCCCTCGTAAAGCGAAGTACAAGGATCAGCTCGGAGCGATAATGAACATGTTGACACTTGCGGTATGGTACGCGAATGCTTCGGCACTACGAGGAAGCTGCTAATATGTTTGAAGATACACACGGGCGCGCAAAAAGATGCCCGCTGTCATATCATCGACGCAGAACGACTCATGCGATTCAGAGGCATTGCCAAACGCCAAGTGTCGCGTAAGTCTCGGCTACTTCACCACGTATACACATGGATTCGCATCGTTGGAGAATCCACCTACGTGCTTCACGACTACGATGTCTTCATCAAACAATTTCAGACAAACAATGCTACTGCAGCTCAACAACGGACCGATACCGGGGGACTTCTAGATGATTTCCTACGATTTGAGACCACAACGGGACTGGCACACGCCGCGAGGGCATGCGGATGGGCTCGCAGCCAAGCGGAGATGATCAAGGCGAGGGCGCAGAGCATGAGGATACTGCGCTTCGGAACATCCATCTACAAGATTCGCGTGAGAACCCACACACGCTCTACCCAAAGATCTATGGAATTCCCGAGACATGGCTCAAACTCCTGTCTCAAGTCACCCGTTTGGCAAACGAGATGGATGCACTCAAGGCGACTGGTGGCTGGGGAGGAGAACTTGACAGCAAAGCGAAGTACTTGGAGAACAAGATTCGAAAATTCTCTGCAGCGTCTCTAGGAGAATCTCCAGCACTGTCGACGACGCACATGCACTCAGCGCTGAATACTGGTTTAGTAATCTTCTTCTACCGGAGAGTAAAGAACGTAGATGCGAATATGCTGCAAAGTCAAGTCGACGATGTAATACGAGCCTTGACCAGATTTGATGAGGCGCTGCTGGCGGACACGACAGGAGGTGGACCTGGCACGGTATGGCCAGCTTTCATTGCTGGCTGTGAGGTCAAAGGAGCTCGAAAGCGTGAACGAATATTGAAGTGGATTGCTCGCGCAGCCGATAGGACGGGGTTTCATTGCTACCACCAAGCCATACAATTGCTGCAAGATGTCTGGAATACACAGCCTGTCTCAGGTCTCAACTCAGCAAAACATCTGCAAGCCAGTGTTGCTACACGGACCTGGATGGACATCATACGGGAGAAGAACATATGGCTTATGGCCTGCTGACAACTCTCAAAGCCATGTAGTAAGCCATAAGATTTCGCAAAACTAAGCAAAGGATAATCGCAGTGTCGACTCCATCTGTTTTTTGCAGCGAGTTAGTGAAGCAGGAGGATGCCTCTAGCCTTGGACGGAGCCTCCTACGTGGAAGCATTCTCGCCTGAGCTGTAAAAACATCAAACGCAGTATACCAAGATGCAGAGCGCTGGGATCCTGAAAACGTCCAC
Source organism: Cercospora citrullina (assembly GCA_013365195.1). Taxonomy (NCBI): domain Eukaryota; kingdom Fungi; phylum Ascomycota; class Dothideomycetes; order Mycosphaerellales; family Mycosphaerellaceae; genus Cercospora; species Cercospora citrullina. Next base: position 98,016 of record JAASFF010000563.1, on the reverse strand, counting down.
GAAGGGATGAGCGTGGTGCATAAAGGTCTGTCGTCAGCTCTCGCTGCAAGCTCCAGCTAAGCAAGGGACCCAAGTTAAGAAGTGATGGAATCGCAGAAACTAATTCAGTCTTGCAACTACTTGAACTCCTTGTGATCCCACGGTAAACGAGTCATACGCAATTCGTTATCAAAAAACATCGTGTCTCTGGCCGCTCTCTGGCCCCAATTCCTGGCAGCTTCGCTCTCATCCCCTTCGTCCGTTTCAAAAACTTCCGTACTGATGCCCAGAATAGGTCCATCACCATACGATTCATGAGCCGCATCGTCACCTTCTTCCTGGGCTCCCGCACCAGTGTCTTCTTTCGTCTTTTTCTGGTCCCCAAGTGGCACCTCATGAGTCCGTTGCCTCGTATCAATAACGCTGATGCCAGCCTTCGGCAAGGCCAGGATGTCATTACTGGACTTCTCAGCAAGACTCTCAGTAGCTTGAATGTAGCCCTTCATGGCGTTTCTGTAGTACTTCTTGAATTCCTGTCTCTGCTCAGAAGTCGATTCTCTTGCCAGTGTCTCTATCCTCTGCATGGGAGGTATGAGGAAGTTCTTTGTGAGATCCTCAAACAGAGAAATTCTGACTTCAGTGGTACCGACATATCTTGCAGATTCCATCATGAGTTCCCGGGTGTCTGCGGTCGGTCGACTGCCTGGAGCTTCATGTTGACGATAGTCGGTGATCTTTTGCGCTATCTCCCCGCACATTCCATATGTTTGCACTGACAAGGTCTGAAAGTAGTCCATGATGCTCCAAAGCTCAGTCTCCAGTCCAGTGAGAGCTTTGATACTGACGTCCTCGAATGCTGCTATAGTTAGTGGAAGGTACAACCTTCAATTGTGCTTTGTCACACCTAATTGTTCGGACTCTTCGTCAAGCTGTTGGTTCACCTTTTGCAGACTCTTCAGTGCATTCCGTGCTTCAGTCTGGAAATCATGCACGATGGTCTTCTGAGAAGCCTTCCAACCAACTGCCTCAGGCTTGTCCGCTGAAGTGTCATCTTGCCAAGCTTGCACGACCCCTATATATGAGATTCAGTGAAATGCGGCGCACAAAAGTTGTGATGACACAGTACCGGCGTCGTTGACCATAGAAAATTTTATGTCCTTGGCGATTTCGCGCACCACGGCGAACTCTTCTTTGATTTCTACCGCAGATGTAACAAGATCCCTCATGAAATTCTGCATTGCTTCGAGCTCAAGATGAGGGTCGTCTTCGTCGATGCTGAAATAGTCATAGCCCTGTCGACCTGGAACCAGCTATAATCAAAGCTACATCAACCCTTGTAGATGGATGTCTTGGTATCCATTCACCAACCTGTTTGTCCGTGTGCAAGCGGAATTCAATCTCGCGCACTTTTTCGGTAGCGACTCCGAAAGCGCCGTTTGTCTTGATCACCAGCTGGCCGATGGCATCGAAGAGTGTGTCGCTTCTGCGATGAAGTTAGTCGAAGACTTACGAACGCCCACATCCAAAGCTCACTTGAGCTTCGAGACCCGATTTCCCTTGACTATCTGTGACGCATCGCCTGAGAAAGATGCTAAGCGAACCTGGGTCAAGTAGTCTACAAGAAGGGGTGCTGATCGTAGGAGGGATGGGCTGTTGCTAGCATTTGCCGTCATATCATCGTGGCCGAGTTCCCTTTGCGGGTGCTGTTGTTCAGCAACGTGGGATGTTGCTTGGGTCGCCATGATTTCGGTGTCTCTGAAAGCGATGGCCTGACGAAACTGACACTAGCGACTATGGGATTTATGAACGCCGGAGTTTTGACGTCAGCAGCGGAGGAGGGATGAGCTCACCGTACAAGGCATCGAGTTGCACGACATAGCGTTGGGAGCTTATGTCGTATGATCTTGTAGTGTCTGAAAGTTGATGTAGTGCCACTAGTGCATCCCCTGGCCGTGCCCCGCTGACGGCACGAATGGAGAAGCGTTTGTGATATCATGTCGCGTCTCGCCTAAGCAGTGAGTAGACAACGATGGGAAGTAGAGCTTCCACAAAGCACAACAGGCCGCTGTGTTCTGGTCTCAATCTCACAGGACTCATCCAAGTGTCTATTTTGCAGAGATCCTAATGGTTGAGAATTCATAACCCTGGACCTGAGCATCTAACTGATTCTACTCAACGCTAACTCACAACGCTTCGATGCCGGTATTGCCCGCTGTTGAAGCCCAGGCCCCACGATGGATGTTCTTGACTGAATCTCGTTTACAGATGCGACTGCCCCAACTGACTCTTCGCGAAAGCTGCCCACATTCAGATTCTGACGCGGAGTTACATGCAGCACGTCCATACATTCTGCTATCTTCTTATCTATCTCACTCCCACGTTGTTGGGCATCTTGCAAAAAATTCAGATCCATACTGTTCGTGACAACGCTGATCGGTAAAAGGACTGCTCGTAGCAACACACTGCCAGTGTATCAGCGTCTTCCGAACGATCCATAGAAGCGTAATACTTACATAATGGAGATCCCTGCTCCTTTTCCTCCCTGTTACCTTGTTGTTCGTCTTCCAAGTGCCCCCAGGACTATCGGCACACAATGCCCGTCCATGATCGACCGTTTTGCCACGGCAGAAACAATTGTAAGTCTCCACCTGGATTGTGTAGGCACTTAGTATCAATTAGTCTAACTGCACGAGCCTTGAACAAGTATCGTTGAGAGGTACTTCATGATGAAAAGAGCCAATGCAGCTGCGACTTTGACCATGATGATTGGCGGATCTAAGACTTATATGTCGAATATGTTCAGGGACGATTGTTGTAAGCTGTGTAATGACAAGTCGAGAGGACGAGAGGCAGATGAGCGATCTTATATGCGATTCTCGCCCCGGCTAATAGCAACAATACTGATTTCGCTACGCTTGACAATGCATCGCTCTCAGTACTCGTGTAGCAACGAAAGCTAGATGCTACGCACATCCTCGGCGCAATGCCGTTCCCCCTTGCTTCTGAATACGGGCTGACACGAGAAGTGTAAAAAAGGTTCTCAGTATCTGCCATCGATGAAGGTTTACCTCTTTAGACATTTTCTGACGGGCTGCGTCATCTCAGTATTTAGAATCTGTAGCGCTGCTTTTTCGTCACTCGCTGTCTGGCTCCCCTTACAAAACTGCAGTCGAACCGAGCTAAACACATCGCCCGGTAACAAAGTAGATGAGCCAGCCTTTGGCAAAGCCAACAGATCTAGAAAACGACAATTTGGATTTTCCACATTATCCACGTCCAACGTACATCATGACAGTATGCGTATCCCTAGACGCAACGAAAGCTGCAACTAAAGTTAGTCGACGGGGAGCCTGCGTTGCATTCAGAAAGAAAACAGGTAATTTCGACACGACAACTCTGGAACGACCAGGTCTTCATCAAAGTGCCGAGCTCTGTCCCACGATGAGAGTGTAAGCCAGATTATCTTGGACGAAGAAATGTTGCAACGCTGCACAGCCAACACGCTACAGCAAGAGACGCAAGCATTGCAACTGGTTGCGGTAAATAACGGCGTGCAAGACGATGGCATGATTCCTTGCGTACTGTGCCGTGCTGTTAGGTTGCCCTACCGGTCAAAAGGTATGCTGGAAATGTTGTCTAGACGTGGACCTGGAGTCTAAAAACGCTATATATATATAGAGTACGGCTCTTAGGGCTTAGAACTCTATATATAACGGGCATCTGAATCACCTAACCCCATTTGTTCGACCGACGCGCCTACGGAGCGTAACTCGGATTACTAGGGAGTGTGATAGAGTGTTAATCACGTAATCTGCGAGGGCACACCAACGCTAAACGATACTACGCCTTACTCGATACTCGCCTTTAGCTCGGTCTCGTTAGTTCCCGGAAAGAAATAATACAATCTTTTAAAGGGACCTAATGCCTTGCGCGCTCGGGTATCGTACATCGTTAACTTTCAAGGCCTCTACACGTGCCGGTACTGGAGCAGTTAGCAGGATGAAATAAATTTCGGCTGTCAAAACCCAAAAGCAGGACACGGAGACGTAGTTAGTGTATAGAAATCGTTCGCGGACAGCCTGAGTGTCGTTGCATCTTACTCGGATACCAATTGTAAACATTATTTAGATGCGGCGTCGAGATCTTTGAATAGGTGTTACAGAATCGCTCGCGGAGCGTATAGTTGGGTAGTCGAATGCGTCTCCGCGGATCTGCTTAGCAGTAAGTAATAGAACGAGACGTCCGAACGGTTAGCGTCTAGGAAGAGGTTTCGGCGGCGGAGGCGGCAGAGATACGAATAATAGATGCTAGGTATCCCAGAAGCACTTATTGTGCGGATTAGTAGTCCGGTCGCGTGAAGCGCTTAAATAATAGTCATGACTAACAGAAAGGAATCAAATCAATTGAATCAAGCACAGATGCACAATACTTTCGGACTTCGATTGTTGATATTCCCTTGTTATTGATCGGAGACCCAGGCTTGCTACTGGTGGCGTGAGTAGACGGTCCTCTCACATTGTCTGGTAGACGCGCCACGATGTGCCGACGATCTGAGCGACTCAAGCATATCGCCAAAAATCAGATGTAAGTTCAAAGGTTCAACGTGACCAGTTAAAACAAATTACTGCATGCATGTAAGAAAATGCAATTCCGAGCTAGCAAACCTCGTTGTTGAAGTCTCATACAGGACCTCTTTCCTCGACCTTGTCTTGGCGTCTCTGGAAGCAAAGGCTTGATGAGCCCAACACCAGAGATGATTTGACTTAGGAAATTTGACGCCAGAAGCGTGTCAATGATTCAAGTAACTCCATTTCGTCAATGTGAGTCGTACGACACGGCGTTAAGAGCCAGGCTTGCATAGTTATGTCGTATTCCAACATCGATGTAGTGCAACTATTATGTATTCGAGCTTCGCACCGCTGTGGGCACGAGTGAAGAAGCTAATTTTGTGAGATCATGTTGCATCTCGGCTAAGCAGTACCTAAGAAATAATTGGGACAGAGCTTCCTTTGTATGCGACAAGACCGTGCCTTCTGATCTGGACATGTCCGTACTCATCTAAGCCAGTGCTTCGCAGAGATTGCAATTATTGAGCGTTCCATCCTGGAACGGAGTACATGCCCGGTCACCCCGAATGTAGCTTACAATGCTCCAAACCCACAGTCGCCCATTGTTCAAAGCTAGGCTCTATAGTCGCTGCTGCCGATGGAATCACGTCATACCATAGCTGCGATATTTTCGCTATCCCTTTGCACGTTCCACCTATCGCTCATATTCATCCAGTCTTGGTCACTAAGCTGACCTGACGAACCTTTCGTCATCGACAGCTTCTGTCTCTCATAGTCTTTGGCGTAGAAGAAATCATCAGCACCAAAGGCAGGCCTCAGATCGTCGAGCCATCTCGCTTCTGGATCGTATTTGGCAAAGAAGACACCCTTTGTCCACTCCGGATTTCGAGCCTGAAGGAAGCGCAGCAGAAAATGCAGTTCTCCTTGCACCATAGCCTTGCCGACAACGCAGACCTTCCCGGGGCTGGCCGACATAGAAGGTCCTCTTACAGTTTTCGCCGTTCCGGGAAGCTGGGAATAAGCCTCATCGTATATCTTCACCGCACGCGACAGAGGCACAGAGAAGTAATCGCGAGCACCAGTATCACGTTCCACGAACATGTAGTATGGCACAATGCCGATCTTCGTCTGCAGCTTCCACATACGGGTCCACGCTTCGGGGTCGTCGTTGACGTGTCTGATCAATGGTGCCTGCGATCGAATATGTGCGCCAGTCATTCTGATCAGACGGACAGCTTCCTGTGTGATAGGGTGCTCCACCTCCCGAGGATGACTGAAATGTGCCTGGATGGTCAAGTGTTTGCCGGACTTGACAACCTCGGAGAAGAAGCGCAGAAGCTCTTGTGAGTCCGGATCGCTCACGTAACGATAAGGCCACCATGCTAGCGACTTCGAGCCAATGCGAATTGTATCAAGATTCGGAGGTGCCTTGCGACCAATAAGTGGCTCGATGTAGCGTTTGAGCGTTGCTGTCGGCATGACCATAGGGTCGCCTCCGGTGAACAGGACGTCCGAGACTTGGGGGTGAGTCGCAACGTACTGCTGTAACATATCTATATCAGACGTCTTGAAGGCCTGCTCCGAGCCGACTGACGTGAACTGTGCCCACCGGAAACAATATGTGCAATATGCGTGACAGTATTGTGCCTGGGAGGAGGGTCAACTTATGGTCACAATTGACAGCACATCCATCACGACCAATGAGAGTAGATTCCCACCTCAGAGGGGAAGAACAAGACAGTCTCTCGATACTTGTGCTGCAAGCCTTGAACTGGTTGTCCACCCAATTGAGGAACGTTTTCTTCCTTCTGACCTGCCGGATGAGGATTCATCTGATGGCGCACATGTTCTGCTGCAGCGCGAAGTCGGATTCTGCTTGTGTCGGGCCGTCTCATTTCGTCGAGGACAAGAGCGAGATGTTCCGGACGTAGCATCTCAGGTTGCGGAATACTTAGCCTGAATAAAGGGTCCTTTGGTGCCTTCGACCTGCACAATCTCGTCAGTTTTATTCCAAGCACAATAAGTCATCACTCCATACCAATCGATCAGGTCATCGGCAACGTGATTGTTGATTCGTGTAGGAAATACATTGCCTGCGGCCAGAAACGCTTCTGCGTTGAGCGACGGTGCAAATCTCTGAAGCAAAGCTGGTATAGCACTTTTGGTGAAGGAGCGATATGCTTTGGGTTGCATGATGAGAACGGTCAGCTGTAAGTTCTACCAACTGGCATTAATCGAGCGACTGGAACCGACGACGCGAAAGTCAAGTCTTGAACGAAAGGGTGTGTAGACACCTTGGCGTAAGTGTCCCGCAGCCAAGCCTACTAATCCTGCATTAAGCCAATGCACTCTGCACATCTGCATGAGTAGGAGTGATGAGCAGCACCAGCGGAAGCTGGTGCAGCATCACATCATACTGCTCAGGCGGCGGAGGGCAGTTTGCGCTAACAATAGCTTAAGCGCCTGCGCTGCGGAGGAAAGTCCGGAAGAAGCTCCTTTGCCCGAGTACGACTGCTGGTATATCGTTCTCCGTGCCAGGGACATATTTCAAGCCCGAGGTATCACTAATTTTGCCGAATGTGTATTGCGTCCAGGACAGCCACCAACGAATAAGCGTATGATGACGCCAATGCTCGGGTAGAGCTGCGTGCTGCGTGGAGAACCGTACATTGGAGCTGCAATGCAGACTCTCATGCATGATACATACTGGTGAGGGCGATCCAACCAAGATCTGCAAGAGATTGCTTGGCCGACATGCCTGGCAGAAATTTGACCCACATGATTCCACGAATAGCGGAGGTCAACTCGTACCAATTTATGGAGCGCAGCTATAGAGCAGATACGCTGATGTGCATCCCTGCGCGGAGTCGGCCAACTTGAGAGCTTCCCAATTGTTGCGGTCAAGATCGTGCCTTGGAGGTGTGTAGAGCCGAAGTAGATCGGACCACGAGACGGCTTGTCATGCAGGGAACCATCTCTCTGTCGATTTATTTTCAGGGCGCGCGATGCTGTCTCTGATGATGGCCACTAGAGACCTCGTCGAATGAACCGAATGTGCCGGTCCGCAGCTCATTGGATGCATCGTGAATTGATGGAGCTGTTGATCTTGCGCATCCAGTCCGCCAATCAAGCCGATACTCTCATTCATGATGAACCGTGGCTACCTTTGAATGCAACTACCTCTGAGTGCAACCGCAGGTCGCTAAGCCGATCAGCAAAGCGCCATGAATCGAGAGCCAATCTAGTTAGACGGTTGTTTTCAGAAGTCGTTGCATTCAGAGGTATCCACGGTTCCCGTTGCCGACGGAATGTAGCGTCCGTTTGTGCTCTCCTGCATTCTCTGAGCCCACTGCGTGAGGCTTGCGGCGGCATGTCCCAGCTGAGACCTATCGCAGTTGTTCATTGCAGCTTTAAGAACCTCTGCCAATTTTCTTCATCTGTGCTTCCAGCATCGCATTGTGCTCGTCGCTGATGGGGGGCGCCATATCAGCAAGAATCCGCTGCAAACGGTCGATGAGAAACTTTCGCGGGTTGCATTCAGAGTGATCTGAGCCTTTCCGCTCCCCCTGCCCAATGTCGTGCACGACAATGGTGGAGAGCTTCCGATACAACGAAAGCACGCTTTCGTTTATCTCCTCAGCCCTGGGAACTGGGAACAGCTTCGCTCGCGAGAGACAGAACACGATGGAGCCAAGGATCATCGACTCACACCTATGAGGCCCTTGGTACGAGGCGAATTTGCACCATCGCGGCTGCTCATCGACCACGGTAAGTAGTTGGGTGAACTCGTCGAACAGCCTTAGCATTGAGGTGATGGTACTTCTGCGAATGTCGTCAAGTCTCCCTGGTGCGAATCTGGTCAGCTGTTACCGTGGCAATCCTGCCATCTCGCGGAGTGATGACCAACCAAAGATATCGGATAGACTCGCCAGCACCGACTCGTCTTCCTCACGAGGCTCAGAATCGCACTCCATGACGAGCCTCCTGAAAGTATTGTGGAAAGTACGTCGTTCCCCAATCTCAAAGCTGACCCATGCAAGTTTGCGCAAGGTCAGCCTGTCCGAAGAGTGAAGGGTGTAGAATGGTGCCATCCAGCGATCCAGCCATGGCACAAGAATAGTCGTACAATCGTAGTAATGCGTAAGCTCGGTGAGTTGATATATCTCGTCCAGGGACAGCTCCTGGGGAACGCAGCTCGTAAGACCGTGCGTGATTTGGGCGAAGAGGTCGAATGTGTCCGGACAATCGTGTGCGAGACGGATTGACCAGTCGTCTGACTGATCGCTTTTGTTCTCCTTGTAGCCACCGTAGAGCATTGCTTCGAAGACAGAGGAAACGCGCGAGAGCGTCCTCGAGCACAGTCGGAACTGTCGTGATACCTCATCGTCTCCGTCGGGACCTACAGTCACGACTAGGTCACCCCGCGGATCAATGATTTTGTAGGCCGCTGGGACGCTGTCGCCTTTGGGTGGTGAGTCCGCTGCGGAAGATTCTTGAAAGTCCCCCCATTCCTCGAAGCTCGACTGCTCTGATTCTGCGGTCATTGTAAGTAACACTTCTGTGAAGAAATGCAACCCTGGAAAACTCGCAGCGTGAACATATATATAGCAAGTGGCTCCACCAGGGCTACGAAGTCCAGCTGGGCACGCTTGGCATCTTCACAGGCACCGTGGAACCCGCGGCTGCTTTAGTAGCCCCAACCTGGGCTTATGTTGAGGCAGTGTTCGTGCATAGTGGAGCACACATCGTATTGATGTAGGCAGTGCGCCTCTGCATCTTTGAAAATGTATACGGGAAGCGTCTGGATCGTCACCGAAGGATGCAGTGTATCAGAATAACCGCCAGTAAGCACACCCTTCTCTGACAGAGCAGAACGTTCTCAGCTTATACGCCTGGCCACTGCCAGAGACGGCATCTCGAGACCCGCCTGGAGGCATAGCTTTAGATATAGCCTTATCGGAATCAAGTCAGAGGTCTCTGATACTTCGTGGAGTCTTGAACACAAGAGTGCCGCCTTGTGCACTAGCTCCATGTGCGGTCAGCTCAGAGACGTGTGGATATGGCGAAGTAAGTGTCAGGCAAGTGATAATATCAACTCAAACGCTGTTGATGGAGAATTGCGGTGGTCTTTCAGCGTGATCTTCACTTCAATGCCAAGACCGTTTGCGACGCGACTTCCCGTGTCCGAACGCGTCTCCAGGACCACGCTCCTCCATCAATACCCATAGCCACGATCAACAATTCCAAACCTCGCTGAAACGAGAAACGATAAGCACCAAGATGCTCGCCATCCAGTCCTCCTCCTCGACCAACAAACCCGAAATCCTCCAACCCAACATCCTCCCCTGCCAAATCCACCACTCCGGCCCTATCTCCATCGCGGAAAGATACTGGAACCCTCAACCCAACGACACGACCACCTCCTCTTCCAATCAACAATCTCAGCCACAACCCTCAACGGAAACATCAACACAACACTTCCGCGGCCGCAAACTCCTCGGCAAAACCATCAACCTCCCATCATCCTACACCGGAATCGTAGCGCAAAAGACGAATCGCCAGGTTCAAATACCACAACAACAACCTCCAACCCATTCCTCCACCGGGAACGCAGAAGACGAAGAAGATGCAGAAGAGAGCCTGCCGACAGAGACATTCATCCTCGAACAACAAGCAACATTCGATACAATCACAACATGGGATCACGAAAAAGTACCGTCTTCCGGAGAGGACGTTTATATAAAAGGGATTGAAGAATGGATAGGGTTTGCGGAGAGTGTAAGTCACAAATTCAGCATTCAGCATACATGAGAGCAGCGCTCTCTTGATATGGGGGAGAGAAAACTGACAATGCGGGGTTGCAGATACATGCATATGACACACCGAAGACAGCAGCAGAGTCGTGAAATACGATATGGTGATACACACGATGTCTCAGTGACCAAAGGTAGAACGATGGGACGTGGAAGTCACCCAACATCAAGGAGAGAGCACACGATTACCGGAATCCATGAGTGACAGAGCCATTAATTCTCGCGTTGTCTACCCACGAGCCGCGCAGCTGCCACGATGGCAGAAGACGCGTCAGTGGAGGACACCATGGTACACCGAAGAGACGCAAGACCCCATTGTATCGTCTTTCGTCTTTTCGTTCTATGAGCCTTTCTCCACCTCCTCTGTGGAGATGAGGACGACAACACGCTAGAAAAAGGCACCGAGGCTGTCCACATTTCGTCATCATTGCCGCCAGCCATATCTCAGCAAGTCGTCCTAGCTCATGCTTCCTTCGCGGCTCGTACGCTAGTATCAGGGACGCGAAAATTACCGAATCTTCGTGACCAGCACTCTACAAGAAGTAGTCTGGTGTTCGGCGGGAGACCATAGGTTCGCCAGCACGCGGGCAAGGGTCGAATTGCAGGCTAAAGGTCACAAAGGTCAGCTTACGCGGCTTGCGTTCGAGGGTTGAGAGCGAGACATACAAGGTGTATTTCAGATGCTCGTCAATTTCCATGATCGCAGCTTGATTACCACAGCGGTAGCAGTAGTTTGGTGCTGTAAATAAAGTCAGTTCAATTCCAAGCAAACCTCCGCCACGTTTCAAACTCACCAGAGAATATCGTGACCACGTTCCTGTCCTGACTCCAGTTGTAGCCCTCCATAACCAGCTGATGCGCTCTCGCTACAAGAGTAAGACCATTGTTGTGGTTGAACGCCTCGCTGATATCCTGTCCAAACGTATATCCAGCACCTCGAGGGCTGATTCCCCATCCACATCTGTCATCGGGATCTGACCAGAGGAGATCGCACATTGGGCCCTCATGCGGCACTTCCTGAATGCGGTCGAGAGCACGAATGTTGTCCAGCGTGTCAATGCTCGGCGACAGACCACCGTGCAAGCAGAAGATCTGGTTGTCGATCAAAGCCGTGAGGGGAAGGTAATCGAACAAGTCCGTGAAGAACTTCCACACATTGGCATTGCCGTATTTGCGCAGACACTCATCGTAGAAACCATAGACTTGCGTGATTTGTCTCGACTCGTGGTTCCCGCGCAGGATCGTGATGCGCCCTGGGTAGCGAATCTTGAGCGCGACGAGCAACGTGACAGTCTCGACGGAGAAGTATCCACGATCGACATAGTCGCCCATGAAGAGGTAGTTGGTATCAGGGTTGGGGCCTCCGATCTTGAACAGCTCCATCAGGTCGTGGAACTGGCCGTGTATGTCGCCGCAGACTGTGACTGGGCATTTCACGGGCTGTACGTTCGACTCTTCTTGCAAGACCTCGCGCGCCTTCTCGCACAACCGTCTCACGTCGTCTTCTGCGAGCTGTTTGCAGGTCATGAGCGACTCGATCCAGCCGTCGAGAGTGGGTATCGTGGGCGGATCGATTGGGGTGCCCAGGCTGTGCTCGACCTTGCCTGCGTCCTCCATGGCCGTATCGCCCATGACGGGCTGCTGCCTCAGCGCGGCAGCTTCTGCCATTGTCGTCGAATCAGCGTGGACAGTAGGGGTCGAAGTCGCGGTCGGGCGGCGCGGTCAAACACAGGAGGATGCTGTGTGTCCAGAGTGTCCTGTTTCGGGCGCAATGCAGTAGGCACGTCGGATTGGCGGCGGGGAGAGTGAGGTGCACGTGCTCAGATCTAGTGGCAGAATGGGTTGAGCGGCGGAGAGGCGGCGGAGCGGTGTGTCTGGGCGCGGTGGAGGGTGTTGGCAGGCGATGTGGTGGATGTTTTGACGTGCAGCTTCTCTCGTGCCTGCCCTCTCGCAGTGACGAAACCGTCCAAGCGTCTGCGAAGCTTGGCATGAATGTGCTCGCATGTCACAAGAGCCATCACCTCACAACCACATCGGCGGCAAGTCTATGCTATGAAGAACAAGTATCAATTGCAATTCAATGTCCGATTGTAATATTTCGGTGTGTAGAAGTCAAGGAAGCGAAGTAGAAATGCAAAGTACGCTCGCCGGCACATCACCCAACCCCACTTCTTCCCTAAACCGCCACGCAAATTACAACCTCCGTTACAACTTCCTCCCCTTGCCTTTCCCAGCTCCTCCCGGCAGACTTGGAAATTCGTTGTCTTGTTCCAGTGCCGCCTGCTTGCTCTGCTCTTCGGCCAAGCTGAGCTGAATTGCAAAATCCAGATCGCTCATCTCATTCGTCTGGCTGGAGCCTGCGAGTGCCGGGGATGATCGAGGAGAAGTCTGTGTGGACTGCGGACGCTTATTCTTTGACTTCGCGTGTCTGATGGGGATGTCATAGCCAGCAGCAGGAGACGTTGCCAAGCTTTGGCGTATGGCCTCGGCGATATCTGCATCCAACTCATCCTCCGTCTTGGGCGTCTCCTGGCGCGGAGAACTGTATACGGGCGTGAAGTCAGCACTTTGATCAGTGCTGCTCGCGGTGACACTGGGCGTAGCACTAGTGTCGGATGCCCTGCGAGCATGGTCCTGTTCGTACGCCTCTTGACTCAGCATAGCTGCGTAGGCAAGCATCTCTTCTTCGCTACCGCCGAGCAGGTCAGTGCCGAAGCGACCAGCGAAGCGCTGAGATTCCTTGCTTCGCTGCTGTTTCTCACGATGTAGCTCCAGCTGTTCGTGCTCGATGTAGTTCTTCAAATTGCTACGAGTCGCGACCGAAAATCTCTCGCCAGCTGCATTGCTGCCGCGCTCGGACCTGCGAAGTCGACGCTTGTTCGACTTGTATTGATCGGCTGCAGACGAACTGTAGGCCCAGTAGAGGAGGTGAGTGCCCAGAGACACAATGCCTCGAAGCACAGTGGAATCGGGGTCGAGAGCAATTGCACCTGCGGCGAAGAGATTGATCCCGACACCCTGGGCGCTAGCCTGTGCTTGCAGCAGTCTGCGACGAGCGCGCGAAGAGAAGCGCGAGTTGAGTGTGCGGATGGGCTGCATATCGGATGCTAGAACATCCCAAGCCTGCACGAGTCCGTCGTTGCCGCCATGCACCAAGCACAGCGACGAAAGTGACAGGCATGAGATCTCCGGTGAGTCGGTATGAATGATGCGGACAGGCTCAACGGTGTTGATGATGTCGACAGAACGTGACACAGGAGCTCGCATATCCCAGAGTAAGACAGTGCCAAGCTTTGTGCCAGCTGCGAAGAGGCGAGCTCTCTGACCTGGCACATCGGCTGAAGTGGCAGGCTGGTTCGCGGCCGACAGAGGCGTGTATGAAGGAGACGAAGTCGTGGACCTGCCAGAAAAGCCAAGCAGGGGATCCTCAGATGCGGTTTGAATGGCATACGTCGACTGATCAATGCAAGTTGCAAGGATCTCAACGTTTTTCAAGCCGCTAAGCGTGTACCTGGTAGTCCTCCATTCCTCGGTCATAGGCCTCGGGGTGTTCGCGCCATCGAAGTCATGGTCCAGAGAGTCGCTCAAGCGCTCGAAGGAGAAGCCTGCAGGTGAAACAGTGGCCGGGGAGGCAGAACCTCCGAACAAAGACGGCGGACTTGAAGCCTCAGTACTCGCAACCGTGAGAGGCGGCGTGGAGGCAGACTGCGAACCACCCCGGTCTTGAAAGCGGCGGCGGCTATAACGCTTCACTCCAGTAGGGCTGTCATCGCGTCCACATTCAAAGATAAGAATATTCTCCCCGGCATTGTTGCCATCATCTCCAGCAAAGTCCACCTCGAGCTTGCGGCGCATATCCCAACCTGCACACGAATGCTGAAAGTCCTTTGGCTTCCGCGTGATGAATGTCTCGATCTCTTGCGTTTCAGCGACAATTTGCGCTGAGCTTAAACACATCCCATTCCACGAAGAACGTGGCGAGTAGCTCCCATCAACACTAGCATCAGCGTATGGATCAATCTTGGCGACACGTCTGCTTGGCTCAACAGCTTTCCAGTAGACAGTTCGACCAGTCTGCCACGCCAGACATTCCACGGCTTCTTCGTCCAGACGCACCCCTCGGTCCACGTGCGGGCGCTTGGGAAATTTGGTCAGGTAGAAGACTTCGCCGAGTGCATTCAGCACTATTGCCCAAATGCGATTCTGCGCCATGCGCTTCAAGCTGTACTCATTGTCGACTGCGATGGCAATGATTGGTACGCCCGGGCTTAGCACCCAACGAGCAGTCATTTCTCCACGACCGAATCTTTGATCACGATTGTTGCCGTTGCTAGAAGCACCCAGGCTGTAGGCTGTGAGCACACCCAACGAAGAGCCTGAGAAGATACCGACAAGACCATCGGTGAGACTGGGTACGGCGGCAGACTTTGCAATCCATGTCGCAGTGACTGCTTCCTTACTCGATGCGATCTTCGGAATGCCGAGTTCGTGCGAGACCATGGCGGAGGACGATAGCAGAAAGCGTCCTCGCATCTCCTCAGTGGACCGGTAATAATTCGCACCACCGGGTGAGCCTTCACCAACTACCATGCCATAGGGCTGACTAACATCCATAGAATTAGGCACGCCCACGATTTCTCCTGGGCCGAGACCAAATTGAGCGTCACCGGGAAAGCGGTCGGCGAACTGTGGGAACACCTGAGGATCGGACAAGCCCCAGTTGTCAACTTTTGCGGCGGTAGGATCGCTGCTCGTAGCTGTGCCGAACTCATCCGCGCCGTGGGCGAAGCGCGGCAACTTCTTGTTCGATGTCGATCCGAAAGTGGCATGTATATGATTGATCGTCGTGAAGAGTTGCGAGTTGTACATGACAGTCGGAGCAACAGTCTGACTCCGAGTAGCATGCGAACTGGCAGCTTGCACCGGCTTGCCACGCGACAGTGATCTGAGTAGCCGAGTTCGCATAATGTACTCGCTTCGCCAAGATGCCAAAGCAGTAAGACGCGTAAATGCGCGCTTCTTCGACTTGATAACAGCTTGGTCATCGTTATCGTCGTCCAGGAGTAAAGCATTGATCGAATCGGGGCCTGGAAAGAAATGCGAAAAAGCTGTTCGCCATGCATGTGGCCCCGTCACCAGATCATGGAAGCGCTTCGATACGAGCGAAACAGATGCCAAATCATTGGGTGCGAGACGGGCTAGGGCATGTGTCAAGACCTCTGCGCTCTATCAGCATGGTCCATCTTCCACATGTCATGAAATTGACTTACCATTCGGCAAGTCCAAAATAGGAGCCCGCTTGTCTCCCGGGCTACGTGTTTTCTTTATGACCTCAAATGCTGGCCCCTCTCTTTTTTTCATAGGTGGTGTAGAAGCCTGTTCATATTCCAAGATACGATTTCGCGCTGGCGGCGAAGGTGTTGTGCGCGCGTTCAATCCGCGCTCCGCAGAGTCGCGTTTTCCGGCATCGCGTTCTGCGTCTCGCAACGAGGCTGCGATCGCTGCATCGAGAGCAGACTGCTCCTCTGCGCTTGCCTTATCTGCACTGGAGTGTGGCGGAGAGACTGCTCCAAGGTCATCGCGAAGGAGGCCATGCTGGGTAGACGTCGTTGTCTGCTCGCTGGGTTGCTGGATCGTCGCTGTTGGGGGAAGCGATGAGGACTCTGGTAGCATAAAAGGTGCGGCGGAGGCGAAGAGGATTCTATCGACTGAGCCAGTTCTGGTTCAGTCAGTGCGCGGATGGGCTTGCGAGAGCGTGTGGCGGTTTGGTTGTTGTCGAGGAGTCAAAGCCGCTCTGACGTGTGGAAGTAGCAATACTCCCGGCGAAATCTCGGAGTGGCGCCTGAGGCCAAATAACAAGGTGGGAGAGGGAGAGGGAGAGCAGAGCAGAACCACAACGCGGATACTAGACAGCACTGGAATAGCATGATTCATTGTTTACATTTCCATCATTATCCACACCAAGAGGTATCATCCCAGTCCATGCTCGCCACACCCTCGGATGCAGATCACCACAACGCCGATCATTGTCGCTCATGCTCAAAATCATCAATTGTACAAGAAAGCCTACAAATCCTCCGTTGAGCAGTTGGGGTGCACAACATAGACAGTCTTGCTTGTTCTCTCCAAGCCGGTTCCATCCTCTTCTGCGAGACCCTCGCCTTGCACCTTCATGAGGACGTTGTTCTGTAAGCCGAATTAGTGAACTGATCAATAGCATCAAGACAAAGCTCTCACATACCTTTACCATGCGCTTGAGCACCTTCCTTGCGAGGCTGTTGGCCTCTGCAAGCCCATCCGTGTCGTGGATGCCTTCCTCCACTTGCTCAGTATACCACTGGAGCAGGTCGTCCTCTTCAACACCGTCTTGCTCCTCGTCCTGATCTTCGTTCACACGCTTCAGCAGCATGTTCTGGATCTTGATGAAGTCGTCGTATTTGATCTGTGTCTTTGGTCGCTGGGGCGCAGGTGTCTGCGAGGCTCTAGCGGCCGGTGTGGCTGCAGCACCATCTTCACCTCCCATATGAGCATCCTCGTCATCCGCGGCAGCACCACCCTCTGCATCGTCAACTTTACCCGTCTCGTCCTCCTCCTCGAACTCTACATCGTCCTTGTCCACGCTGATGATACTCTGCTGCAGAAGCTTGAAAGCTTCATCAACGAACGCCGGCGTGACCTCGTCCACGCAGCTCGCCTTGGCGATAGCCTCGCTGAGACGAATGAGAGATTCAAGTTGTCGAACAGTGATGCGGTAAGAATTTCGGCCGATACCTCCTTGCGCGTCGTCCGCTCGCAGCTCCTTGTACTTCTGCACAAGGTAAGCTCTGGCTTGTTCAGTGAAGACAGGCTGGAAGAGACGGGCGAATCGGATGTATCTTTGCAGCTGCTCAGTGCTGAACTCAGGCTCGATTGCCTCATCCTTCTTTTGATGGAGCCCAACAATATGCCTGGCCAAGTGCTCATCGACGTCCTCGTTGCAGTCGTCAAGGACAACAAAGAATAGATCGAAACGCGACATGATCGGCGCACTCATGTTGATGTTTGCACGCAGCGTCGTCTTGCGGTTATATCGACCTGAGACAGGATTTGCCGCTGCGAGGATGGAAGTGCGAGCGTTCAGTGTTGCTTGTATGCCGGCCTTCGCGATGGAAATTGTCTGCTGCTCCATGGCTTCGTGGATGGCCACCTGATCCGCGATGTCCATCTTGTCGAACTCGTCGATGGCGCAGATGCCATTGTCAGCCAGCATGAGAGCACCTGCTTCGATGGTGAATTCTCCCGTTTCCTCGTCTTTTACCACGGCAGCCGTCAGACCAGCGGCAGAAGATGCCTTACCAGACGTGTACACAGCGCGTGGCAAGAACGAGCACACGTACTTCAAAAACTGCGACTTGCTGGTTGATGGATCGCCCACGATGCAGATGTTAATATCACCACGCAAGGCCATACCCTCTGGGGTGGTCTTGCTAACACCACCGAGCATCTGCAAGAGAAGACCCTTTTTGATGACTGTATGTCCAAAGACCATAGGTGCGAGGGAATCCACGAGTCTCATATAGATGTTTTCTGATTGCACCATCTCTCTCAGCTCGTCGATTTCAGCTGGTGTGAGCGTGTCAAGATAATCCTGCTGTGCCTTCTCCCCACCGAGACCATCGGAAGTGTCGACGTTCTGCGCGAGTGAGCTCATCAGATTTCCAGCTTGGCCCTTCAAGTTTTGGCTGGAGTGCTGTCCTTGTGTCGAAGTGTCTGGGGTGATCATGTTCGCGAGGAATGCCATGCGGTAGGTCAAGTCACGCACTCCGAGCGCTTTCAAGCCTGATACACCTCCGCCTCCAGTGTCGGACCCACGAGGCGCCTGGGTATCGCGCACTGCTTGTACTCGCATTCCCGGCACTCTGAACTGGCTGACATCCGGCACGACGATCAAAGTTCCTGTGAAGATGCACTTTTCACCAGCCTTCGCACGATCTACCATCTCGCCACGCAGGATGACTTCCATCGTCCGGGGCATACTGCCAGTTGGAATTTCAGAACTGTTCTCTTGGATCTTGACTTTCTGCCAATCGATGAAGGTGCTTTGGCGAATGTCCAGTCGCCAGCCTTGCCTGTTACCACAGGTTGCGTTGGGACACTGGGTTGGCTCTGAATACTTAAAGATCTGTTCCACATCTGGCACAAGACTGTTGCAAACCTCGCAGACAAATGTGGCAAGGTGCAGTTCTGGCCTCACTTCCGATGTTCTCGTCACTGTGCCAGATATCGATACGAGTTTTCCGATCTGCTCCGTTCGCAGTTGTCGTACCCTAGACACCAGCGGAAGATTGTAGAAAGCCAATGTGAAGATTTTGTCCGTCTGTTGATTGGGCGTCTTGTCGTTCAGGGTGCTTTCCTCTTCCTCGCTAATGCTTTGCGTGGCCTGCGAGGTGTCTGTCCTCGCTGTTGTAGAACCGGGCTGTCTGTGCATGCGGTAATATGCTGGTTCGTATTTGGCGATCAGGCTGTTCAGTGCACGAAGCATGTACGGCTGGAAGCGATAGTAGTCGCCTTGTATGGCATTGGCCAAAATGCCGCGCTCGTGGTCCATTAGATGGGTGAAATCGACATAGAGTGTGGACAGCCCATATTGTGCCAGGCCATGCACTTGCGCAATGTAGTATTTGCTTGATGTCACAGCACTCGAAAGTGGCTGCGCTGAAGGCGTGGGCTCTTCTGTGAAGCTCTCGAGGAAGCGCTCGAACTGTATGCCCAGTGTCTCTGCTGTGGTATCGACGACTCGCGGAACATCTGCTGCGCCAGTTGTCGCTCGCCTCATGCCTCTTCGGCCCACAACCTCATCATCAGCGAAGCCGTCAATGTCGCTGTGCATTCCAGGTGTGCTGATAGACGGCGGTCCTCTGGGTGTAGCGCCGCCCCTTGGTCGTGATGAAGAACGGGCCTGCCGTCTTCGTCCATCGGATGCGTCGCTTCGTGGGTCGCGAGGCGTGGGTGCATTGTCTGAGCCCATGGCAAGATCAATGAGCGACGACATGGTTGGTTTTGTGGGCTTTGCTGTTGGTGTTGGTGGGAGCTAATCTGGATTGCAGAAGCAGAAACGAGCAGACGACTTCGCGGCGGGACCAAACGACGCGCTTCACGTACAATTTTCGCGTCTCTGAAGCAAATGTCGTGGAAGCGTGCAGTGAGCGCCCCCTCGACTCACATCTGGGAATTGGGGAAAAGTGGAGAGCCAGTCGCTGCTCACACTCTTGAGAACCCAAGGCTCATGTTCCGAGCCACTCAGTTGTGATTGCATTGCAGCGATATCAGTTTGCTGTCAATTTCACGATTGTCACGATATCTGCACTTCTACCTCACGCGTAAAGTGGTTTTTAGCGCGAAGTTCCTGCAGGGCCAAGCGACAAGCCGGCAGGGATTGTCTGGAGAAGTCCACAAAGAAACATCGAACGACTTCGGGGTCAGAAACAATTCAACCACTTTCACTCGACACACCTCTACTCGGCTTGCCCCAGCACACCATGACCGCCACGACGACCGTGACGCAGACTGCGTCCCCATCCTCGGCAGAGAACATCCTCCGCCTCTTTCCAGAGATCAACACCGAACTCGCAACCCAAACACAATCTGCCACACAAGATGCCGACATGGCGGGGTACGACGAGGAGCAGATCCGACTCATGGACGAGGTCTGCATTGTCCTAGACGACAATGACCTCCCGATTGGCAGTGGATCCAAGAAGATGTGCCATCTCATGGACAACATCAACAAGGGCCTGCTCCACCGCGCATTCTCCGTCTTCCTCTTCGACTCACAAAACCGATTACTGCTGCAACAACGAGCTTCTGAGAAGATCACTTTCCCTGACTTGTGGACGAACACATGTTGCTCGCACCCCTTGGGTGTCCCTGGCGAGACAGGCTCAACATTGGATGCTGCTGTGTTGGGAGTGAAGCGTGCGGCACAGAGGAAGCTCGACCAAGAGCTTGGGATCAAGGCAGAGCAAGTGCCAATTGAAAAGTTCAAATTCTTGACAAGGATACACTACCTCGCGCCCAGTGACGGCAAGTGGGGTGAGCACGAGATTGATTACATCCTGTTCATCAAGGCCGATGTCGATGTGGTACCGAATCCCAATGAGGTGCAAGCCACCGACTACGTGACACCGGAAGATTTGAAGGCCATGTTTGCGGAAGGGAAGCTCAAGTTCACGCCGTGGTTCAAGCTCATCTGCGAAAGCATGCTGTTCGAGTGGTGGCAGCACTTGGACAGTGGACTGGACAAGTACATGGGCGAGACGGAGATCAGGCGCATGCTGCCTGCAAAGGTCATCAGCAAGTAAAACCATGATTCCTCCACATACATGTTCGGTGGCATTGGCGAATGCTTGCGCGATGATTAGCGGTTTATGTTCATGATACCAGAGACCGACAGAATCCAACCAAGAATTTCATGCTGAGCCGCATCAGCGACAGCAGGTTTCCATTATCACGTTCCAAAGCATATGTCAGGTCTTGGGGAGGTGTTACTTCGATGTTCGTCGCTCCTTCCATTTGTGGCGTAGCAGTCACTCTTCCCTTCCTTCCTAACGAAGAATCGTCTGCCTAGATGCGAACTCTCACTTCAGCTTCGCCTATTGAAGTTCTATACAGCGAACACATGACTGACCATGTCTCGGTCTAAGGAGCGTGCGAGACGCATGGCGTTATTGAACGCGGGCCCACAGTTGCCGGCTGTGATTCCAAACCACCAGAAAGGTCAAGGCCAGCTCATCCCTCTGAAAGGTGACCACTTCCTCCGACGCGACACATACAACATCCCAATCGAAGAGAACGACGAGTTTCCCATTCGGTCACGAAACGTCAAGTCCGGGAAACCTCGCTCGACGAGAGATATTGATCCGGAAGACTCGCCGCTGTCAGAAGATGAGCTTGAAGCAGTTTATGGCGGGAACGCAAGTCCAATACGCCCATCCGCCCATCATGTACTGCCGAGCCCAGATAATTCCAACCGGCAACAACGGCAAACGAGCGCCGCTGGCCGACCTAAGAGGAGACGAATCATACAGCCAGATGCTCAGAAGACTGCGAATTCCGGGGCACGGGAAGAACCCGAGGCAGTAGCTCTCAAGTCCCGAACATCCGCGCATCGTGCGGATCCAGGAGTCTCCCATCTGGAGAAGGTCACTTCACACCTGACAAACGGACTCAAGCATGGCGTCCCCAAGCAAGTCCACATTACTTGTCCTCGTGAACGTTCCGCTGTGGAGAAAGCTGCCGCGAAGAAAGGAGCCGGTGCAAAGCCAAGTGGCGCAACGGCGGTAGCAGCGCGGCCTGTTCGTCAAGCCGCCGTTCGACGACTCCCGGTAAACGAACTGTTGCTTGTGAGATCTCCCGAAGAGACCTTCGCACCCGATCCACGCAGTACCTCACCTGATCCAGAGGCCGAAGATCCTATCGAGAGCAGCTGTATCGGACACACAACAACGCAACATGGCGCAACGCACAGGAAGCCGTCCCCCATCAAGGCTCCTTTGACCTCACTCAGACGACGTATCAAGAAGCCGAAGTCATCTCATAAGTCGATTGTGGCATTGCAACGAAAGGCTCTCGCACGTGCGCCATTTTTCAAGGCAACCAAGCAGAAGACGGTGACTGGAGACGGGTTCGAGGTATCAGAGATGAAAGTCACCCATCCAAAGCCTGTCGCGAAGCGACGCTGTGGCCGCCGAAATTTAGCAATGGGCTTTTCCACCCTGACCCTCAAGCCAGGTCCTTTGCCCGATGTTGAATTCATTCCAGACATCATCAAAGAAGAGGCCAAGGCAGAAGCTGCCGGCGCTGCAGTAATGGAAGACGAAACAAATCACACTGGCGATAGCAGCATCCGCCAACAACATTCCGCCGAACCGGCACAGCAGCGCACAGTCACCTTTAGCGATCGCCTGCTGGACAAGACGATGTCCCAACGACTGTCTTCGGTTACGGCGCCGAAACGCGTCTACTCCATATCTTCGGACGAAAGCGAGGACGAGGACGATGGGCTCGACGATTGGAATCAATCTGAAACGGGAACGCATGAAGAAGACAACCAGGGTGGTGGAAGGCCTTGCACGCTCTCTGCCTCTCCTTATTCTCCAGCACCGGGTGCTCGGCGTGCATTGGGTCATTCTGTCCCACCCCGCTCTCCCTCAGATCAAGCTCGTAGTACAGGCGTTCAGTTCGACTTCCGTAAGTCCTCAGCCACTTCGGCTGCTAGAACTCCATTCGACAAGCGTCATCTGATTGAAGTCGACGAGATGGTTTCAGACGAACCTGACACCGATCTGATCTTTCCGCCCCATGACTATGGCAATGACGAGATGCTGGAACCAAATGTGCATGTCATGGAGCATGTTGATCATGGTACGCCTTTGCTCTCGGGGCCTCGAGCACCACGCTCCATATTACGGCGCAAAAGCTCCATGCAGCAAGAGAGCAACACTCGTCCCGAGAACACTGCAGCAAATACACGACGCAACAGCGCACGACTTACTGAGCAGAGCCATTACTTCAAAGTCCACTCGAAGGATGATGTTGGAAACGACCAACACTCTGAGGAAGAACGAGAGCCTGCACCTCGCAGACACAACACCGAGATCAATCTCGACGAAAGCCGCTACTTCAGCCAAGCGTCCGATCGACTACAACAAGACTTCCACCGGAGACCTCGCATCATCAAGCAGCGGTCCAGTGAAGCCAGACGAGCCAGCTGGCTTAGCCAGCAAGAAGTTCTGATACCTGACAGCGATACTGCTGTGCTCGAATCGTCCACTGATGCGCAAGAAGCTTCCCTAGGACCGCCCGTTCACACGAACTTCAGCAAGCAGAATGTTCTGATGCGCAATGGCGATACTACTTGGACTTCGTCGAACGTGCCAAGGATGTACAAGGATCTCAGGACATTGACAAGAACAGTGAGCCAGGAGCATGGTACGTTGAGTCCATCAGTGCGGAGGAAGTCGAGCTTGTCGTTCCGCTCGCCCACGAAAGTGAAGTAGAACGGCGTAATCGGGCATGATGGTACGGAGGACAGGTGGAGTGTAGCAGAATGACCATGGTCTTGGCTTGCGTGCGAAGATATTCTGCCGCCGCAACTCTATCTTCCCTAGCTTTCGCTATGCACTTGCAAGGCAGGAGATGTACAGTACCCTTAATCAAGCTCGCTCGCAATAGCAGGGAAGCTCGTGAAGCATTGCAATCCTGAGCGTCTCTTCGATATTGATTGGAATTGATTGAGTGATAATCAATCTATCAACCATTGGCGTGCACGAGCCCTGTGATGACTAAGCGTTCAAGAAAGTCTCGAACTAGAACTTTTGTGCATCTGCAATACCACAAACCCAAGTTCCATCACATTTCAATGTCTAAGCGCGACCGGCAGGAAGAGGGAGGCGACAGGCCTCCGAAGCGCGCGCGGTCTGAGCATCAACCGGCGCAGGTCTTCGAAGTAACGTACGCGCGAGACCTACAGCGGTATCTGGTCTTCCGCCAAGATGGAGAACAGCAACAGCTGCTGAACGGCATCGCATCTTTCAAGGCCTTTCTTGAGAGCATTCTGTATCACAAGGAAGAAGACAACCGAGGACGTCAAATATCAATATTGCGAGAGTACCTCGATACACAGAAGCCCAGCGACCCGAAGGACACCGAGCACCCATTTCTTGCACAACTCTGGCAAGCCTGGTCTTTCGCTAATCAGAACAACAAAGATCATCTGGCATCCACTGTCTGCGCAGTGTTGTCGCTATTGCTCAAGACCCTCTCTGGGATCTTGGACCTGCGGGAATACGGACTGCTGCTGTGCCGGACAGTCTTGCAGCACCAGCATCTTCGCCTCATCAAGCGCTGTCTTGATGGCCCC
Organism: Cercospora citrullina; assembly: GCA_013365195.1. NCBI lineage: Eukaryota > Fungi > Ascomycota > Dothideomycetes > Mycosphaerellales > Mycosphaerellaceae > Cercospora > Cercospora citrullina. The sequence continues at coordinate 73,756 of JAASFF010000563.1, read as the reverse complement.
AAGCACAAGGACTTCATCATCTCCCCATCTCTGCGCCTCCTCATAGAGGTCACCAGTTTTGATGGAGGTGTTCTGGCCCGAGAAGTGTATAAGCGCCGCGAGCAGACATTCGACACCAGCACGATTCGCCGCAATCTCGGACTCGTCAAATTTGATGTCTCCGAGGAGGACGCGCGCAAGAGGCCATCTATCCGTATTCTCACAGTGCGATATGTCTTGGTTTTGTTCAAGCACTTGCACGAGGGTGGCAAGATCGACATCCTCAAGAGCAAACCACTTTGCAGCGCATTGTTCCAGTTCGTCCACGCAGATCCCGCCGATCTGGTCACGGAGCTGCTATCTACAGTGGAGCAGAACATTCTCAAGGATGAAAATGTACCCCGAGCGTCCAAAGCAGCTTTGTTGACGTCGCAAAATTTGGAGAAGGTAACTGCAGTTGCCACCCGTAGCGTTGAAGAGCATGCTGCTGCCGACCGCGCCTTCGACTGGCTGAAAGCTGTATGCAGCAGAGAATCCTACGGAGTGCTGAGAAAGGCCGGCTGGTACCCTGCTGGAACTACAGAGCCACGCTCGAAGCAGTCTGATGATAACATTGATCTCGGACTGGATAGTTTGGAGTTCTACGACGATGGCGAGCCACTAATTGTTCGCAACAGTATTCTCTTGTCGTACATTGCCACCCTGCGTGCTCATTCTGACGAGCGAGAGCGAGAGCTGCTCTTGAAGTGCTTCCGCTCTGCTCCAGAGCTCGTTGCGGCATACTTCTGCAACAGCAAATTGCAGCTCGACCCGAAACTTTCCAATACCTGGATCGGATATGCTTCGCTTATGTTCGAGGTGGTGCAGCTCGATGCGCCTCACATCGTTGGTGAAGAGGGAGACGCACCACTGGTTCCGCCACAGACGAGGATTATGATTGAGAATATCTTGCCACAGCCGCTTACATTGCAAGTCCTCAATCGCTGTCTAAGTCAAAACGAGGAACTCATCGCCTTCTTCGCCGTCCGCATCCTGATTGCTGCTTTACGGAAATTGCATGCTGTCCTTGTGCAGCTACGAAAGCACAGCAAGAGCCAGCTATGGGAGCAGGCCAGTGAACGACTGGTACAACGCTTCGTCAAGCGAGCGCCCAAGCTGAAAGATGTGGTCTCTGTCTTTCGGAAGATGCCGGACAATCATTCGCAAGCCCTGCAAAGAGAGTCCATCACCAGACTGATGCGCTTGTACTACGAAGTTATTCCTGTTCAAGCGCTCGAGGACCCTGTGGATATATCCAATGCCTTGACAGAAGCGCTGCTGCACAGCGAGGGGCCTGCTGTCAATACAAATGATGAGACTGGAGGTCTGCGGGCGCTGGAGCTCGAGCATCTGCTCACCATTGCCCGACACAGTACTGGTATGCGTTGGTTCCACAAGCAAGGTGGCTTGAAGTACACTCCCATTGTCACATTGCTACGGATACATCGGAGGGAGGTGACCAACTCGCAGATCCGCCTACTGCTCGAAAGCGTGCTCACCGAGAACGGCATTTTGAACGCAATTGATGATGTTCAACAGTCGTCGCCTTTTGATGCTCTGGTCGCGAGCATTACAGAACTTTCCGATGACAGCACTGCTTGGGACTTCATCGACGACTGCATCGGGCGTGCAACACGGAAGCCGGTCAAATACGTCGATGATCTCGAAGCCCTCCATACTTCTGATGCAATATTGCCAAGCATCCTTGCGGCCGTCGTGCTTGAGCAGGCTTCATTCGTAACCGCGAAAGACCCCGTGCAAGGCGAAGCAGAGGCACAATGGATTTTCCAGTTCTTGAGCTTGCTACAGCTGACCTCGGACAGCAATGCAGCACTCACCGAGGTCTCAAAGCGATGCACGAAGGTGCTGGCCAAGCTGGCGAAACCTGACAAAGCTCATGCTTCTCAGGCTTTGCAGACACTAAAGGGTGCTTTGCCAACGGAGACTTCTGTAGCGAATGCAGAAGAGGTCACTGGAACCCCACAAGCCCCAGCTCTTGCCTTCGATCAGCCTCCTGTTGAGCGCGAAAATCATACCGAACTCTTCCGTTGGGCGCAGAAGGACATCGACCTCGCGGTCGAAGACGGCGACATCTCAGCCCTGATTCTCTGCCTCTGCTCCAAACACAACGATGTCCGCAGACAAGCCTTGACCCAACTCAACAAAGTCAAACTCCAACTACGCCCTTCCTCCATCGACCCTGAAACCATTTCCGATGATCACGCCCACGTCTCCCTCCTCATCGGCGAACTCACTGAAACCTTCGAACTTCACTATCTACCTCTCGACAAGCCTCTTCCTTACCTGGCAGGAACCTTCGCTGCCCGCGCCTTGAGCATTCAAACCCAACCTTCTCATTATCTCTATGCCAAATTGAACCACTTCCTCATCCGTGGCGCGAAATGGGACGTCAAACGCCTTCCTCGGTACTGGATTGAGAAGACTTTCCTTGCCGAACCTGATGACGACGATGCTTACTGGAAAGAGGTCCAATGGGTTCTAGACTGGCTCGTCGATGGCACTCGCACTTCTGCCGACCTCGAGATCTTGCGCAAGGGCGATCAGAAGAAAGATGCTACGAAGAGACCAGAGGTGATGGAGATGATGTTGGCGCTGTGGGGAAGTACTGGGGCGAAGAGGAATCGATTGGTGAGGGAGAGGACTGCGGAGTTGGTGTACAGGATCAGTGGTGTGGAAGGTGGTTCAGATGTTCTGATTACGAGGAGTGGAGCATTGAGTTGGTTTGAGATGGCGAAGAAGGAGGGTGGTGGTGGACTGGTGGAGGCATTGAAGTCGAGAGTCGAGGAGAGATGTGATGGAGAGAGGATACAGAACTGGAAAGGTCTCAAGATGGTGGAAGCGTAGGCTGCCATTGAAGGTAGTCTCATTACAGAAATGTTGATCCCAAAATTTTCAGAGCGAGTGTAATGCTCGGTGGTGTGCAAAGCGACATCTCATTAAGCCAGCGACTCCGATCTACAATGCTTGAAGATTAAAGGCAACTAAGGTATATAATCGCAAACTGAAACGAGCTTGCCAACGAACGTCCTTGGTCTAGCGGTAGCCCAGTAAGTCGCATGCATAGCATGTGTTTGGAAGATGAAAAGGCGACGGCATGGAAAAGGAGAGATTTAGCTCATTCTGTTGTAGCCACAGCTCTCGCCGCAAGACTAAGGGCGAATGTTTTTGCTCCTTTGTATCCCTTTTGCCTCAGCTGATCGCAGTCCTCTTTCTCGTACCTTCTTTGCGTTTAAAGGTTGTTCTCATGATTTTTTCCTCCGGACGCCAGGGGTACACGGTGTACATCATGCTTCCAAGAAGCTCATGCTCCAACGATCGTCCTTGGTCTAGCGGTAGCTCAATAAGTCGCATGCATAGCATGTGCTTGATAATGAACTTCAAGCATTCACTACGTATAGATACATGCCTGTCTACCATGCGAGAGATGAATTGGAGTTCGAGCTGTACCACTAAGGGCGATTGTTTTGCTCTTACCATTGACCTTTTGCTATACTCAGAGCTTCTCTTTCTCATCTCCTTTTGGCGTCCGCCGCAATGACGTTTAAGCTTGGCCGTTTCTTGTCGGTGTCCACATGCATACATTATACTTGATCGATTACGGAAAGAACCATCTCAACGATACGTCCCTAGCCTAGGGGTAATGCCTAGCAAGTCGCATGTTGGGCGTGTGCTTGAGCAATGCGAGTCCGCGATACAACAGCTTACGACCTATTAAGTTTAGACTATATGCATTGTACGTCCCGGCTCTCGTGTGGTTGAGGACGATTGTTCCTGCTCCTCCAGCATCAATTCGGCCCCACGTAGCTCTGGGGCCGGCTTTCTTCGTCTCTATGGGGCGTGATCTGGCCTGCCCTTTTGTGTCCATACCAGGATCTCGCAGCATGTTTATCCAATTTAGAAGCAGCATCCATCAACGATCGTCCTTAGTCTTGCGGTATATTTGTAAGTCGCGTTGAACTCGTAAATGCGCTATCTGCCAGGGAGAGGGTAGAAAGAGGTTCAGTCTCGGAGTCGAAACATTGATAGCGGACTGATTTCTCGCTTCCACTCTGTCAGCCACCGGATTGATGGCGATTGTTTTGCCCTTTGTGTTCACCTTTGTCTCGACAAGCCCTAGTTCGCCCTCATCATGCATTGAACATGCGGACATTGGTCGTTTTTGTTTTGTCATTCTGACTGAAGAATACATTGTATATAACAACTTGAAGATCCTAAAGCCTCAAAGGGCGTCCTGGGTTGAACGGTATACTTCGTAAGTCGCGTCCGGTTCAACGTGCGCCGGGTAGCGATTGCCTGCAAGGCTCCATTCCAAAGTCCAGACATCACTTGATCATTCGGCGACTTGTTCGAGGCCATGTCACTGCTGATCGCGGGACTGGGGGCGATCCTTTTGCTCTTTTGTCACCTCACTGGGCCTATCAGTCAAATGAATAGTTTATCCATACATCGCTCCGTCTCACCTTTGTGCCAATACTATCTCGGTGTAGATAGGGTTCCTGGAAAGTGTTAAAGGTGAAATATGATCTTAAAGAATTCGTGCGAAAGAGCAAGGGTTAGCCGACTGTTCTATAGTAGCGACAGGATATGCAAGGCCCGCATCGTCTAGGGCACATCAGTTAGATATGCAGGCGTTGATGAGTTACCAATAGGGTGTCCATCGAGGAAATGTGTCCTTCAGCGTTGCTTTCCTTGTTCTTCATCTGCCTTGCTTTAGGATGTCCATCCTGCTTTGTCGAATTCATGCTTTCAACGATCGTTCTTGGTCTAGTAGTAGATTCTATAAGTCTCAATCTACGGACTACACTTGAACTTGCTGAAGTCCTTGTTCTACATCTAAGCTCAGCATGAACTTGATGCTTGAACAGAGGCGCGGCGACCACAGCGACCAGAGGCGATTGTTTTGCATTTTCTCAGTGATCTTCACATCCTTAGCTACGGGATTTGAATCAACTTTTGCTCCCATAGCGTTGATTTCACACGCAATAGGGGTCCGACCTTCGATGTTCAGCATTATCTCCTTGCCAGTCACTCGATCTAGTGAAATCTATACCCTTGATGCAAGCATGTGATTTCAACGAATCGCCGTGGTCTAGTGGTAAGTTCAATGAGTCGCAGTGGCTGGAACTGCGCTTGAAACCGCTGATCGACTTCGATCTCTTCCGCTTCGACATTGCGATTGTGGTCGAGATGGACCACGGAGATCACCCCAGGACACGAGCTTTCGTTTTGCTTCCGAGCAGTCCGCTTCTTTACCGATACATTTCCAGAATCTATTGCGTACGCTCCTTTTGGCATCCGGAAGGGTCGTGCAATGTGTGGGAATGTGTCCTTACGCAATTCAGGTCGCGATGCCCATGACTGTGCGCATTGGTTGCAAGGATTCAGCCATTACTTCTCTCTCCCTGCTTTCCCCAGGCAGGACTCGATCAGAATGTGTTGTTCCCAGAACAACAGCCGCGATGACGATGCACACGGGAGCCGAATCTTCCAGTCCCATGTATACTCTCTCTAACTCATCTCATCAGCAGCAAGGCACCAAATAACCAGGAGGGGTGGAAGGCGTGACGATCGTTTTGTCATAGAAGTGGGAAGGGTGCAATTCATTCTTCGCCCGGGAAGGATGTCACGGCCGCAACGATTGCGCTATACCGTGGAGTTTGTGGGGCGGAGCAGCTCTGCTCTGCCTATCAGTCGCTGGATATCGAGCGATAGTGTGCTCGGTGTGGCGCTTTAGTCGTTCTCATCCTCCTCGCCACCATCATCACGATCCTCGATCCCATTCGTCATGGCCAGGCCCTCCATTCCGTCGTCTTCGTCTCCGGCCGTGCCCAGTAGAGCAGAACTCGGACCATTTTTCGACTTTTGAGCTCGCAGGATCACAAGCCTCGCTCTTCTGATAGCTTCCTCCTCCGCCTTCTTGATTGTGCCACTAACTCTGACGACTTGTATTACGCAAGGCTGATCGAGTGGCTTCGGCAACTTGGTCGCGAACGACAAAGCTGCCCAAACGAGTCTGTAATGTTCTCTTGCCACCCGGACAATTGCGGTTGATGTGGCGGGTGAGCAATATTTGACTATATGGATATCAGTGTGTCGCTCAAAAGTGGCCAGGCGATGACCTGGAAATATGGATCTACGCACTTTGCAGGCTACCAGCGATCATGCCGGCTCCATAGTCGCCAAAAAGCTCGGAAACTCCATTCTTGATCATCTTGTGCAGTGTTCCGCCATTGAACTGATCAGAGCTTGGTCTTCGAAATTGGACTGCCCATGGCAATTCATCGTCCGTTTTGCTTGCGACGGTCCATTTGGCCTTTTCCTCGTTCGGATAGAGGATGTTGAGTAGGAGATATCGGTGCTTGATGCGGACCATCTTGGGGAATCTCAGCCCTCTTCACGTAGAATCTGATAGTCTTGAGTATCCAGAGAGCTAAGCATAGTCCTCCGAGTCAGTCCGAAGAATGTTCACATTATTTGCTGTCGTTGTCGTCGCGTGTCCAAGAACTGACGTCGCGTCGCGAGAAAAAGTTCAGCGGAGCCAATTCCGCTCCAAATCGCAACCTCGAAAAAAGTCCAGAAGCTTGACGATTTCTCATTCACACCACCACAACACTGATCACCATGTCGGACAGTCGCTTCGAAGCTCTCCAGAAGGATGCGAGATACCGACTCCCTTCGCGAAAAGAAGCGCGCACCTCAGTCGACCCTCGCTTCAAAACTCTTTTCACCGATCAGGATTTCCGCAAGAAGGCGACTGTCGATCGCTATGGACGAAAGATCAAGCCCGAGGCCGGAAAGAGGGAGCTGGAGAGGCTGTATAGACTAGAGAAGAAGCCAAAGAAGCAAGAGCGAGAGGTCGTGGGCAGTAGCGAAGAGGACAGTGAAGAGGAGAGCGAGGAAGAGGAGGAAGAGGTCACTGCGAAGAAGCACGATCCTGCACGCGATGGCGGATTCGATGAGAGTTCGTCGAGCGAAGAGGAGACTTCCGACGAGGAAGAAGACAGCGACGAGGATGAGGAAGAGGACGAAGAGGCAGAACTTGCAGATGCGACAGCGGGACACGAGCAGACAGAAGAGATTCCCATGGGCGATGTCACAAAACGAATAGCTTGCGTGAATCTGGATTGGGACAATATAAGGGCTGCGGATATCATGGCTGTTGCACAAAGCTTCCTGCCCGCGAGTGGCAAGGTGGAGAGTGTTGTCGTATACCCCAGCGAGTTTGGGAGGGAACGCCTGGCGAGGGAAGAGGTGGAAGGGCCGCCAAGAGAGATTTTCGCGTCGTCAAAACGGAAGACTCAGCAGCAAGAGGATGATGACAGCGAAAGCGAGGATGACGAGAAGATCAAGGAGCGGCTGTTGAAGCAGCAGGCCAGTGAAGGCGAGGAATTTGACTCGGCAAAATTGAGACAGTATCAGCTGGAGCGGTTGCGCTACTACTATGCTGTGATTGAGTGCTCGGACGAGCATACGGCCAAGACACTATACGATGCGATGGACGGGCGAGAGTATCTGTCGACATCCAACTTCTTCGATCTGCGTTTCGTTCCGGACGACACATCCTTCGAAGACGATGAAGTACACGACGAATGCATGCAGCTCACGCAAGGGTACACACCCAACGACTTCCGGACAGAAGCTCTGACACACTCGAAAGTGCAATTGACCTGGGATCAAGACGATGCGACACGAAAGGAGGTGCAGAAGCGGGCCTTCTCTCGAGCGGAGTTGGACGAGAACGATCTGCAGGCCTACATCGGGTCAGATGACAGCGATGCAGACAGCACTTCGTCTCGCATGTCCGTGGCGGAGAAGAAGAAGAAAGCCAAAGCGGCGGTTCTGCGGGCAAAACTTGGCTTGGGTGCTGAGCCTGAGAAGGCCTCGGCCAACGACAAGGAAGTGGTGGGCGATATGCAAATCACATTTACTTCTGGCCTGAGTAACACCAAGGATAAGGGTAGTGTATTCGAGAACGAGCCACAGGACGAAGAGTCGACAAAACAGCGGTACATCCGCAAGGAGAAGGAACGAAAGCAGAAACGAAAGGAGAGGATGAAGGCTCGAGCCAATGGTCAACCTGAGGACTCGGACGCTGAAGAGCAGCCTGCGGAGACTACAATCAACGGCGCTGAAGCCGACTCAGAAGACAACGATCCTTTCAATGACCCTTTCTTCAACGATCCTGCTCTCGCCGCCAAGCAAGAAAAGGCTGCTAAGAAAGCAGAGCGGGACGCCAAACGAGCGGAGAAAGAGAAGGCCGCAGCAGAAGCTGAAGGCCGCAAAGCAGAACTCGAGCTTCTCATGGCAGGCGAAGATGGTGCAGAGCACTTCGACATGCGAGACATTGAAAAGGCAGAGAAGCAGGCGAAGAAGAAAGGGAAGCACGCCAAGAAGAACAAGAAGGATGTCGTAGAGGACGACTTCAAAGTCGAGACCAACGATCCGCGATTCGCTGCGTTATTCGAGAGCCATGAATACGCGATCGATCCCACAAACCCGAAGTTCAAGAAGACGAAGGGCATGGAGACTCTGCTGGAGGAGGGAAGGAAGAAGAGGAAGGGAAGGCATAATGAGGAGGACGATGACGCTCCGCCGAAAGAAAGCAGGAAGAAGGCGAAGTCAGAACAAAAGCAAAGTGCTAGTGGTGCTCATGACGATGTGAAGGGTCTTGTGGCGAGGCTGAAGGGCAAGAACAAGGGCAAAAGTAAGGGTAGATAATTGCGCTCGGTAAGACGTGTAATGAGACCTGATTGTCCCATCCTGGACGCTCGAACCCTCGCATAGACTTATGCTGCATACCCAATCTGTCGGGACAATCAAATAGGGCAAAACAATCGCGCTTGAGCTGAAGGCGGCAAGATGAACTCGCACCTATAGGTTTTCGACAACCTATGTGGGCAACGCCAGCACGCCGGAAGTCAAGCATCACGATAGTTGCGGCGACGACTCATTGACGAGACCACCAGACCAAGCACGAGCGTTGAAGCCCTCGGATTCCTCGAAGCATATGAATGCCCACAACCACACGACATGCGATAGACTCTTTGTAGATGAGAAATCGTTCAAAATTTGAGGAGACTTACCAGCATGGAGCAAAATGTGCCGGCAGAAGACCAAAACGAGAAGCAAAACAATCGCATCGGGCGAAGCTGCCGAGAGGCATGAGTGCAACGCCAACGAAGATTCAGTCTCATCTTGGACTTGTGAAGAACTCCAGTACCCATTGCATCACGCATCGAATGATCGAATGACTTACTGGCTTGATCACCTCACCCGGTACGATCGTCAGCCTCCAGTCTCCTTGAGCTGTGGATATAGCTTGCTTCGTTCGCTATAGCTGCTGCAAAAGAGATCCTTACCTGGAAAACCAATCGGAGAAAAGTATCCACGGCGAAAGCAAAACAATCACATCCGGCCAGCTGATTTAAGCGAGGTGGATTCTACAGGAACTTCAAGCAAGTTACTAACGAGTCAACCGCCGCCTGTTCGTACAGCGTCAGGCAAAGCTGACGACTTACGTACTTGACCATTTCACCGGATGCAATCGTTGGAAATTGATGATACCGGATAACTCATATAACTTCAATGAGCTCGTGCACGAGCAAAAGTAAGGGGCCAACTTGAACGACACGTTTTTAGAGACTAAGTTGGTCGTTGATTGACAAAACAAACGCATCCAGGGAAATGGTCAGAGACGGGACATTCATCGCGCACCCCTCTCCACAGGTGTGCACTCGAGTGTTCTCGTCTCTTCCTAGTCAGCATCAGTCTCATCTGACGATTCACGACTCAACCATCTTGCCGGATGCGATTGTTGAAAGCTGGTGATTTATGACAAATAATAGAGATCCAGATGGCATGTGCGTCAGTAACAGTTAGGACCCGTTCCAGACATTTGAACGTTCAAAGACCGCAAAAGATGGCAATATGAACGAGCGCATCCATCGAGATGAAAGGAGACCGACGATGGTGGAAAGCATCGCGGATTGTCGATCATCTCGCTCGTGATACCAGTCTCAAGGACCCGCACCAAATACCTTGACGACTTACGGCTGGGCCACCTCGTCGGACGCGATCGTTGAAGGCTGCTTGTGTCTGGTCGCTAATGAAGCTTCAGCTGTCGCGTGATTTGTAGAAGGGCCTGGCATCATAAAGGGGCTGATCGGTTTGCCCGATGCGTTGAAGTATGCACGTGGCGACGAACAATAATCGTGTACATCGAATGGGTGAAATTGGCTGTATGCCTTGGACAATTATATCGATAGCGTTTGAGTCTTGATGATTGCATCAAGCAGGTGCCCGTGGTACACAAAAGGTCCGAATGTACTGACCATAGATTTCCGCCATGGCAGCAGCTTCCTATCGCTCTCTGAGTGTTCGACCCTGAGCTGCGAAAGAAAATCTTTATAAACGCGCCCTCCACCCCAAGGACAAATTCGGAAGCAGCTTCTGCGTAACACACTAACATTTGAGGCTCCACTCCGTATCATCACAGCCAGAATCGGCTGCCGAAGTTAAACATCTGTACCCTGTAAGCGACGATGGGTCCGCTGTTTTCACTTGTCAGATGCAAAGTTTCCTGAGTATCTCCTACGCTAAGTACTCACGGTTGCACTTGACGCTATACAGCGAGCCATCAGTGAACATGTAACATCGACAACACTGGTCGTTGTCTGGATGACATTCATCTGGATGTTCTCAGCGTAAGGCTCAAAAATGCAGATTCAACAAAGGTAGGTGTACCTCCATCGCGTAATCTAGCAGAGATAGGCATAGCGAGCGCCATCAGTGCGAGGAATATGCGAGTGGCCAGCATGGCGCGTCGGTCTCGAGACTGCTCGGCCGGTCTATAGGTGTACGGCAGAGAAATAGAGTATGGATGAAGGTTTTACTAGGAGCCACAGTAATGCGATCGGACTGATATATCGGCGACTGGAAAGCTATGTCGCAGAGAAATCAGCAGAGACAATAGCCCTTAGTGTCTAACAAGACCTAGAATAAGCAGCCCCATCGACACTAACCTAAAATGCCAAGACCGCCTTTTAGCTTCTCTACTAATGATCCGGTTTATGCGTCTCGATGTCGGCCAAGTCTGGAGCAAACAATACGCGTGTTGGTATTCAATGAGGCGTCTATTGCCCAGCAGATGGCGCGTAAGAAATGCCATTATCCATCCCAGAAACTCGATCCGAGTAGCGCAGGACGACCCAACGAAGCTTCAGAGATTGCAATGTATGCCCGCGGGTATGAGAGGCTTTGGTGCGTGAGCTGAGTCGCTTGTGGCTGGTAGAGAGCAGATGACTGACTGCCCTCGTGTGACTCTATAAACCACACGGCCTGGACGAACTCTTGAAAGATTCCGTGTTCACGTCAGCTAGAGTCACAGTATTCGAGCAATTGAACACCTAATTCAAACCCGTCTGTATATGAATTGTCGACTTGACCTATGTTTCATGTTCACTGTGGACACTCGACTGCTAAGCCGGAGTAATAACGTACGACTGTCCAGCTTTGGTGCCAATCGGCCCAGAGTATGACTGACCATTCACTTGAAAGTTCTGGCCATTGTTGAGGCGCAGTGTTAACTCACTGCCTCTTTGCGAGATGACAGTTGCCTGATTCAAGCCGCCTCCAGAATCCCAGCTGATATCGACTTTGAATCCGCCACGTCCTATCAGACCCTTGACGGACCCAGCTCGAGCCTGAGAGGTTTGCGCGGGCAGAACGTGGATAACGCTGGCGTGGCTTTGGAGCAGCATTTCCGTAATGCCACTTACTAGTCCGTGATTGCCATCTTGCTGGAAGGGTGAGTACGGACCTTCAAGAGTGTCCAACATGTTGACCCCGAAGAAGGACTGGATAGTACGCTGAGCGTTAGTCCAGGCGTCATTGCCTTGATACAGTCTGGCGAAGCAATTGACAAACCACGACCGCGACCATCCAGTGGAACCAGAACCTGCATCGAGGCGATGCTTGAGAAGAACTTGGGTAGCTTGTGCAAGCGTGTTGTTCACTAGAGGGGTCATGGCAGAGCCTGGGAACAGGCCGAACAAGGGAGACAGATGGCGATGTCCAGGCTCTGCTTCATTGTATTCATCACGCCACTCGAGGATCTGACCATAAGAACCGATCTCTGGTGGCTTGATCTTCGCCAGTGCATCCTTCGCTTTGCTGACCTGGTCGTCTCCTGATTGGCCAATGGCAGTATAGCCCTCAATTATGTCGCTGAAGAATTGAGCTAGCAACTGTCGGTCCATAGAGGTGCCAATGTCAATGCCAGTGCGTTGGCCTGCCCCCTCTGCCCCGTTCGGGATGTAAAAGCCATGTTCCGGACTGAGACTGGTTGCAGTGGTCAAGTATCCTTCATAATCAAACAACCATGCGTAAAAAAACGACGCAGCTTCCACTAGCCATGGCAGAGTCGTCTGTTCCAGGAATGTACTGTCACCAGTGAAACGATAGTACTCTAGCAGATGTGTTCCGAGCCAGGCTGCACCCATGGGCCAGTGAGTATATTCTGATACAAGTCAGCATCACCGGGGATAATCGTGAGCAGGGGGTCAATTACCGGTGCCATTGTCGTTGGGCGCAACGTCACCCCAAGCGTCCGCGTTGTGATGCATGACAAAGCCAGACAACCCGTACATGTCTGAAGCTTGCTCGCGACCGCCTGTGCGCGACACATCGAGGAGGCCGAAGAAAGGCTCAAGCATTTCGTCGGCAAGATTGGTAGGTCCCGCTGGCCAGTCCAGCATCTGCGTGTTGATATTCACTGTGAATCGACTGCCGAATGGTGGATCATAGTTGGTGTTCCAGAGGCCCTGAAGATTCGGTGGAAGCGGCTTGTAGCCCTTTCGTGAGCTGCCGATGAAAAGGTAACGGCCCATATTGAACCCAAGAGCGGTCAACTGCGGGTCACTATTGGGATCGTTACGGTAGGCCCGCAGGCGCTCATCGGTCGTCTGCTGACCCAGATTTGAGGAAGTAGTTCCAAAATCGACCGACACTCTTTGGTACAGGTTCTGGTAATCCGAAATGGCTGCACTCCGTACAGAATCATAGCCTTTGGTGACTGCAGCAGCCACGTTACTAGCAGCTTTCTCGGCTCTCTCATTGCTGTCGGGGTATCGATAGGTCGTCTGTATGTCAGTAAAGATGTCAAAGCCGCGAGTGTTGTCCAGCTGGAATGCGTTTCCATTGACGATTGAAACGGACCCTAGTACAGGTTTTAATTTTAGCACATAGCTCTTCCGGCATCAAGTGGAAGCGGATGCGGCTTACCGTCCACCGGTACCAAGCGACCTTCGATGTTGAAGTCCAGCTGGCCAGGACTCGGATCGCTGCCTCCTTGGAGATAGAACTTGTATTCATTGTTGTCTGTCGTGGCTAGTTTCTGGTGGATGTTTTGATCGCGTTCGTAATAGATAGTGGCGCTGAATGGGGCACTTGCGCGCCAGCGAACACCGATGACCTGATCAGGGTAGCTCGCAAAGACCTCGCGAGTGAAGTCGATGCCCTGATACGTGTAGTTGATGTTGACCATTCCAGTAGAGATGTCGAGAATACGATTATAGTCCTGCATCTGCGAACCATCCCCATTCGTGAAGATATTCAGATGTCCGGCTGGTTGGTAATGTCTGACAAGATCTATTCCACAGTTTTAGAGTCAGAGCAGGACAGGCCCGTGTGCGAGAAGAGGTAATCTACCTGGGTCTGGGGTCATGTTGGCTAGCGCATCATTGCCGGCGGAGGCAAACTTGTTCTGAACCAAGTCGTCGCGGACTCGTGGCCATGCTTCCTTTGCATTTGGATTGACGCGTCTCTGGTACAGACCTGACCAGATGGTGTCCTCGTTCAGCCAGAGTTGCTCATTAATATCGCCAAACACGTTGCCTCCTAAACGCCCGTTGCCCACGACGAGCACGGACTGACCATCAGCAGGCGTGCCGAAGCGAAGGGTTTGCGATGGATCATATTGAGCAAACACAAACTGTGTCGTCAGAAGCGTCGAGATATATAGATGAGAAGTAAGAGGCCTCATGATGCCCTGCCAGTTGCTGATTGTGATCGCGCCGGTCTCAGGTATCTGGCAGTCATCAAGGAGATGTACAGCCGTCTTCTGCCCTTATATAATATGATTCAAGCCGGATAAATAGACTGAACGTGTGATCGCGTGGCTATGCTTTAAGAACGTGGGGAAGCGAGGCTAGAGCAAATTCAGCATCGTCTCTTGTGGAGAACAAACTTTAGGGGACTGATCAGGTCTTCGATTTCCCGGCCTTTTTTCCTTCCTCCGATACACAGCCATGTATTCCCGGATGGTATCGCGGCCTGCCTCAGTCTTGGATTCGCTTTGCGCATCTCCGTGTACGACGTGGACATGACCAATCCGTAGCTCTGCTGATTAGTGTCCTCTAGCTGGGACGCTGGAGCCATCCGCAAACGCGTATAGGGACCGTATCGGTGTTACCATTATGTCCTCGCAGCATGCCAGCTTGCCTCCTTAAATGCCATAAGCCGACATAGAGGCAGCCTACGACGCCACGCAACGAATACAGCCTCGTATTCTTGACATTGGAACGACCCGGATCGACTCTGCACTACTAGTGCACCAGTGCTTGATCTCAATCTAGTGACTGTTCTCTATCGGAAAAATTCTTACGAGTGCAAGAGAGTTGTTCAGAGATCGCCGCTAACGCCATGGCAAAGCTTCAGCGACCAAAGCGCGTCCCATAGAAGAATCTCTCAATGTCGGCCTTGACACGTCAAAGGTTCGTCGTGCAGCTCTAGCAGTCCGAAGACGTCAAATCGTGCTAACATCTCACTAGTCACAGAAGGGCTCGACTCGCGGGACAATAACAAAGCTCTTTGCACTGGCGGCGCTGGTATGGCTGCACGCCGTGGTCTCGGAGCCACTGCCATCACTACCTGAGATACGACATGCCGTGTCGCAAAGCGTGGGCCTCATTTCTGAGGGCAGGAGTTTGTCTTTGTCGGGTCCTGTCTGGGCGTTGTGTGTGACAGCCAGCATGGCCGAAGAATCAATTCAGCCATTCTTTCACAGTGTTTTTGAGGCATTAGTTCGAGACTCTGGTCAACTGGGAAACGCCTCAACGGCTTTTAGCATTATTCAAGAGGTCTGGGCCCGGCAACACAGAGGAGATGGAGAGAGTCTGGCAATGGAAAACTGCTCGTTTCGTGCGCTCTTGATCTAGATCTAGATCTTCGCGGGTGTTCGCAGCCTTGATTGGTCTAGCTTATGAGGTGTATGCTGTGACACAGAACACAGAGTACCAGGTGAGCGTGTTCCGTCGATCATGGTCAACACTTGCTTATTGCCACAACAGATTGATTTTCGCCATGCCCTACGGTACACCAAGGAATCGCGTGCGAGGGTCGCATGCAGATGAGTTTGATCATCAGAAAGCTCGGAACATGCTCTCGCTATACAGATGAATGCCCGCGGCGAAAGGACTTGCCCTACAGCGCTGCTAGGCTTGTGAAGGTCCAAATTGGGCCTGTTGGTTTCAACAGGCTGTACAGCTCGTCGTCCGATGAGACGACTCATTCTATACAGTACTCATCTAGTCTTGCACTGTATTTTTCGACGACAGTGCTCGATGTTGAGAATCCTCGCCCGTCCAGGGTTCCGGCGAGGGAATATGTAGAGTACCGTGAACAATTGGCATGCCAAACACAATGCGCGAGCGCAATGACCTACCCATCGTTCTTTAACGCCAGCCGCATGACTTCAGCTTTTGCCGTGCGTGATGCCAATGTCAAGCTTGGATACCAAGTGCTGGATACGTGCGATACCGCTTCAGGCTACTCGACAGCCATATCAAGAGACCTCCGAGCAGGCCGGAGTAGCTTGTACTGCTTTCGAGAGACACTACGTCTGCCTTGTCGAGACAGACCTGACGCACTCGGTATTTTGCCAACCCGTGGCCCTTAGTCAAGCGGAAGAGAGCCATACACATATCGAGGAATTTACACGTCTTCAATCGGCGTGAAGCGACTCATTTTTGCATTCATTTGTATAGTTTTGAAATGTGTTCGAGTTGACTGACACAACAATAGCTATTTGTAAAGGCGGTTTGGCCTCGAGGCCATGACGGGGTCATGGCAACAAAGCAAACGCGGTACAGCCAAACCCTGCGTGTACCGAGCTCTGTGGAGCCAACAGGCGTCTTCAAGTGCGAGACCTGATGAGAGCACTGGAAGTCCAGGGTCGAAGCCACTTGCGATCTCCTACTGTATACGGTCCGTGCGACTGGAGATCCAGACCGCTTCCTACCCAACTTCAACAGCGGGCGAGGAAGAGTCGTGGTAGTCAGAAATCCAGCGTCAATAGCATCGGCTACAGCACTTTTGCTATGACTGCGGTGTGTCGCTATCAGATCTGGCATTGGGTCACGTGTAGTCGGACACGGGCCAAAGGCAAGCATCTGCGGACTTCATGGAGATGGCACGAAAATCCTTTTTCGATCAAGCATTGTTTGTTAAGGATTCCGACGCACCTTAAAATAGCGTAACAGGCAGGTAAGGCTAGCATTACGCTTGATAGCTGCTATGGTAGCTGTTAGGCCAGCAAGGGGAAGGATCAGCATTAGTCCGGGTCGGATCATAGGAGCGGAAAATTACCTAGGCCTGCGAATCGAACAAAGTCTTTTGTGGCGTGTGTATGGGACCGAGCCTGATCTGGCGAAGTGACATAAGTATCTGACTCCTCTTGAAATGAAGCAGTGCGAACGTTCCCGAGGGCAAACACGCGCTCTCGATATTGTTTATGACTGGAATCTGAAGTGGGGGCTTTGCCCGTCAATTTCCGACATCATGTTAAAGGGAATAGACCCTATTCTGACGCCAGACTTGCTGCGAGCACTGGCGTCAATGGGCCATGGCGACTCGCTTGCGATTATAGATGCGAACTATCCGGCCGCCTCGATAGGACCCCCAGTACTTCACCTGGCGGGTGTTGACACAGTCCAAGCTGCCAACGCCGTGCTATCCTTGATTCCTCTTGATCAGTACGCGCCAGAAGCCGCGTGGTGTATGGACTCTGGGTCCAGCACTGAACTGCCTATCATGCAACAGCTTCGGTCGACAATCCAAAACTACGAAGGCGACAAGTTCAAGCTCGCCAAATTGGAGCGATTCTCATTCTATCAACAAACCAAGACAGCATTCGTCATCATCTCAACTAGCGAACGAAGACTATATGGAAACTTGATATTGAAGAAGGGAGTCGTCGAAGCCGACTCGCATCAATGATACAATTGTATCCTATCGATGCACCATGCGAGTCACGAGGGAGAGCGACCGAACACTCCTCTGGTTTCGTTCGGTGGTTGGGAGGTTTGCTCCGGGTCCTGCGCTGCCAAGATTTAACGATACGCGATCAAAGTATTTAGAGTGATCTGCCACAGCATCGGCAAGGATGGCACTGAAGCCGCGCGATGCTGCAATGTCTAGCTTCTCCTGTAGTATCGGCTCATAGTCACTGGGACCGGCCGGGTGGTAGAAGAGAGTCTCGGCATCCCAGAAAAGTGTCACGGTATCTGCACCCTGCACATGCACTCCATTACTATCGGAAGTTTGTGTACCTGTAGTAAGTCAGAATCTCTGGCACTTTGGCCGAAGGAATGCACCGTACCTCCACTTGAGACAACTCTAAACTTGGAAGTGAAAGTGTAGGACTTATCTGCAGTGCCCGTGCCGCGAATAACGCCGCCTTCGTTCGTACACTCTGCGCCTGAGGCTCCTTGATCCCTGGTCATGAGTGATGTCCATCGAGATCTTGCCAGACTGGTCACTAGTATACTCCAGACCAATGACGCCAATGGGGTCGTTTGCTACAGCGCGACGGGTGTACCTCGCTCCCTCATAGTCGTAGTTGACGCTGAACACACCAGTGGAGAGATCCAGAGTACGGTTGTAGTCTGAAGCCGAGTTGTGATTGACCGTAATTTTGATATCACCGGCAGGCTGATAGGCACGGGGATCATCTGGTTGGGATGCCATGTTGCTTTCAATCTCTTTCCAGCTACTGTGATGTCGCCCTGGTCCATCAAAGATCGAACACAGGGAAAGGCCTCTTTCGCCTTAGGGCTGACTCTGTTCGACCAAGCACCGCTCAGATGGAGTCCTCGTTGAGCTGAATCAGATCGTTATCGAGACCACCATAGAGCATCGCTCCCAGGCGCCCATTGCCGATCGGAAAGGCTTGGACATATCCGGGAGCTGGGTTGACATCCCACAACATGTGGGAAGGAATGTCAGCGGCTGTGGAACTGCCGAAGAGGCCAATGAGACCGGCGAACGCAACGAGGGCCATAGTGAATGTACGGGTCGAGCAACCGCATCGTCAACATGACCCTGTGTATACTCACAAGTGCGGACGTTGGATGTTCACGATATAATGCCAAGGCATTCCTATGCTCAGATTGTGGAGAAGTGGAGGTATCTGGTGTCGCGTGACAGGTGCTGCTCCAATCAAATGTGTCGTGCTACGGGATTTCTCTGGAAAATTACGGGTAAAAAAAAGCTGGGGATGATCGCCCGGACGGTACGCTAGTTCTGCCTATGTGGGTTACGCGACTTCGTCAAACCTTGTGTCGACTTCCCCTTCGCTTCAACCAGGCACTTGATGATCAAAAACGCCCCTGATGTCGGGCGTCAGATCGTGCACTGCTGAACGTGGCTGCGGGGACACCGGCTCCACTTGGACTTCGTGCTTAGAATGATGCTCATACGCATAGGCAATGGATCGCAGAACTCAAATGCATTCTCGAGGTGAAAGACTGGAAGCTTTCCCACGGCAGTCAACCTTATGTGGGTCTCGCGGGGACATTTTGTTGCGTCTACGAGCCATTGTAGTCTCCCAGACATGAGCAAGAGGCGACGGCTCGCCTGGCATATCGATTTTCAATTCCATATCCTGTAAGTACGATGAGACATGAGTACATGCTGTGATTTCTGACTGCTTAAGAATGTTCGGAGCCATCGTCATCACGAATGCATCGAGAGTCTTTGTCCTATCTCCAAGACGAGGCCTCAAAGGATTCCGTCGTTTGCCTGGAGAAAACCGCTAGAAGTCGTGAGGTGGCAGAGTGCTTTCCGACAGATCGTCCAGTCCGAGGTCAATTGGGCTATGTTCGAACCTGTAATTCGGGATGTCCAGGTAAATAGTCCGGTACTTTTCAGGAATGAAGCACACCCGAACAGGAGATCCGGGCAGTCTAGGACGCAATAGCACTTAGCGTTCACCCCGCTTTCATCGCCTCTGGCAAGATTGATACGAGATGCCATCGCTTGGCTATAACGCCTGTCATACCACTCGCGGGGTATCATATACCAGGTCCTTGGCACTTGTGTGAGTTTGATGCCATTGCCCGGTGTCCACATCTGTACTCCACTTCCCCGACGATCTGCAATGGGTTCAATCATGAACATGTGGGCGTCGCGTGCTCCTCCACATTCTCGGGCAAGGAAAAAGATTGGCACAGTCGCATAAGTAGAGGTTACAGGACTGCCGTTACGATTTGTTTGTCCACATCAACTGCACTGTTCATTTTGAAAATGGTCTATCACAAAGCAACTCTGGTCGGCACGGCCTGCCTGTTCCTTGGATCCTCCGCCAGACTGATTCCGCGAGCTGGATCATGGACGGTAGGCATTGACCCCATTCAAGCTATCATCAACCAAGATCAGACGGAAATTTGAGCTTCGACTGCCAAACTCAAGGTCGCACTGTCATATCAGCCTCGAACATCGGTCTCCAGTCGAGCGGAGGAGACATTGGTCCTCAATTTACCTCGTGCAGAGCGCAAGAGCAGACTCTGGATCGTATTGAGTACAGCATACCAGTTGGTAGAGCCACCAATCGCGCCGCGACATATCGGACTCAGTCTCTCGATTGTCAGGCCGCCGACGGTCGTGATGTACAGTTTGATGTTCGCGTCGGGGTGGATGGCTGCGCCTGGCGACTCAAGGTTCCGAATGGACAGTATGAGGTGACTGGCGAGACGTCCAAGTGGATCTTTGCACAGAACGGAGAGACGTATTTGGTTTGTCTACCTCCAAGACTTAGTTCGTCGGGTGCTGACAAAATGGATAGATGGATGATCCCGAGAACACGTCATACGAGGGCGAATGTATTCGCAGCAATGTGGCACAAGGCCTTTCGGGTTCTAGACGTGTCATGATGCCATATCTAGCGGACGCTTCGACCACGGTTGCTGGCCAATGGATCCTTTTGGAAGAGGGCGCCGTTGACGGTTCGTGGCAAGGCTCGCAACTGACGCACTCTGACGGTTCACTCGAATATACTTGGCAACTCGCCGAAGGTGGTACGGTCGATGTGCGAAGCTCAGTCTTCACCCCTTGGCGTATCGCTGGTGAGTAGACCAAGCTTTTGCAACCAGTATGCTTTCACTGACCTGATCTAGTTGTGGGGGATTTGTCAACACTCTTCCAGACCCACTTTGACCAAGACAACGCCGCACCAACAAACATGTCTGACATGTCTTGGGTCAAGCCAGGGGCAGTTGCATGGTCTTGGTTGCCCGGAATTAATTCACCACGCGAGCTGAACCGTCAGAAGCAGTACACTGATCTCGCCGCGAACGAAGGTTGGCCTTATGTCCTAGTGGACGAGGGTTGGGACGCAGCCTGGGTTCCAGAACTGGTCTCGTACGCACAAGATAAGGGCGTATCAGTCCTACTCTGGTATCACTCCAATCAATGGAAATCCGTTGAGGACGTAGCTCGAAACATTGCGAACATGAAGCACTGGGGTGTGAAGGGGACCAAAATCGACTTCTTCCTCTCTGACAAGCAAGCCACACACAAACAGATGGACTACATTCTTTCACAAACCGCCGAAGCTCAGCTCATGGTCAACTTTCACGGCTGTCCTCCTCCTCGTGGCCGACAGCGACAGTGGCCGCATCTCATGACAGTAGAAGGCATTCGCGGAGACGAACTCTACACAATGGCCTTCCGCCACACTGTTGTCCCTTTTACACGGAACCTGATTGGCAGCGCAGACTTAACACCCAGCCTTTACA
This sequence comes from Cercospora citrullina, assembly GCA_013365195.1. Classification (NCBI taxonomy): domain Eukaryota; kingdom Fungi; phylum Ascomycota; class Dothideomycetes; order Mycosphaerellales; family Mycosphaerellaceae; genus Cercospora; species Cercospora citrullina. Next base: position 52,646 of record JAASFF010000563.1, on the reverse strand, counting down.
CTGCAGCAGGCGTCTTCTTCACCGAAGAGAAACAACGTGCGCAGTCCTACCAGTGCTCCGTCGGCTGCGGGCTTGCCCGTTCGGTCGTATTTGAATCTGCCTGGCAGCATCCAGGGGAGAAGCCGGAGGTCATCGCCGAGTATGACCTGGCAGCGCGCATGTACAAGCAACTCCCCGCTGTTTGGCAAAGCTCTGACCTCCTCGACGGGTCCTATCCAGGCCGGGCCACGATTGTCGGACGACGGTCGGACTCCGCGAATCGGTATTACTTTGCTGGGGTCTTCAATGACGGCGAGCAAATGTTCGAATTCAAGCCAAAAAGTTTGCCAGAAGGGAAAACTTTTGTACTCGATATCGTCCATGATTCGCCCGGCGATAACGGCAACCGGACTGCTATTGAACGAACCATCGAGCGCAATGTCAATTCGGGATCATCGATCCAGATTCCAGTCAAGACAAATGGCGGCTTCACGATCGCTGCTTGCGAAATTCCTGGTGAGGATGGAGGGTGCATGTATTTAAAACATAAGGTCGGGTTGATTTCGAAGTCGGTTCACTTGAGCAGCTAGTTGTAGTTGAGTAGGTTGAGTAACGAATCGTGGTACTAGAATTGCCGTTGGTACGTCGCAGTCGTTCACGAAAAACGTCGCTGGTTTTAAGCTTGTTGACACACTTGCCAAATGCGACCCTCTCGCTCAGTACGATAGTAGGACTCATGTTAAATGGCCACATGTTGTGTTCCATGAACGACATGCTAGACGCCTGCAGTTCCGCAGCGCTGGATACTCCCATGTATCGATACTTGCACCCGCGGCTTCCAGAACTGATATGTCTGTACTCTCCTTCTATTCATGCGGCTTGCGCGAAAGGCTTGTGTTCAAGAGATAGAGTGGATCTCGTCTAGTGACTCCGAACATGAAGTCGAAACTGAATAAGAGAACATCGCAAAGCAGACGGGCTAGGAACGATAAAGCTGTACCGCCATTAGAGACGGTTGACTCCATATCCGGTGACTGATGCGTCACATTCGATCGTAGCCACTGCTTATCAAACCAAACATCTATCTTATTGCGCTAGTCATTGGTGCCATCTATCGAACAGGATCACAGCTTCAGCTGACGATAATTATTGCAGAGCACAATTTCAGCTGACATTGATCATCGCAGACCCACATGACTACCGCCTTGACCTGTTGACGAGAGCAGAGTTGCCATGCTCCAACTAACTTGTATCCAAGGAAAACAATTGCTTACGGTTTTGGATCGTTCTGAATCAAATTCGATATCTTCAGCTGTAGCATTGATTGCACTGCAACATAGTGGATTCGGCCATGGCCACGTCTCTGTCTGCTTCCGCGGACCCTCCATCCAGGATGAAGTCAGTTCACAGATGACAGCCTCATCATTCCCTAGCAGATACAGTGGCACTTTGGGTGAGACAGACAGAATGAACACGGTCGTGCCAAGAATTATTGAAACGCCATTTATTACCCTTCATCTATATGCAACGATTGTATGGAAGCAACATTCTGTTGTTTCCCTGGAAATTACCTCATTCTTTCAGCAGAGACCATAAAGAAACCAAAATTCGTTGCTTTCCTCGAACGAATAGAACCACTGTCCACTCTTGTGCAGCAATTGCACGCCACTCATTCTCACACATCGCGATTGAAGAGCATGATCCTCAGGCTAGTTGCCTTTGCCGCTAGACTTGTTCTCAACTTCCTTCGGCGCAGTCTTGCTCTCCATTTCCTTCGGCGAAGTCTTGCTCGCAACTTCCTTCGCCGAAGTCATGCTTTCAGCCTTCTTTAGCTCCTGGCCCGCCCAATAGGAGACCTTGATAGTGAAAGAGTCACCACCTCCAGCCACGTGAAGAGCGTTGGTCCAATCTTGGTCCGCAAAAGTGTACATGTATTCGCCGTCAACCAAATCAATGTAGTTTCTGGCGGGGTCGTTGTAGATCCGATTGTTGACTTCGATCTGTATGTGGACTTCTGAATGAGCGGCAGGAGTGAAGCCGTGTGCAAAGTTGACCGTAATGCGGTGTTAGTTGTTGGCGCTAAGGCCGTGTGTCGCGGAAATGGTTGCGTCGTGTTGGTTGACAAATGCTCCGTCCGCGTTCATCTGGACGTTGAGTCCGTATACGTTCACAACTGGGGCTGGCAGTGGGAAACAGTGTCCGATGATGAGTTTGCCAATACACCACCTGTCTTCGACGTCCTGGGCAGGAGATGGTTTAGGAAGGCAAAGTGCTCCTACAAGCGCGATCATTAGCTCAATGGTAAAACATCTGCTGGGCAATGCTGTCGCATCAGACCCTGCAAAGAGATCAGGAGGAGTACGAGGAATCGGAACATCTTGCGATCGGTTTGTTTCGAGGGTAAGGCTTGTGATGTGATAATGAGAAATACAGGTGAGGACGGCTGCTGATTTTATACATTGAATATGGGAGTATGCATGTTGGGACAAAGCCATGCAGTGGGCACCTTGTTTGCCCTTCTCCAGTACGCTGTGTCTCTATGCCAGAGCAACAGGCGTCTACTCTCCGCCAATTGCATCTCAAGCGTGAACACATGCCAATGCACACGGGCTTTGGACAAAGGCGACACGATGATATCAAAGTTCCCGTTCTGGTGTCAGGCATATCATTCCCAAAATTTCATCTCGAGATTCAAAGATGCGATCTTCATACTGGCGGTCTGAGTGTTGCAATTTTGACTACACGAGATATTTGAGCTATGAAGCGTTAGACAGCTGGGAGGGTTCGACCATCGGTAGTCATTCATAGCCTGAGTCTTTTTGGGCGAGTCAAGACGATTACTAGAACCATACGGTCCCTACCTAAGTATCCGTATACAGTCTTTGACAATCACAGGGAGTCCTAGTCTTTGCTGCTTCCTTGCACATGCCCCATCTAGACACACCCATGCGCTCTCTTGGCACACGTGCTCAGCTCGTGACGTTCAAGGGTCCCAATGCCCCATTGAGATGCACGGTGAAGGCCCAGACTTCTTCGGCCAAACAGAGTTCTGACTACGCAAGAATCGGAAATCCCGAACCTCATGTGTAATCCCCGGCGGTTCATCCTCAGATCGTCGAAAGCCTCTCGAACTCTCAGACATCACCTCCACCGACCTGACGCGCCTAACATTGGCCAAATTGTCGCGCTGGGGTAACGGGAACTACGCCATGGCTGCGGCAGCCATCTGGTACTCAGGTACCACTGACAGCCGGGGTACCATATAGCCTGCAACAGTGTCTACCTGGTAAAGGTAAGTCCGACCACATCCCATTCCCTTTACTGAGCTATCGGTGAAGAAAACAAGTATGCCCAACGACAACCCTCACTTCGTACTCATTCACGGTGCCTGTCATCGATCCTGGCACTGGCACCTCCTCGAAGCAAAATTGAAAGCATCAGGCTGCACGGTCTCGGCCATTGACCTTCCATCATGTAATCCCGACAAAGAGAAGCTCGTCGTTTCCGGTGCTTTGCGATTAGACATCGAAGCTATCAAAACGTTTCTCGAGGAACTTGCCTCAACATCCGATAGGATGATTCCGGTCTTTCACAGCTACAGCGGCGCACCAGGAGGTGACGCAGTCGCCGAACTGAGCTCAGCAGCGAAGTCAAAAATTGAGAGATTGGTCTATTTGACTGCTATAGCGGCGCAACCAGGAGGAACAGTTGCTGGCATTCCGAATGGAGAAGGGATGAACATCAATGTCGAAGTAAGCACTAGCATCTGCGTTACACATGGTCTTCCTCCTTCATTGAACTTACTCCAACAGGGCCATATCGCCGACCTCCTGCTCTGCACCAACTGCCTCTACGGGCCGGATGTGACAGACTCCAAGCTTGTCGATGAAGCCGTGAGCCATCTTGTTCCAATGTCGATTGCCGCAGCGATAGAGCCAACTCAGCACGCGCCTTGGAAGGAGTTTCCTTGCACGTATGTGTTCACGACGGAGGATTTGTGTTTGCCGTACGCTTCGCAAAAGGGCATGCTTGAGGCGATGAGGGAGGAGGAGAGGAGAAATTGGAAGGTGAGTGCTTCTTATCTCATTTTGCTCTTGTTTTTCTGAGGGAGAATGGGGAAGAGAGGGTCTGACTTGATGAGAATGACGAGCTGACGTCCCTCCTAGACAGTGACGATGAGAACGGGACATAGTCCAATGTTTTCAATCCCAGAAGAGCTCGCGAAAGTGTTGATTGACATCGCAAATGGGAAGTAAAAAGGCCGCATGAATTAAGCAATGCCCAAGGGGATTGTTATGTTCACAAGCAAGCAAAGGATGCTACATAACCCGGCAAAACTAATGTTTCCTTGTCAGATCGGTCCATACCAAACGAAACTGGTATTGGGAAGTGCAAAAAGATCGTACTTGACAAGGAGATATAGAATGCACAAGCTTTTCGCCCGAATTCCATATTCTGGGGAAAATCACGCACTATCATAATCAAGCACCAGCCAGGCCGACGACTTACTAACTTTGCCACTAAGCCGAGTACGATCATTGTATTTCTGATCCTGTTAGCAGTATATCAAGTCTCAAATAACGATGCGGGAATCGTGAAAGGATAGTCTAATACAAAGTAGGCAACTAGAAAGAACCGAGTAGATAATATAGGCTTCAGTAAAGAACATGTCTTAGACCTGGGCAAAAATATATATCTCGCAAAGCAAAAGTAGAGTTCATGCATATACATTTATTTATATACAAAATGTGCCCACAGAAGCAAGTCGAGAGTTTACTCAGGAGGTGCATGCAAAACAATTGCACTTGGCGAGGATATTTGCAGGCGCCAATCTCCCCGGCCGAACTAAGCGCTCGATTCGCGGAGGGTGTCAGACACCATGTTATCAAGCGTCAGAAAGGCTGACGACTTACTGGATGAGCTACCGAGCCAAGTACGATCGTCATAGAAGAGCTTTTCTCAAATCGAATATCAAGCCCAACTCTCACGTTGAAGGACGTACCTTGGACGCGTAGCTCGATCTGATTGGCGAGAAGAAGAAAGTAGAAAAAAAAAATGCCTCATGGCAGAGCGTCGGCTGATATTTCTACTCTCGAGCTCTGCATACATCACATTCTCAAACTTCCCCAACGACCCTTCCCATCAACAACGCCTCACACTTCTCCCCCTTCCTCAAAACCTCCCCCCTCATTGGCAAACAAAGCAGCGCATTCGCCCCCTTGAAACTCCCAATCGCACTACTCCTCTGAAACCCCGTACTCGTCGCCCACAACTGCCCATCCACCTTCTTCGCCCTCACCACAACTCGATGATACTCCGCTCTCTTCGGATCAGGTCTCACATCCTGCTCTAACGAAACCATGACAGTCGGCAACCCCACAGGAGAAATTCCGCTCATTTTATGCAAAGCTGGCAGAACGAAGAGATGGAAAGTCACAACCGCGCTTGCAGGATTTCCAGGCAAGGAGAAGATGACCTTCGTTTCGTCTTCTCCTGTGTTGGATTTAAAAGGTACTGTGGCGAAAGTGGTTGGTTTTCCAGGTTTCATGCTCACGCGACCGAAGTGGATTGTGCCTCCGAGTTGACGCTCGATGGTAGGTTTGAGGAGATCGAGCTCGCCCATGCTGACGCCTCCGCTGGTGATGATGACGTCGCATTTTCGCATTGCAGCGCGTAGAGACTCTTCTAGAGAGCCGGGTTGATCGGATGCGATTCCGAGGTCGATTGCTTCGTAGCCTTGACCTCGAATGGCTGTGAGAAGAGTGGGACGATTCGTGTCGCGGACTTCGCCGAGTCGGAGTGCACGTGGTGTGTCGTGCGGGATGATCTCGTCGCCCGTGCTCAGGACTCCGACGACAGGACGAGTGTAGATGGAGACTTCGCGCGTGCCGACAGAGGCGAGGAGACCGAATTCGCCACCGATGGCAGTGATGGCTTCACCTTTACGCAATATCGTCGCTCCGGCTTTGACATCTGATCCAGGCTCGCGCACATTCTCCCCAGGTTTGATCGCGTCAGTAAGGATTTCGATTTCAGCTTCTTCCTTTCCATCATCCGTCATTTTGCGAAGGACGGTATCTTCGACCATGACCACGGCTGTTGCACCTGGAGGAAGAGGAGCGCCAGTGGTGATGCGAGCAACTTCTCCCATTTCTAACTTCGGTATCTCCTTGCCTGCTTGGGCGTGCGAGATGCTGACAACGGGGAAGACGCCTTTGGAGGATGGCACGAGAGGATGGTCGGAAGCTAGGATTGCGTAGCCGTCGACGATACTTGCGCGAAAGGCAGGAACAGATTCTGATGCCACCACGTCTTCGGCAAGGACGGAGCCGATCAGCCACTCGTTCACGGGTGCTTTGATGACTTTCGGTCCTGGTGTGTTGGTCGCGATTTGAGTGAGGGCTTCTGGGACTGGCAACATGGGATAAGGCGATTCTCGATATCTGCGAGAAGCACCTGCGCTCGGATCGTTGGTGATAGGGCGGTCTTCGGGTTTTGTGTGAGCTCGAGGGCCATGATGGTGTACATGTCCGTGGCCGTGGCTGTGAGAATGTGAGTGAGAGTGGGAGTGTGAATGATCATGGTGATCAGTCGTGCTCGTAGCTGCACTGCTGACACCGGCCTCCTTCTCCAGTTTCTTCACGCCTCCAACATGCAGCGTCCGTGAGTCAGCTCCAGCGGCCTGTTGGCACGCGTGTGGCAAGAGTTTCAGCAAGGCCTCGAGATTTTCCTTGGCGCCTTTTGGTGATCCTGGCAGGGTGAGTATCAAGGTCTTATTCCGCACTCCTGCCACTGGACGAGCCATAGAGGCGACTGCATAATCAGTAATGTTCGAGCGTGCTCACGGCTTCGGGGACTTACAAGGAGTGATTGCCAGAGAGGCAGCAAGCATGGTATGCACGAGCCCCGAGGCATGCTTGTGTATCAGCGGGGAGACAGCCTGCTCGTCTGTCAATTGCCGTAACATAATGCCTGTCGCCTGCAGCTATAACGAGCTTGCGGGACCATCACGAATCTGTAACAATGCGGAGTCGCACGTGGGAAGTGATGATTTGACTCGACTGACCTCGGGGGTAACATCTTTTTGCGCGAAACCCGTACCACCGCTGGTCAGGATCAAATTGACAGGCGCAGGCCCATCTGTCCATTCGGTGATGACACGCTGGATATCGAGGACACTGTCCGTCACGATTCTGGTGTCATTGGCCGTCCATTGGTCGCCGGAGTTTTGGGCGAAGACGTCTTGCAGAGCGGGAATGCCTTTGTCGGTACTTGCGTCTCGACTGGCGGTTTCTGATACGATGAGAATGGCAGCGCGAAGAGGCGACATGGGTGGAAGGTGAGTTTGTACTCGAGTGCCATGAGAGGAAGTTGGGTGGAGGGGCGATATCGGCGAGGATGTAGCAGGCAGCACGGCCGGCGTAGGTCTGAGTCTGTTACATCGACCTTCTCTCCACACCTCCTCTCCTCTCCAAACACTCCACAACGACTCGAAACACATCTCTCCCACCAGGCTAATTGCACGGCGACAGACGACATGTGGATCCGCGCACGTGGCTTTCTGGCTCTTCGGCAGCCTCCACAAATGGACGAACAACAGATCACATCCAGTGCGATCTCCCCTTCCATGACCAACGAGTGACGCCTTGATATCACGACAAATGGCCTCCTGGTGCGAATGGTGTTGATCGCTTTTGAGAGAGCGACCGAGCGGACGATGACTCGCATTCCGATGGCCCGATGACTGCGACAGCGGGGACATGCGCTTGCGACGACGCATTCGTTCTGCACGGAACTATTTCTGTCCACAACCAGGCTGACGAACTCCAGAACCAGGTTTTCGCGGAGCAGAGCAATTCCAAAAAGAAGCCACAGGTACCTGTTGATCCGGAGGAAACCGAAACATCTCCTGCTCGCAGTCTCCTCGCGCGAAGACGCGCGCTGAAGTGTTACACACTTGCAGATCTGCCGCATATGACCTGCAGCTGCTCGAGTCAGGACCAGAGCACGCCAGGCACTGAGCGTAATCGAAATGAAGAACCCATCGCCGTGTGCCGCTTGCACTTCCCCGTGGCCACTGGAAACTCGAGCTGCACTCACCGCTACCACGGACAATAGCCACCACGTGCTTGACAATTCCAATCTCGTCGGGCACCGGCAGACATGCCGCCACTCATGCCCAACCAGCGCAATGCAACACTCTGCTCCATGTACTCGCCACCGAACCCTACGCCAGACCCTTGGGGCTGGACGGTGTGGCGGTAGCTTTGAACTTGGTCACTAAACTCTGCTGTCAACATCGCAATGGACGTAATAGTGTTGCTCTTACCCGTGCGCAAAATCCTTCAGCTACGCATGACCTGGCCAAAGAAGATCGGGCTTCTTTTCACCTTCTTGGTCGGCTTTGTCACCACCGCGACAAGTGTCATCCAGTTTTACTACCTCATTACCAGGCTCAACAGCACCCAGAATCCAACATGGGACTATTTCGACATCGGAGTCTGGCGCATTACGGAGATGTACCTTGGTGTAGTCTGCTGCTGCATGCCGATGATCGCGGGCTTGGTCAAGCGCAGCGTACAGCGTGCTTCACAAGCAGTCAGCTTCCCAAGCACCGTCAGCGAAATGTGGAGTAAGACGAAGAATCTCATGACGACGACAACTTCGTCTTCGAAGAGCAAAATGGACCCGAAATTGACTGCCAATGTCACGCTGACTGGAAGTCTGGGATTGAATAGCTCGTGGTTGCACTTGAAAGCCGACAACACACCTGGTTCGGAGCAGAGCGTGGAGTAGAGGAACTTCAGTACTCGGAGCGTCGGAGATAGTATTGGAGATCATCCTGAAGCCTCCCAACCAGCTAGGGACGGCCACATCTCCGCCATGAGCGATGCAACAACAGCAGTGACATCAAATGGTCCACTTTCGCTGTCCACTACCCGCAACCGCGATAGCGTGATACGTCAACAGCAGTGGGAACTTTACCAAAAGGAGCATCCCGTCAGATCAAAGTCACGCACGCGGCGACGAGGATACTCTCTTCCGCACAGAGAGCAAAATATCATGTCCTTGTCTTCGCCGTATGAGGACATGAAATCTCGAATATCGAGGATAGATCCGGGCGAGCCCTCTTTCCCGGCAACAGTAGCTCGCCAGGGCGCATTCTCCAATTATGTCGACAGAGCTGCAGGAGCAGACCACCCAAGCCGCCCACCGAGACCCGGCCGTCCAAGGGCTGAGACGATGCCCTCTCCTTCTCCAATTTCCTCGTCATCGCACAGCCACCGAGGGAGCAGGATTGCCCTACAAATACCAAGCGCAAGCCATCGCTACGGCGGGCTTGAGTCGCACAATGGTGTCACGACTGCCTTACCTCCTGTCATGCCCTCGCCAATGTCTGACGACAGTCAAGAGATGTCTGTAACATCTGACGAAATCCTGTCATGGGCGAGGCGTTCGCAGCAGCAGGCTTTGCAGCGATATCAGCCATCTGTGTTACAGGAAGCGAATGCATCACGTCATCCGGAATGGGAAGAACGCAGACGGCTAGAGGTTCGCAGTTACAGTGATCGTGCGTTGCCTTCGCCGCCGAGTTCTTGGGCCCATTGAGGGCGAAGAGGATGACATGCGCGACTTTCGCAGCGTTGACTTCCTTCTATCACAACGAATATACACGATTGCATGACAACGTTTTCGAGCTTCAGCATATCTCCATTTATTGATGTGGGGGCTACGTATCTTTTGCGCCGAATCGATGCGTACAGATGTCGCAGGCATTATGGCGCCAGGTCTGGTCGAGCAAAGCAGGGTGCGTTGAGCAGATATGCGGCGCCATTTCAACATCAGCGTCAGTCTGCAGCGAAGACGCTCCAGATCGATCGTGAGCACAGATCTGCTCCACAGTACCTTGCAGAATCCTCCGAATCGCTTGCATCTGCACATGGCGGCGTTCAATTATAGTGGAGGGACCCCTGCCCAGTCGGAGGACGAGCCGGTACCTCTGACTCGCATACCAACCTGGTGTGCTTGCAAGCTCAGGCTAGTGAAACATGTGGTGAGCTTAAGTTGTAGCCACCGGCCACAGGTCCGTCAGCTTCACAAGGTTCAACTTCACACCCTCTTGTTGATGACCTTTCCGTTCCGGCCGCATTGGGAGACGATCTTCAATTTCCTTCTATGCTGATCTCGACTCGAAGGGACAGGACCATGAATCGGCCGCCTGCAGTATATGGATAGCCACGTACCTCATCTCGCGACGACTCCTATGCATCTAGCGAGTTGTGGGAGAAGCAGGACTTTTGTTGTTTGACAAGACGTCATTCTTCATACTGTCCTCCGTTACCTGTGGATATATATATCATCAACACAATCAGACTGCAAGACACTTCGGCAGATGACAGCCTCAATCAGCAACTTCACTTGATCGCGTTCGATTCATCTCATCGAACAAAGGCCCTTTGATCAACAATGCCTTCCTCTCTCCTCCTCGCACTCGCATACTCCACCCTCGCGCTCGCCTTCCCTCAAAACAAAGTCCAAGAACCACTCCAATGCACCGACGGCGGCCAACTCCACTGCTGCGAAGCAACTTTCACCGGCGCAGCCCTCCCCGTCGCTCTCGCCGCTGACTTGCTCTGCTACGATTTGACCCCAGCAGTCGTCAACTGTATCATCAGTAAGCCTCCCTCACTGTTCCAACATCAATTCTCCGAAGAGTCAGTTCTAACAATGTGCTCTTACAGCCGAAGCCCCCTCCGACCCCGACACAGGCTGCTACGGCACACCCCTCTGCTGCCAAGTCAACGCCTTATCCCCCGCCCTCGGTCTCTTCTGCTCCAAACCTCCAGGAAACTGCGTCGGGAAAGAATCCGATGGAAGATATTTGGAGACTTTGACTGATAGGTTTGGGAATTGTACGGAGAGCGATATTAATCGTCAACGAGGAGATTTGGGATTGGGTGTTGTTGGGGATATTGGAGAGGAAGTTGCGGGTGGGCCGGTTGGTGGGGCGGTGAAGGGTGTTACTGGACCGGTGTTGGGTGGTGTCGGAGATGCGACGAAGCCGGTTGGAGGGCTTGTTGATGGGGTTGTGGGGAGTTTGAGGGATGGGGGGAGGAGGAAGGGGAATTAAGCTGAGAGGGATGAATCATTAGAAGTTGGGGAGGGCAAACGGCTGTAGATGGTCTTGTTGACTTCGATGTACTACTATTCGTCGATAATGAGCACATAGGGAAATTGAAGTTTGGGCTAATCGTTGCGCTCCTTCTCGATTCTGGGCCGGGCTATCAACAACGTAGCTGACGAAATATGAATGAAGTCCCACTTTACCTCGATCATCTACCACGCCTGCAGAGCTTTATACAGGACACTATGGTTGTAGCACGTATACAGGAGCGCTACAGCCTTCGACATAATTGATACAACCTGAAAGCAGAAATAGGGTGAGTCTATCGTGAGACTTCACTATCTCCTCTCACATCTCTTGAGAGTTACGGATGGCGCTACAACGTCCTGTCAATGTGTGCTGGCTTCGATCTTGCCTTGATATACGATCAAACAGAACCGACACCCAATGATCGTACTTGGCTTGGCAGCTCAATCAGTAAGTCGTCAGCCTAGATGATGCTTGATTATGGTCTATGTGATTTTCTGGTGAACTACAATTGATAGTTTACTAAGAACTTGACTGCAAACTTCAACTTCCATGCCAGGCGCTGTTGTTTTGCACTTCATGATCGCTTTTTTGAGCTTCGATTAACAATTTGCTTCGCAGAAGGGTGTCGTTAAGGGAAAGAATGTATTCCTAGCTAGCTAGTTGTTTGTAGTCGTTTTAATCCGATAGTTCGCTAAAAACATCTAGTTTGTCCGTCTCTGGGAGCTAAGCATTGGCTTGGCTTCAGCTAATCGAGTGCGATTATGTTGCACTCCATGGTCTAGTCTTAACCTTGTAGACGATTGATTCCTCTCGGATGCGTTCTAACGCACTGGCAACTCACCTGCCGCAGCATTATTCTAGTATACTCCATCTTCCAATTTGGATTAAGATTTCTCAATAACTACTCAATAGCTAGTGTAAATGTTGTGCCGTTGAACACGCCATCACGAGTGACGCTCGAGAACAGGAAATCCGAGAAGTTCTCGTCATCCTAGTTCATGACCAGGGTCGTGCCATAAGCAACTGTCGCGGCAAGTAAATACCCCACCGAAGCCTTTGCAAGACTTTCGATCCCCGGCACTACGTCTAAGCAAGAGGTTCTAGAACAGAATACACCAACAGCACTCCCATTCGCAGCGTGATAGAAGACGTAGTCCGTTCCTCTAGCCCTAGAGGCAGCAGCGATACTACCTCCCTCCGCTACTCGATTAATCATCGACGCATTGACCCCTTTAGTCCACCTAGCGGTCCGTCCGCCACACTTCCACACGACCTGCAGTAACTCTTCCGTCGAGCTGTTTCTCATATAAACATGATTCTCATCATTCACCATGACAGATGCCACTCCAGCTTTCGGATCGCTGTCACGGAACTGTTCCCATTTATACCATTGCGCGACCACATTGGCGCTTGTCGAGCCGCCAAAGTCTGTGCCGAACTCTTGGACGTATCCCTTGCTGGTTCCGAGATATACGCGGATGCCGGAGAGGGCTTCAGTGCCACCGCTGCCTGCGATTGCAGAGAGTGCTCGCGTATTGGGCTCGGCGATTAGGTCGTTGAAGATTGTGTAGGGGCTGGACCTGTGGTATGTTCAGCCTTTGGAACATTTCCACTCTGGTGGAGATGGTGTTACAAGAACTGACCAGCTGCTGTTCAGTGTTGCGTTGACAAAGTTCAATAGGTTGTCGTCGTCGAGATAGAAGACAGTGCGATACGTTGATGAACCAGGAGGCCTGACTTCGACGGCAGCGAGTGGAGAAGTCGACTTCACATTGGTTGCGATTAATACCGGCGTTACAGAATCATTGCTGAGGAATGCTGCTTTGAACTCAACTTCCACAAGACCTTCTTTCGTGGAATAGTACGCGAATGTGGATGTGCCACTGGCGGGCACAAGCAGAGCTATTCCAGTCTTGTCAACGGGTCAGTGTTGCTTCTGCGAAGATTCATCTGTGCTCTCAGAAGGCTGATTGGTATTTTCCGAGTTGGGTTCATCGCTGCTGTCCTTGAGTGTAGATCAAAGGACACCTCCCAGAACGGCTGCCAGAACAAGTACCGTGACCATTGCGGTTATGACTGTGAAGTTTCCTTTCGAGAGGCCGCATGTCCTTCTCTGTGCTCGTGTATGTTGACCAGAACCCAAATATGTAGGGATTCCCTTCTTTGCTGTACCAACTGCATGATCGGCTGGCTGACCATCGTGTAAAAGCGTCGAGGATTGAACAATCCCAGAGTGCTTCTGCTGTGTGTGGCTGAAGTCGTTCATCAGCGGCTCCGGAATACGATGTGAACTACTCCGGTGATGCTCGTGCGAAGAGTAGATGGCCTCTGGATATGACTCGTTCTCGATCGCCTGCAGACCCTCCATGTCGCGATATCGCGTGTCCACTTCCATGATTATCGCCCAGATTCTCGCCAATATACTGCTTGAAGAAGATACGGAACTAAGAAAAAGGTTCGAGATTCGAGAAGACCTTCACCTTTACAAGGGATGTTCATCCCCGCCCACAGACGGCACTCAGTACATATTCGCCCCAGTCTTACGATTGAGCAGGATCGTCTGCGAAGCGAATGACTTCTGAGTGGCGACCGTGAGCCTTCGATGGAGGCAGTGCACGGCACAACAGCAAGCAATGCCTTCGATTCTAGGCCTCGCGTTCTAATCCTTCGATCTCGGCTAGGCCACACGGCTCAGATGCCGTGCACGCGATGATCTGATTCCTGGAGTACAAAGTATTGGCTCTCTCAACGAATATGCCCGTAAGGAACGCATGGACAATTCATTATGAGCTTTAGTAGTCCTGTAAATTCCACCAGGCACGCGTTGGATATTCGAATGGCCTAAGCCACATTAAGCTCTGTTACCAACAACGCTATCTTGACTCCAGGGAGACTGGCAATCTGTAGCTTCTCTCCATCGATCGAGAAAATCTACAGCATAACCCGTTTCTACCTCCGTTAGCATTCATGTTCTCTTGGATGCAGAGAGACCGACCTCTTCCAACATCACTCTACCGGTCGTCGAGTTCCGCAAGACCGTTCTTCCCTATACTCGTTGTATTAAACGGCTCTTGCATCCGGAGCGAACCAGCCCTCCCAGTCTCTCTCCATGAAACCGCTGTTCCAATGTCTAGGCCGTTCCCTCCTTCGTCGGCTTTCAGCCTTCCACGGTCCAGAGAATCTAATCTGTTCTAGCATCGCTTCACCGATCGACGAATGTCACAACCTCTTCCTTGTCCCCCTTCGTTGGCTCTCAGAAACCCTCGAAATCAGAGCGATGGAGCCTTTCCGGCTTCGCTCAATCAAAACATCGTTTCAAAATCTCGACCAGGTTGACCTCCGTTGGCTCTCAAGCTCGCTGGTATTCGGAGAAATGAGCATTTCCAGCAACTCTCCATCGATCGACGAATTCTACACTCCAACCCATCTTTACCTCTGCTAGCTCTCAGCAGGTCTCGATTCAGAGCTATGGAGCCTCTTTCGTCTCGCTCCATCGAATTTGCTATTTCAGTCCCTCGGCAATATTCACCTCTGTTGACTTTCAGGCACTCAGCGGGTCAGAGATACGCCAGAAAATGACACATCTCAGTGACTCCGACGTTGACCCATACTTCATGAGCAGCACCCACCGTGGCACACAAGCACTCAGAAAATCAGAGAAAGCGAAAATCTGAAGTCACACAAAGTCATTATCATTCACTCATTCTATCATTATCGCGGCCGTCTACGCTAAAGCAAAACAGGCTCGCCCCGCGCGGGCGAGCGAATGGGGGTATCTCAATGCATAACAGCACCACCCAAGCCCAAAAAGCCAAACAGAAAACGCCGTTTCCCATGCAAATGCACCCAGAAGCAACCCGAACCCATTGAGCGAGCAAAACGCTTACAGCTCAAAACTTTTACCAAACCCGCCGTCCAGCAAAACGCACGTGATGTACTCTCGTGCCCGCTTCATATCTCTAACGGGCTTAACAGCCTCAAACTCCAATCCCTTCGCGCTAGCCAGCGCGTTCATGCAGGTAAAAACGCCGCAGTCGTCCATATTCATCTGCAGTTGGCTCTTTGATTCGAGCTCTCTCCATTCGTCTTCGACATATTTGGTTCCCAGCTCCATGGCGAGCCACTCACGGGCAAGTCTGAAAAAGGAGCGACCGCTTCCTCCAGCGCTGTCGAGGAATTCCAGCGTGCGGTCTTTGGGAGAGATGATGAGGAGGACCCAGTGTGCTCCGGTGTTAACGGGGAAAAATATTTTCTCGCACTCGAGAAGCTTTTGATCACCGATCTGTTGGCGACGAGCCCATCTGCTGATGGACTTGATTGTACCCTTCTTGACGGTAGTGTACCAAGCACAGCCGAAGGCAGCGTAACTGGGAGTTCCCTTTCCCTTGACATAGCCTTCTTGCTCGCGCTTGCGGTCGACGATGGCGCCAATAAAGCCATCGACACCCTCGTCGTTGAGCCATCCGGAAGGTCCTCTGCGGACACTTGGATCTTGAGCAGCCTTGATTTGGTGCTCGTTCTGTTGTGGTAAAATACAGCCGAATGTCTTGCGTGTCAATTCGACTCCTCGTGTGCTGTGAGCCACGGTTTTAGCTGGGTCTGTCGTAGCCAATTCTCTGGCAATCGTCTGGTGCCAGTCTTCCGAGATTGTTGGCACAAAGTTCTCTAGCGCTTCCTTGCGTCGTGCTGCTTCAGCTGCGGCAGCTTCCTCTGCTTGTTTGCGTTCCTCTTCGGCCTTCTGCTTGGCCTCTTCAGCTTCGCGTTCTGCCTGCAGTCGTGCCTCCTCTTCGGCTTGGCGGGCCTTGGCGGCTTGCTGCTGGCGAGCATCTTCTTGCTCCTGGCGATGCTTGCGTGCACGCACACTCTCGCGCAAAGCTTTCTGTTCCGTTGGTTCAAAAGTGATGCGTTGCGCCTTCTCCACGAGTGCATCGACCCTCTCATTCGCCTCCTTGTTATGTGTAGCCCGATCTGGTGGGTTGCGTGGTGGTAGGAGTCCGAGTTCCGCCTTCGTCTTCATTGGCGGAAATTTCGCCTTCGAGTAATTTGCGCCTCGCATGCGGAAGGGAACATTCAGTTTCGGTTTCTGCGGTTTGTCTTCTGCTTTGCGAGCTGCAACGGTCGCGGTGTGCGTTGATGGCTGCAACGGCTGCTTCATGCTAGCTGCTTTGCGGAAAGTCTGATGTTGTGACTGTGATGGAGCTGTGAGTTTCTGCCTCAGGTCGATCAAGTCAGCTGACGGTGCAGCGCTCCTGTTCATGCTGCCAGGCTCTTCTGTTGGAGATGGCAGTTGTGTTTGTGTACTGTTGTATTCTTGTGACAAATTCGGCATACTGCGTGACTGCGAGGCCGTGCGCGTGGGCTCGGGAGATGACATCTCTATACTGCCTGGCCGTGAATCTGGTGGAGTGGCAAGTGTGCTGGCATTTAGGGCCGATCTGTGGGCGGGCGCAATCATGTCCTTCATCTGCCCTGCACTGCCGGGGTAGTAGCCCGGCATTGGATCGGCCTCGATGTCCTCCTTTCTCATCGCGCGTCTCTTGTTGCTTTCGCGCGATGACAGGCGCAATGCGAAAATCTCTTGCTCTTGTGTAGTGCGCTTTGGCTTTCGGCCCGGGATGACGCGCGAGAACCAGTCGACCACTGTTGACACGACTGTTCTCACAACACCGTAGAAGAAACCAGACACCGTCTGTGGTCTCTCGTCGTCCTCCTCATACACGTCCTCGATGGCGTCTTCGAATCGACGCTTCTGCCCCGCAATCTGTGGTGGGCTACGTCCCGCAACCTGTAGGCTCGGGTATAGGACTTCTGGCGAGAGGGTGGTTTGCTGACGCGGTGGTGACGTCGACGTTGTGGAATCTCTGAGAGACACTGGCGACAATATGGGTCGTCCTTCGGGTGTTACGCGTTGCTTCGGAGGAGAAATGCGCCACGACTTCGCCTGTCTCGGCGAGAATGGGAATGGGGTGTACGCGTGCTCTGGCGACAATTCGCTGAAGGAGGAGTCGTCGGGGACGCAGAAGGTGTTGCTGGCGCGGACCTTCGTCACTGGAGGTGTCTTGCCCGCAGTGCTGGCATGCAATGGCTTGACGGGAGGGGTATCGCTGAGGGTCTTGTCGTATATCGACGGATGGGAGATGTCGACGTCGAGATTGAGTGGATACGGCTCCTTGGGCACGTACGTCTCGAGGTGGTTGATGAGGTGGATGCGCTTGGAGAGGGCGGTGCGTGGCAGCATGTTGCCGATGGCAGCGCGCGAGGAGGGCCGGCTGTAGTCTGCTGGCGGGGTCCACTGTACTCGGCGCACTGCTGGCGCGTCTTCCATGTGAATGTCGCTGGTTTCTGCCTGGGCAATCTGCGGTGCCGGCGCGGAGTCAATCTCCATAGGCTCAGGCACAGTAGGCGACGGGAAGTCGGCGACGCGGGGGAAGCCGAGAGAGGTGGTATGGAAGATTTGGTGATAGACATAGCGCGCGGGCGATCTGTCTGCTTGCGGCGCCCAGGCGTAGTGTTGGTAGACGCGTCTCTCGTGCTTGTCAAGCGGCCCGTTAGGGCCGTGTCCGGCGCTCTCACATGACAAGACCATAAGTGGCCAAGGGCGATTCGTGCGGTCGTGCGTCGATGGAACTTGCTGTTTTCGGATGCGCAGTGATGGTTTCAAGTTTGGGATGGAAGGGCGAAAACAAGAAACAGCCAGCCCAAACACGCCGAGTCATGTGCGGCGGCCGCTCCCGTGTCACGAGTCGTGCCCGCCTTCCACACTCCTGTTCACACAACCGTCTCACATCCAGCAACGCGCCATCTCTTCACTTGCTGCTCTACATTGCGCGACCCGTAAGATACTCATCATCCCTCCTCTGCCTTAGTCGCGATGATGCAGCCAAGAAGGAGGAACTGCCGCCTTCCATCTGCTGCAAGGAGAAGCCTTGATCAACGCGTCGTGAGGACGTTTCGGAGCCAAATGCACGTGTCTGCATTTACAAAATCTTTCACATTCAATCGAAGACAGCTAAACTACAACTTGCGAAGCGCATATCCTGCCAGGGACTTCTCTAAGAATGAATGATTGACCTGTACAAAACTAATGGCGAAGAATGCCGAGCACTGCAGAAAGCATCGCACCAGGAACACTAATCGATCACTCGCCTGTCCTCGGGAGAAACTGGACTTCTCACCTCAGCGGGAGAGCTGATAGTCGCAGAGACGCCTGGACCGGCAGGCACTAATGGCGCTGGAATAGGATTCGCTTCTCTTGCAGCTGCCACACCAACTGATTCACCAGACATCGGACGACCGGAGTGCACTTGCTCCCCCCGCATAGCCATCTCATTTGCATGCAACTCATGGAATGGCCCAGAGCCGCCGAACCACGCGTTGCTCGCATGGTTCGAGGCAGGTGATGCGTGTCCAGGTGAAGGCGAGTGCTCCACACTCGGACTCGGCTGGCTCAGAGAACTTCCATACGACATGCTGCGCGTATGGCGATTCGAAACTGGCGAGATGGCTGATCGAGAGATGCCAGTCTGCTGCGAAGTCCTTCGTACACTTCCCGCTGAAAGCTCGTGGCGATGGTATGCATTGGTGCCTCGAGCGGTTCCGGTTGCATCGAGTTCGGGCTTATGCTCTGCCATCCCTGGCTGCGCGTCCGCTTTATAAAACTCCATGTTATTCGGCGTCGCCGTGTCGTTGATGGTCGTTCCTGCAATCGAGTTGCGCGAGAACACGCCAGACGCAGCGTACTGCAGCTCCCGCTCTTTTCGCTGCGCACGACGGCGGCGACGCCAAAACCAGAAGGCTACCGCGAGCAGTATGATGATAACAGCAGCAGCACCCACTGCGATTCCGACTATCGCGCCAACACTAAGTCCACCGCCGCCGCCTCCGCCACCACCCGCTGCAGGCACAAGGTCGGTCTCCGATGGGGTCTGCGGGAACTCCGCATTTGACAAGTAGAATTCGCGTTTTTCATAATCGACGGCGAGATATCTGCACGACAGTCAGCGGATCTGCGATAGTTGTAGCATTCGCGGTTGAGGAAGAAGCAATGAGCACCACGCACGGAGCTCAGGACCAGTGGCAACAGGTCGACTCCATGAGATGCTGGTGATTCGAGCAACTTACGCTTCCTGCAAAAATACCCTACCTAAAACACTCGTTCTGCCCGGAGCTGCGCGCCTCAGCGGGAAATAGCGTAATCTGGTACTCGGATCCGTGATGTTCGCCAGGGGCCAAGTCAGTTCCTGATTGAATGCAGCATATGGCATCTCAATATCTCTCGGGTCGGAAGTGCCGTTTGCCGCCACCGAGAAGATGACTGTTGGACCATTCTCGAGCAGTTGCTCATGCTGCGTATCGCTGACGAAATAGTAGCCTGCCGTGCTGTTCCATAGCAATCCGAATGCTCTCTCGAAAACACCGCACACGGACTCTGGCAACCAGATCTCTGGAATTAGGGAATTGACTTGCGCTGACACTGGCGCAATGTCTTCTGACTCGGTTCCGATTTTGATGTTCTGGATCCTGACAATCAAATCGGAGGTGCTATCGTCGCTGAGACTAACGTTTATTCTGGAACTCGGTTCGTTTCCGCGACGGCGATCGTAGCCACCAAGTGTTAGACTTGCCCATTGACTGGGTTCGCCGCGATAGTATGCTCCAGCGGTGTATGCGAAATACGCGCTTGAGATCACACCATCTTGCAGCAGCTTCTCCAGCATTGATGACTGTGCGTCTTTTGGAAGGGAGCTGTTCACATTCTCCCTATAGGCGCTTAGCCCGAACGAGCCGATGAGTGGTGTCTTTTCACCGTATGCGGCGACTACTTGTTGTTCTACCCGAGGTGAACTGGTTCCGCTACCTAGAACAACGGCATCACGACCAACTTGTGCCGCGGCGCTATATCCCAGTGCTTGCTCCACGGCATTGTAAGGTAGTTGGCAAAAGTCAAGGCCGTCACAGGTGATGTTGACGAATCCTGGCGAAGCTTCGGGCGTGAAAAGTCCACCTCTAAGGTCTGCACAGTCCGTAGGATCTGACGCGATGTTGCAGCCCAGGATATTCACCGGCCAGAAATTGGACCCTGTTGTCGCTGGAAGCAAACGGACTGCTTGAGGAGGGTTGCCTATCTGAACCGAAACATTAGCAGAGTTGGTCCCGCGGCGCAGAACCTGGAGCATTACCTGGAACGCAAAAGTGGACCAGTTGCCATCGTTCCCTTCCCAGAAGCGACTGGGCAAGATCGAAATGACTCCGGACATCGTAATGAGATTCAACAGATCGACTGCTCGCACACTTCAGCCAGGACGGTGACACAAGGGCAGTACGATGCGCAGCTGGATCATGGATGCCGGAGATGCGGCTCTTGAACAAGATCGTATCTGGACCGAACCCGTGGCGGCACGACACACATGGCGCACAGCTCGAACGACCTAGAACAGCACATGCCCAGTACATGCACCTCGCCTGCCTGTCGCGTCGAGATCATGCACGGCGACAGGCTGAGCCATCGCGGGTACCTTTCGGGCGAAATTCTACTGCACGCAGCCGTGCGATACCGCCAAAATTTTCCGTCTGGCGAGCAATCTTCACTACGCAGTAATTGACTCACTGCTTGCAGCATACCGTTCAGACTGCTTGTATCACTCTTGTATGTCAAGAGAAGGCCGCGTAGATCGCATTGTGGCGCAAGCTGCCATGTTGAGCGCACGAGCCTGGCTTGCATGCCACAGCAGCGAGACGCATGGGAGACAGGATTCTGCATTGGTGACAAGCAACTTTGAGCCCCACCACAGCCTTGTCAACAACACTGCGCAAGGCTGAGCGCAATTTCTTGCATTTCTCTATTATCGGCTGCATTTTGGCTCGCAATATCATTTGCAATGTATGCCACGGAGACTAATGTGTCCATGCATCGAATTTTGCGGCCATAGCGCTGTGGGAAGATCCTGTAGAAGAGAGCAACCTCTATCGCTAGAATCGGAACGAAAGCCTCGCAGGATCAGCAACCTTTCAAATTCCACGAATTCGAAAGGCCCGTCGATCAGAAGCATGCAGCCGCACAGCATGCACCAATAGCACGAGCACCGCTGCGGGCAACACACTATTGTCCACATACGGCCCTACTTGGCGTCGCTCAGCCTCGTAAGTCCAATTGAATCACACCCATCGACAAGCTGTATGCAGACGTGCAGGACGACAACGCACTGTGCCGCCATAAGCAGCTGCTACTGGCAGGCTCATCGCCTGACCAGCCGTCTCCATGTCCATGATTGGCAATCGAGCTCGAGCAGAAGCAAAGGCACACCTATCCAACACGAGGTTTCGAGCCACAATCCCACGCTTGCGCACAAAATGTAGTTCTCATGCCATCTCTGGATTGTCTGAATCAGTCATCTTCCACATCTGCCGTAGTTTGCACGGCCCCGAATGTGGTGCGCAGTCGTTCGCCAAACCCAATGCTCTGGAGGCATGACGAGGCTCGATACTCAGCCTGTTGTGACTCCGCTTTAAGAGTTCCCCTCGTGCCTGGACGCACCGCTTCTCGCTGTTTTCGTCTGCGTCTGAATTGCTGTCAAGGCTGGACCGGGGTATTCTGCGACTTGACTGCACGTGTAGCTGCCACTGGAGGTTGAATCATCTTCTCTCGTCGAGTTGCATTGCTCCATCGTGGACAAGTAACTATGAGGCTCACTTCGAGAGCTCTTGTTGTTGCTGCTGTGGTTCTGCAAGGCAGCTTGCTTGCCGCTGCCGACGACTATGTGGTCAGAACATACACCACGGACGAGCCGTCGTTGATAGAGTATACCACTGCATACGAGACACCATGCACCACGGAGCTCGAATACCCAGACCCACCTAAATATGAGACCGAAACCGTCACCGAGACATACACCGAGCCTGGCGAGACAATCAAGAAATACAAGTGAGCAGACGGAGCGACCCAACGAAAAACTTCGCTAACATAATGCTATAGAACAGTGACCAAAACGAAGACTCTGCCAGCCAAGACGCGTACAGAAACCTCGACTTACATCACTACAACGACCGAGGTGTACAAGAAGACTATTTACAAGCCTGTGACCTACACAGAGACGGCGACAGTCACGAATAACTTCACGGATACTGTCATTAGTCGTACTACCGATATTGTTATCAGTCGTACCACCGACACAGACATCATCCTTTCGACGAGTACCATAGTGTCTGAAGTCACAATTACACGGGATGGTACACCCATTCCTGTGCCCACTACCATCGTGGTCACTCAGTCTGCTCCTCCGCCGGTCACTCTGTCTGCTCCTCCACCGGAGATAACCACGCAAGAGAGTACGGTCACTTTACCGGCAAGCACAATAACGACAACTATCGTCCAAAGCGGCACAACAATCACGACGGAGGTCACACTACCACCAAGCATTATTGTGCAGACCGTGACGCAGATCCCTGATCCCGTCACCATCGGTCCGGAACCCGCTTCGACGGTGGTCGTCAGTGAGCCAGCTCCTCCCGCACAGACTGTGACAGTTACTGTGGCAGCGCCACCAGAAACCATCACCGAGACTCCACCTCCGCCATCGTGTTCAGTGACGGGCCTAGTTCCGGCGTCGGATGCAGCTGGCTGTGAAGGCCGGAGTTGTCAGATCGAGTTCGGAGAAGAGGCAGCCGTCTGGTGGTCAGATTACCCCACCGAGCAAGCGCCGCCATTACGCACCGCCATCACATTCATCAACACCGACAAACGACAAACATGCATCACAACATCTTGCAATACCGAGTTGTTCAACCAGTTCTATGCCAGTAGCCGCACAGCATGCGTTCGTCCACCTTGTCCTTCCAACTCTCTCAACCACGACTGCAGCATCGTGGTGGGCCCTCTCGTCTTGCCGAACAGTCAAACGACCTCCGTGACACAAGTTGGTGAATCTGGTTGGAACTTGAGACTCGGACCCACTGCTACAGCGAACGACATCGGATTGTGCGGAACTGGAGTTCGGAGCTGCGTCACAGCTACATCGCGTTCTCTGGAGACTCCTCTGATTTACGTTGCAGACGTGATACCCGTTAACAATACTGGGGCCGCCCCGACACAATACATCCTGCCCCAGATCGGAGAGTACTTCCCACCGGGAGATCCTTTTGGTGCATGCGAGACTGCAACACTCAATTCGCTTGGGGGCTACGGCGTCTATGAGAGACTTCGCCTCCGCGCAAGGCAAGAGCAACAAGTGATCGATGCAAAGGTCTCTCCTTGGAAAGGAGCGAATCAATTGATTTCATCAGAGACTTCTATCGTCGGGAACGCCCAGTCCGCGAACCTTCCTTCTCCGACACCGTCACTACCAAGCGTCTCTGCTCAACCTACAGCAACGGAAACCGTGGTTTCGGCAACTCCTGCAGCGCCTGCTCCACCGCAAGGCACTGCTTCACCCGAGCCTGCTACTGCTCCAGCACCACCTGCTCCTACCAACAGCCCTCAACCTCCATCTGGCAATACTCAAGTGAACGACGACTCCAGCAGTCAAGCTACTCCCGACACCACTCAACCCGGCACCACGACCGAAAACATCTCCGGCACAATGGTTGTGACAGATACTGTCTACTACAGCATGGTCCCTCCACCAAATCAACAACTCCTCCAAAACTCCCTTGCTGCCTTGCGAACATCGGACATCGGCGCGCTTCCGCAAGAATCGCTGGCTGCGATTATCTCCAGCCTCGCGAACCTTGCAGGCACTACCACTGCGCCGGTAGCACTGCAGCCAACTGGAAATGAGAGCAATGGTACCAATAGCAGTGACGGTTCCAACAGTACTAGTAGCGGGAACGGAAGTGTGACTGTGACTCAGACCGGAGCCAGCGCAGGATTCGCGGATTGGAGGACATGTGCTTTGGGCTGGTGGCTCGTGGTGGTCGCTTTGATTTTCACCATCGCATAATTTTGTCTCCAACTCATGATTTGATGATTTGACGTGTTTGTGAATGCATAGCTTGGTCACTCATTACTATTGTGTAGCTTGCTTCGCAGCTTAATTTTAGATGAAAATAAAAGAACCCAAAAGAACAATATAATTGAATGAGGCTACTGGCCAGCAGTATTCTTACTTACTTGGTCTCGTCACGACAACAATACAGAGCCACTCTCCAGCAGAGAATTCTCATGTTCTCTTCGCAAACAGCCAGCCATCGCAGAACATCACGACAGGAACAGCCGTGACCCCGCAAAGAACTCCCAACGCCAAAGTCCCCATCGCCCAGCCTCGTACCTCAACCACGAACCCGCATAGAATTGGTCCGAGAGTATCGCCGAGCGCCCAAGCCATGTTGAAAAAGCCATAAGCCTGTCCATAGTATCCCGTTCTAGACTCGATCCCCGCATCACGATCCTGCTGCGAGAGTTCACGAGATCGATGCGCGATTTCTCCGAAGAGAGGCTCGAGGATGATGGCTAGACAGCTTCCGATGATCAGCAATAGAACAATGAGCACTGCTTTCTGGCTTGGTGTGTTATGCTCAACGAGTCTCAGTAGGATGAGAGCAGGACACAATGCCAGGTAAGCTCCCGCAATGAACCAGCGTCCGCCGTACTTGTCGGTGAGCTTCCCGACCAGTGGTCCTGCTATTGCTGGCAATGAGAGAGGCAAGAAGACTGCTCCGGATCCCTCGGCATCCCAGCCAAAGAGTTCGTTGACAGTAATGGGAAGCACTGTCTCAAAGCCGGCGAAGACTGCTGCGAGAGTGAAGACACCCCACAGAGCGACCAGGAAGCGGCCCGAGGCAAGAACCCTGAGCATGGCGGGTTTGTTAGATCGTGCAGGTAAGGAGTACAGTGTCGAAGGTACTTCGGCTGAGGAGGTTTCATCAGGTTGCGCCTCCGGGAGGTGAGGGTATGACTTGCGTTCAACTTCCAATAGTGCATTTCCCCAAGTTTGTTGCGAGTTGACGCGGACAAGGTCTAGACTAGGGACTCGTTCTTTCATGATCAGGAGGAACATCATGCTCAAGGCAATGACAGCAAGGATGACTGCAAAGACAGCGACGTAGCCACGATGCTTGAACACAGTCCCGCCGAGGGACGGCGCTGCTACACTTCCTGCGTTCAAGGAGATGCCCAGATAGCCAGCAGCCTAGATCTCAAGGTCAGCTTCAAGAGTAGCAGAAAGACGGTGTGTTCCGACCTCTCCAATGTGCTCAGTTGATACACTTTCCGCCAGCAGAGCCAGGCCTGTAGTCCATACAACCGTACTCGACATACCCTGAAACACGCGCCCACAGATTTGTGCCGCCATGTTTGGAGCGAGCCACAGCAGCACCGTCGCTCCCAGCATCACCGACATTCCAAGGAGGAACGGGACGCGCCTGTTTTGCGTGCGATCGGTGTACCACGCCCAAAGAGGTGAGCTGACAAAGCACCCTGCTCCAGACACAGCCAAGAGAATTGTCGTCCATTTCTGTATCTCATCTTCATCGATGTGTCCGTGCTCTTTGAGCGTGAAGGGCACGACTGGTACGATTGCCGCGTACACAAACTGCTCCGTGAAGACTGCGAAGGCGATGACGAAGGTGATGAAGAAGGTGGAGGAGCGGAAAGGTCTCGGTATGGTTGTCACTTTCTTCCAGGCGCGTCGCATGCAGTCCATGATGGGCGTCCTTTAGATGTCGCAATCCTGCTGGCGGGTTGCTCTGCGAGACTTTTGGAAGGAGAACCTGTAGGAGCGCTAGGACTTAGATCGATACAGCTTGTGTGCGTGGTGGATAATGGGGGTATCTTGGTCTCCTTCATCGCCAGCATGCGCAGTAGCGACCAATTTCGGAGGCTCTTGGCTCGCGGGTGCGTGAAGTGCAGCGGCAGCGCGGTAGAGTGTTTTTGGCGGAAGCTGGTCACGCAGCGCCGTTACCCCCAACGCACGAGGTTCAGAGTGCCAGCCGAAGGATGGTCGGAGTTGTAATATGCTCAGGCAATCAGTGCCCTGGGGAAGACGTTCGCGAGGCTGAGGATGTGCCAACGTTCGCAGTGGTGAAGCACGTCTTCGGTAAGTTCCTCGGACGGGAAGGTACGACAGCATATATCGGCACGTGGTGGATCGGTATAGGTGCGAAGTGTAGTCCGAGGAGAGAAAGTCGTTCGTAGGAGATTGGTATATCGTAGCTGGCGTTCGTCAGACGACGATGTGAAGTCTGCGGAGTCAGCTGCCTGTTTGCCTGGGAAGCGGCTAAGAGGTTTGGGCAAGAAGGAGCTTTTTGGAAGGCAAGTGCTGCCGTGCAGGAACACATCGACCCTTCTCCATCCACAGTTCTCTCTTCGCCAACACAACTTGCAATGACGCCCATCGCAATCACGAATCGATCCCTCGACCTCTCACTGTGTCCATCCTCAAGGCATCGCGTCCAGCCGCAGGAGCAACAGACCACTCTGCGCCGGAATTGCTTAAATCGAGTCACTAATAAGGAGGTGAGCCGGGCGAGGCATATCGAAAAGCTTCCAGGTCTGCGCAAGGAGGACGGAGGAGTGATCCTGGAGGGAGAACGAGGAACACAGCACAATCTTCTGGGGATCGCCCAGTATGGGGACTTTCTGCTTGACAAACTGGTGAATCTGGCGCAGACTGCCACTCACGATGCGTTTGGCCTCCAATCGGTGCCAGGTAGAGCTGAAGGCTTGCATAAAGAGGTGAAATCCGCTTGAGGTGAGTGATATCTGGCGCTCGGTCAATATCTAGCACAGCAACTTTGCTTTCTTGAGATGGCAGAGTGCTATGGGCTGCGATTGCAGTGCTCGCGCGACATCATCTTGGAGACTTCATGCCATTGTCGGAACTGATTCTAGGCTCTGCCGAACGAGCTGTCCTACTTCTCCACGGGCAGCCACCGAGCGAGGCGGTTGTTTCAGCTCCGATCTGAGTGCTGCGCAAGCAAGTCGACGCATACTTTGGGGAACGCACGCCGTCTAGTGTTCGCAAATGAATCGAGGCGCGCCAATATCCTGTCCAACCGCGCTGCCGTATCTCGTGGAGTGCAGCTACACGTGTCTGCGATGAAAGTACAACATGCTCGGCTGGCTGGGTGCTCGATCCGTGGACAGCATCGGTCGACGAGGGACACATTCTGTCGCTCCGTGGACAGTCCGTGTCAACGAATGCAGTAGACCTACTGCGTGACGTGCAGCATTGTCAATAGCAGCGAGGACACCCAGGCATACACACGCTGAAGTGGTACCTCCATCGGCATCACACCACAAACGGCTTTGCCGACACCACTCACTGCCAAGTTTGCGCCCAGGCAGCGGATCTGATAAATTTTATCAGATCAACTCCGCATGCGACATGGTGCATCCTTCGCGTTACTCGAAACCTACTTTTCTACGCGACCCGAACTGTCCCCACCAGATTCGCATACCGCGTGTTAGTCACGCACGCGAATGGCGTGCGAGATGTATATGTATTCATACCTCCCTCGAGCCGTAGGTCTTCGATCTCCACTTCTTCCTTACTGACACCGCAGCAATGGTCAAGTTCTGGGACCATATCTCGAAGGACCACCAAGAATGGGCCCTCCGACAGTCCTTATTCTTCATCGCTTCAGCTCCTTTGACGGGCAAGCATATCAATTGCTCGCCGAAAGGACGACCTTCAGCGACTCTGACTATCTTCAATGAGAACCTCGTAGGATATATGGACGCGACAGGATCTGGAGTCGAGACGATCAGCCACGTGTACGAGAATGGCAGAGCAACAATCATGTTCTGCAGCTTCGAGAGCTCGCCTCGGATCATGAGGTGGTTCTGTACGGGGAAGGTGTATGAGATAGATCATCCCGAGTACGAGTATTGGTTGAAGAGGATGGGCAAGGAGGAATACCCTGCCATGCGAGCGATTATTGTGCTGAAGGTGTTCAAGGGTCGGTGATCTTCAATACCATTGTCGGCATCGAATCAGCTGACATCCTCCGCACAGTCCAAACCTCATGCGGCTTCGCAGTTCCCCTCCTCTCACATTACGTCGACGAAGAAAAAGGACCTCGAGGGAAATTCGTGGACCGAAAGACGTTGGACAACTTCGCGATCAAGAGCGCTGCGGTTCCGGAGATCATGGCAAATTACAGGGCGAAGATGAATCCTAAGAGCTTGGATGGGCTGCCAGGTTTACGGCGAGCTATGAAGACGAATGGGCAGAATGTAGTCTTGCAAGAGCTGATATGGCGGGCGAAGAGTACGGCTTCACAATGGCAGGCTATGGTGCTGGGTGCTGCAATCGGTATATGGCTCATGCTGGCGTTGCAGATGGCTGCAAGGAACTTGGATCTGGGTCGATTGACAATTTGAACACGTCGGAAAAAGGAAAGGGAGTATGGAGTCTACAAAAACACGGCAATGCACGGGAACGATATCATGATATGGACCACAAAATCGGATCAATGATCTGTCTTCTCAATGGGGTTGAACACTTGACTGCTTCCCAGGCGCCAAGATCTGCCGCCTTCGCTGTTGGGGAAGCCCCTCTCGAGAAGCCTTTCTCTGCTTCAGCCTGTCATCTCGACACCACTTTCCCCTCGAGGAACGATGTGTACAATCTTGCCAGAACAAGTCCAGTCTGGCTGTATGTTGTGAAAAGCTTCCTGTCAAGCCGCTGCCGACAAATCAATCATACCATGATCCATAATTCTCCGAAGCAGCACCCTGACTCTACTTGCGTTTGCGAAAAATCTCCGGCTCGACCTAGTCTGTTGCAATACAGGCCTGCCTTTGTCAAGGTGCTCCGGCGTTACTTTCTACTTTTGATCCCGAGACGTGGGTCTGAGCCCTACGCTCAAGGACGCGAAGTCTATTCTCTAGCCAGGAACATCACATCCACAGCGGTTCTACGGAGATGCTAGTCCATGGGACGACCTGGGGATCTGGTCATGAAGATCTGACGCAAGCAAGATACGAGCTGCGTACGAAGAAGTGCTGGTGTGTGCCAAAAATCGTCCCTGTTCCGCGCGCGCATGAATCTTTTTCCCGGACAGTGGCAATGCATTCCGCACGGAGACTCATCAATACACCTCAGCAAGGACTCGGAGAGTTTGCAATTCGCTGCAAGGAAGGCTGCCCTAACCGTCGATTGGCGGATGTCTCTGTATTCAGGCCGCAGTACTCTTCACAAGGTGACGAGTTTAGTGTGATGAAAACAGTATCGGATCAGGCCAATGAGATGTTGGCGTCTTGGTGGTAGGTGTGTCCCATCGTGGAAATCTATCTGAGGGCCGGAGGCGGGACAGTCACGACAACGAAAGCCTCGTCTCTGAAGCGTAAGACAGCCACGCGGCATCTGTTCCACAGGAGCTCGATAGGCGGATGCAAGCTGTGGGAACAAGACACGCAGTATTCGATATCGTTTGCCGTGATATCCTTTCCCTCATGCCAGAGAGACCGATCCCCGGGATGTTGTTGACTTTTGCTGTAAACTCCCGTACGGCGTTTTGAAATGCATCTTCGGTGAGTAGAGCAGATTTTAGCGGCCGAGATAAAACGGTGATTGTCGGTGGACGTGGAGTAAGAGACTCCGCTTCGCCCTCAGATCGACAAGTCGACAACAGTTTCTCGAAAGCTGGCGATTCAGTGGCGTCCATGGTGCGCCAAATATCAGGGTCTAGCGATACCTATCTCGATGTCTCTGAGCTTGGATCATTTCACATAGGTGCTTCGAGTGCAGCTCCGGTGGCATACAACGAGTCAGGTTGACGAAGCAAAGCGAAAAAGACGAAGTCATTTTGATAACCTCGCGAAAGTGTGCTTCCCTTCATCGGAGTGTTCAGCGTTCTTTAAGCCCGTCGAAAGCCTCTCGAATCCCTTCTTGTTCTCCAGGCTCCTTCGTCTGCGTGCTGATCTAGGGGCCACCACCATAAGTACTGTCGCTGGAACCGATTCAATGAGCCATGCTTCGCGTGGACTTCTCTCCATCAATGGCTTCAGCTTTTCCTGGTCTCGTAGAAGGCGTCTCGGATATCATCGAGGCCAGATTGCTCTGGCCTACGGCCCATTTCAGGGTATTTGGCCAGGAATTCGTCGCTTATCTCCTTAAAAGCATTGTGCCGAGTATCCAATGCCTTGAACGTCAAAGCCCACGAAGACGCTATGTGGTAGATAGTCATGGGAAACCAAAGCAGTTCCCGGTCTCAACTTCCGCGAAACACGAGCGACAAAAAGCGATTGAACACGAACCGATCGAGGGAACAGAGACCACAGAGCAGGAGGACAGGGAAAAGCGCCGCCTAGACCAGACAAATCGCAGGAGCCGACAAAATAATTTTCACAATTGCTTGACTTGGTCGAGACGATTGAGCTCCTTAAGTCCGGTAAATTCGGCACAGAGGCGGCAGCGAGCATGGCTCACCATTGACTCTTGCTCGCGACGATCCAGCTCCTCCATTGCCGAGAGCAGAGTCCAAGAGCCGTGTGCAAGCGCGATGGCAGCCACAATCGAGAGAAAGATCGATCGGAGGTTTGGTTCCATTGTGATGGTTCGTCTGGTCTGTGTCTCTAACGACGAAGGACAGTTCGACTGCACAACATCCGGAGCTTGGGTAGCTTTTGACGGAGAAGAATGTCGGAAAAATGCACTTTTCTTTCTCTCTGCACCCGGCAGTTACGACAGTGCTGCGGCGTATTTGCATCGAGTGGCTTTGAGGTGGTTGCTATCATGGAGACAGGACGAGGGTGTGGATGTGGATGTATCCTTTGTCCTCTCTCGAACAATACCATGAGCCCGAGTGGTACAATCTTAAGATCAGGGGGCCTGGCGAAGTTGCTGTGGTGCTGAGAGCGCCGTGGATTGTATGGAGAGAGTGAAACCCTATCAAGGTCTCAGAAGTCGTTCGATTGCAGATTCGCAGCTTGTCTGGAGCTCGAGTGACATTCAATTGCGCATAATATTGGAGAAAGAACTCCTCCTTTTCGGTCTCTCCGGATGAATTGGGTGTCTAGTTGCTGCAGTGCTTGGACGTCAGGTACCACTAGCGTGCTGATGATTGCAGAGAAATAGGGAATGAGTTCCCTCTCCATGTAGAGCGGGAGGCAACATGTTGGATGCGGGCGTAGTACGTGCTGAATCCAGTACATACGAAGGTGAGGAAAGTAAGGAGAGACCACTGGTACAACGGTCCATGTTTTGATGCGCTGCATTATATCGTCAGCGGATGACGGCTGTAATGCTTCGGCCATATTGTCGATGAGTAGTATCTCGAGCTTCCGGTCTGGCCATTCGCAACCTTCGCTATGGTCTCTTTGAATGTGGGAGGTGTCTGGTTGCTGCAGCTTTTGGACATCAGGTGCCACTGTTGTGTTGACAGACATGGAGGAAAGGCGACGAGCATGAAGCAATGAGCTCTTTCTCCAGGAGGAGTGTAGCTTCCGATCTGGCAAGATCTGGAGGTTCCGTGGCTCAGAAGAGTGCATCGGCATGAGAGAAGAGAAAGAGCGTCCAACGCAAAGCAAGAACTTTTATACTCCGCACCTGCTAATCAGGAGAAACCAACACACAATACAACACAATACAGAAAGACCCCAGACAAGCAAACCGACACCACACTCCTCATCCACTCTACTACTTCCGCCCCTTGCCCTTCCCCTTCGCCTTCTTCACCTCCTGTCCCGGCCACTTCATCGGACCCATCTCCACCGGAGTCTTCCTCGCCTCGCTATTTCCACGACTTCCCGGCCGGCCAGCCTCCTCGCCACCCTTCTTCACCTTGGCCCTGCCTGGCTCGCCTCTGCCAAACGCACCCAGTGCTCCGTCGATCGCCTCATCTGCTGGTCGCTTCTTAGGCTGTTGCTGCGAGAGATTGTCAGAGCCGAGCAACATGATCTCCTTCGTCTTGGGCTCTGCAGTGTAGAAAGCGGCAGCGCGACGAGCCGCCTCCTCACCAGTTGGAGCTGGGCTACGATCACGTGGCGGAGAGTCTGGCAGAGCGTAAGAGTCTTCGTTACGCTCCAAGAGAGAGCGCATGAACTCACTTCGCCCTCTGGATCCCGGGGTCCTTGAAGGTTGGCGTGGAGGTGGAGCGATACCGGATGCAGCGGGTGAAGACTCCTTGGCCATCTTCTGGCTCGGCTTCTTGGTGAGCGACTTTTTCTTCTTGTGCGAGCTTACGAAGAGGCCAGAGGACGACGAGCCGCCACTCTCTTGAGACGTGGCGTTGGAAGGACGACGGCGTGGGGAGCCAGAGAGGCTTGGATGCTGCTCAGCGTCGCAGGGAGGCACGCCTCCCTCGACATCTCCAACGTCTTGCATGTCATCATCGTCGCATGTCTCCTTTGGCCAGGCTCCAGGCTTCAACCACTCGGATGGTATACCAGCGCCTTCGTCTCCGGCTGCTGAGAAGAGACTGTGAAGTGATGATTTGCCATCGTCGCTTGAAGACTGCCTCGAGATAGTAGTAGCTGCTGGCCGACTCGCCTCGACTTGCTGTGGTGCAGACTGCTTCTTCGAAGAATCTGGCAAGAGCGCTCCCCGAAGTAAGCCTGCAGACTCGGACTGGGACAAGAGACGCTTCGACTTTGTCTGCTCAGATTTGGGCTTCACCTTACGCGCCTTCTGTTGCACTGGCTGTAGACCACCTTTTCCTTCGACCTGGGAATTCCAATTCCGATCAACTTCAGCTGACGCTGCTACTTGCTCAGTCTGACGGACCTCGATCATCTCCTCGGGCGAGTGGTTACGCTTCTTCATCTCATCTTTGGTCTTCTTGGCCAATCTCGCTGCGTACGAGCTCGCATTGCTCGGCGCCTTGTCAGAGCTCTCGTCACTGTCTTCGCCCTGCGCATCTGCTTCATCGTCGCGCTCCTCCAATACCTTCTGCTTTGTGGCCTCAGAGACTCGAACCTTATCGACGTCGAACATTGGTCCCTTTTCCATGCGCCGCTGGGACTGGGTGGGTCTGACTTCAGACATTTTCTTGACTTCGACTCTTCTCTCTGCATCTTCCTTTGGTGAAGCCTGCATCGTCTTGTTCTGATTGTCAACTCTTGACGGTGCCTTCTTGCCACTGATGGTCCCATCGGAGACGTGCAGGTCCGCAACCAACGCTTTCAAATCATCATTGGTCCAGCTACGAGTCTCGCCGTCCAAAATCTTCTCCAGTGTCGGCCGGCCAGTCTTCGGATGCACGCCAGCAACGACCTTGCCCAACTTTCTGTAACGCTCCTTGATGAGCTCGATGTCGTTCTCCAAGGCTTCCATCAGTGCGATCTCCTGGTCGGTTGCCACTCCCCCTTGATCGAAGACCACATTAAGATCAGTTGAAATCTTATCAAGTTTTGTTTCTTTCGATTTGCGGACTTGGTCGAGGATAGTTCGGAAGTCTTGGACGAATTGGCGCGGGTCGAGGCGATTTGGTGCTGCGCTTGGCTCGCGCGCCCGATGGCCAGGTTCGGGGAAAGCGGAGAGGGCAGGCATGGTGGTGAGGAGGCTTCTCGAAGCCGGCGACTTTCCTGAAAATGGGCGCGCCTGGTCTGGAAACACCATGATCTGGATGCTGCTTGATGAGGGAGTCGAGTGGGTTGGGTTTTGGTTGTTCTTGGCAGGTGAATCAAAGTCGGCGGAAAGTGGCGCAGGCTCTGACACTGAGCGAGAGTGAGCAAGCGGCAGGTGCGTACGCGGCTTGCGAATGACTGATGCAGGTCTGCTGGTGGTGCCGTCGGCGCGGACGAAGTTGCAGAAGAGAGGGGGTGATGAGGCAGGGAAGGAGAGTTGCCTGGAGCATGAACTAAGTGAGGGACTTCAGGCAATGGGATGTTTGTGCTGAAAATGCAACTAATGAGCTAGACAGGCGGCAAACGTCTTGCGGTCATCCTTTCTCCAGCCAAAGGTCCGGCAGCATCATCGCGGGGCGGCAAACACCCCATCAAAGATCTCATCGACGACCACAACGGTCATACGCGCGACAGGTACATGTCGACACAGACGTCCTCGACCTTCCCGGTTGCACGGCTTTTCAGCTGCGAACCGGCCGCCCTGATCTCACATGCGCCAGTCGACGGCCTCAGGAGAGAGTTTGGCAAAATCCGAGGGCTATGCAGAGATGGCAACATACGAACATTCCCATTAGCGAGAATTCCGAACATAGGAACGAAAAGCTGGCGCGCTGGCCCTTGATCAGTAAAGCATGCTGATGTGCCATCTTCTCCACGACCGTGTCGTCCCCTGAGCTACGTCTCTTGCATCGAACGAACGACAAGTTCGACTTTTGTCTCTGCGCAACTTGGTCGAGCCTCACCGAGATACGTGCCTTCACATGACACTAGCGAAATGCAGCCCCTACGTTGCTGACAGCTAACGTTATACGAATGAGCCTCATGACTCACAACATCTTGGCGTTATGAATCACCTTGAGGAAGGTCAAGAGGTGGACATCACAAAACATTGGAGCGATACGACACCAACAAGCTATGCCAGACCTTACGGCGACGAGCCAGACTCTTTGCGTATGTCTTCAACGCTCCCCAATTGCATCACCGGAACATGATGACTACCGCAGGACCCAAACGATACCACGACATTGCTCGTCGCGAAGCTTGAAACCTCAAGAGGCAGGAGTACAAACCATGAGAGTGATCCGACTCTTCGACGTTGTCGCAGTAACAGCACAGGCTTCGAAGGGCTGTCCGTCAAGAGGAGAGCAGTCGAGTGTGCCGTACGAATGGAAACGCGGGCATGCAATTAGCATGCTCCATTTGTACACACATCATGCCTCGACTCGACTCTGCAACTTGCTGGCGCGAGACTGAAGCGTCTGATATCAAGGGAACTTCATTCGCGACAGGTGGATCGTGAAGAGCTGAGATAGATGGCTGACTATCAACATACTAGGCTCCGCGACGGATCGCTTCCCATCACTGGGCTGACACCCAGTGCCAAAGTAATGTGCCAAACCCTTGTTCGGCCTGCGATACATCGAACGGTAAGCACCAACCAACGAACCACTTGACATCCATCATGATGAAGCTGCACCATCCTACGCGAAAAAAAGGCATTGCTCGTTGCGGAACTTAATGGAATCAGAGGCGTCGGAAAAGATCAAGCACTGCAATGTCGGTCTTCCTTCGTAACAAGCTGCTGTCAGCGCGCAGTACGCTCTGCCAGTAGTCATATGCTACTCGAGTTTCGAAGGGCTGTCCGCGAAAGAGGAGGGAAGCCACGGGTCTTGTCTCAGGCTGCCTCGACGTGGCTCTGCATTGGCCACTGGCTACGGGAGCTAGGGACTCTGAAATTGGAATAACCGTCTCACATTTGATCGGCGAGGATTCACAAGAGACTTTGCTGACATGAGGATTCCGCAGATGAGCGTCGTGGCTACAGTCATCCATTCTCCCATGGTGTCCGTCAGATACTGAACAATGCAAAGGTACGCACCATCCCACACTTGAACTCCCATACCTTTCATCATGATGAACATGCACAATCTTATGCGAACTATGGCATCGCTCGCCGCGGGACTCGAGATCAGATGAGAGGCATTGGAATATCAATCAAACACTTAAACCATGAAAGTGCTCTGAAACACGGAGCGTAGCTGGCGCGTGAAATGCCAGCCGTCCATGCTCAGCACAAGGACGTAAAACCGAGTTTCGAAGGGCTGCCCGCAGAAGAGGAGAGAAGTCGTGTGTCTCACTCAGGCTGCCTCGACACGACTCTGCATTTGTTACTGGCTATGGGAGCTGGTGGCACTGAAATGATGATGGATGGCTGATATTTCATTGTCGAAGTATTGAGAGAGGGATTTACTGACACGAGATCTTCGCAGACAACTCTAATACCCAGCGTCGCGCGAGCTCGTGCGCTCGAGTCCACAGCCTCTGCACTACCCACATGGTAAGCATAAATCCATACATCTCGCCGCCCTCATCATGATGAACCTGCAAGCATCCTATGCGGACCCACGACATTGCCCGTTGCGGGGACTCGAGAAACATAAAAAGAGACAATTGGTCGCTACTTCTCAAACCATGGAAGGAGAGGTAAAAGTCGTGACAACGTCCAGCAGGCGCCGCAATGTGCCACGCAGCCGCGGTATTCAAAACCGGGTTTCCGAAGGGCTGTCCGCATCAGAGGAAAGAAGTCATGTGTCTCGTCTGGAGACTGTCTCGACGTGGCTCTGCATTTTGTCACTGGCTATGGGAGCTGGTGATCTGAATCGACGATTTCGGTCTTCTTATTAGTTGTTCCAATGTTGAGGATGGATGGCATTTGCTAATCTTGAGACTGTGGTGTAGGCAGCAAGTCCTTGGTCAGGAGGCGCTGTTGGTACCCGGCAAAGAAATATCAACAGATGGTCGACGCGTCGATCAACGGCGGGAAGAAGAGGAAGGAGAAACTTGCCAAGATCTATTGCAAATGGCCCTATGAGTAATATGTATGTACAAATGTTCGGGCTGGAATGCAAACCCAACAACAAGAAGAAGAAGGTGCGTTGCCTAGACTTCCAGCGCCATCGCGTATCGCCGAAGTGGCTTCATGCGGGCGTTTGGGCTAGAAAGCTCTTTGCATAAGAGCTCTAAAGACCCTTCAGCGGTGGTCTGACCTTGCGCTGGGAAATGATGCAAGTAATTGTACTCTCTCCATCTCTCAAGAATGTAACACCCAATCGTACTTGCATCAGCCTACCTGTAATTTTGAGATGGTGAAGGCTATTTTCCCAATCAGCGCAGCAGCAGCAGCGACGAAGACAACGCCGACGTTCGAATTTCCAAAGCTCGTCGTCACCGCGAACTATATGAGCAACTCACCCGAAAACACAGCATCAAAAAAGGTCACTGATGCACAAGGCAAAGAGGCGATAAGTTGAACCAAACGGCAAGACATGTTGGAGAAATACTGCCAAGATCAATCAAGGTTAAGGGTTAGCAGTTGGTGGCAGTGGATGGCATTATGGAGTATTTTAGCAACTGCAAGGAAAGAGTTTGCATTGATGCGCGTGTGTTTTTGCAAAAGTTCGGACTCGAGAGTTCGAGTGTGACTTGCTTCGAGCGCCTCGTTCATGTTCATGCTGTAGAAGGAGCGATTTGTGTTTTTATGTGGAGCATTGAGCGCGCTCGCTTGGTCGAACACGCGGTATGATGCCATGGCGTGTCGTCGTTGAACTTCACGTATGCAGAGAGCACAGAAGGCAGGCAAAGTTCGGTAAGGAAGGATGCAGTTGAGGTGTATCATCATAGATGGTCAAACGTCTGCAGACGATGGAGCTGAGACAGGTGTCGAACTCCAGCCTCAAAGTGCACGTGGAATGGAGTTGATGCAGCAAGGGTGTCAGGTGTCAGGTGTTCCGAAGTGACATGTATCCGTGGTGAAGTCTAATCGTGTTTGGGTTTCCGTTTCAACCGGCGCAGCCTGTTGGCAGAGGGCTCGTCGCTAGATCTGCTCTCAGCCCTAAGTGAAGATGCGGGATCTTGTTCTGCTTGATCAGTAGCGATGTGTAGCGAAGCGCTTCGAAGCCGGGACGTCAAACAGTCGAATCTAAGAGGAGCTGTTAAGAGTCATGCGCCGGATATGTGGCGGTAGAAAGTGCGCATTGTTTCATCAAGCCGGAGAGAAATGCGGCGGTAAAGAATGACAGCGTGTTGGGCAGATGTTGTCTGTTGTCTTGGGTTGTTGTCAAATACGAGAGCGTGTCTCGTGACGAGGAGGTAGGATGCGGAATAGGCAGATTGCCAATTTGGTATTATCGCTGCAGGCTGGCCCAGCTCGGACGTCACACAGCGTCGCCAGAAATATGAGTGATGGCAAGCGACGACCGTATGAGGAAGTGGGCCAGTGCGGTGGAGTTGCGATATTGTTGTGCAGCTCTAGTCGTGGCGGTGACTGGGTCGCTTTTGAGCTGCGCCACAACAGCAGAAACGATTGCCTTTGCTGGAACAGAGGGCTCGTATCTGGTGATCCTACGCAGGTGTTGGAAATTGCCCGCGAAGGCCTTCGGAGCATTGTTTCTGGGATGAGGTCGATGGAGATTTCTCCGAAATGTGGTGGGATCGTTGTTCAGCCCTGCTGTGGGAGAGTTCCGCCCTCGTTACGTATCGCGGCTTCATTTCGTTTGCTGGTGGACGTTTGCCGCTCTGTGCTGCTCATCTGCGAGCGGGCCGTTTGCCGTTGGCGACAGTCGCCATCTCTGCATCCGAACGCGTCGTAGATCCCGCCGTGTCAGTCCAGACGATGGGTGAAAGATGCAAGCGAACGTCGTGGCAGGAGAGAGGGCACGGATGGGAAAACAAGGTTGACGATCACGTTCGCTGGCCGCATAGAGTTTAGCTTCCTGGTCCGGCGTGAGACAAGCCCTAATCGCCGCCCAGCACTTCACCTCTACCGCTCGACACTCATCGCCGCGGACCCAGCGTCGCGAGACTGCGTACATGTTGTCATTGCAGTAGTGCGCGTTGGTCTGCTCACATGCTCTCCGCACGAGTCGCTGATTGCTCGCGGCGCCATCATCGCACGCGCTGCTCTTCGGCCTTGTCAGCCTTCGGCTCCTCTCCCGCTGCACCGTGTCCCTCCCATCTCCGTAGCGCGCTCGGAGATCTGACAGTTGATGCAACACGCATATGCCAACGCCGGCCGGAATGTGCTAAAGTCGGCGCCCTCGATGCTTGGCTCTGGTCCAGCGGAGTGGCATCGACGCCTTAGACTCATCTGGAAGGCGGGAACCCTGCAGCGGTGGCCCTCCAACGCCGCAGGCTGTTCCTCGATGATGCCTGAGCTTGCCAACGGCTACTGCTCTGGTTCATTGACGGTTTCGCGCCCGTCCGGACTGCCAACATGGACCACAGATGGACTGAGTACGAGTGCCTGCAGGATGTCATGGCTGGCGATGACTTCGCTCGCGCACCGCTGCCACAGCCGACTTCGCGGTCGTCTTTCCCATTAGGATCAAACGGTGGACGGGTGGAGTCAGGAAAGTCCCTGTCACCTCGTCGGCTGCCAACGCCATCTGATCTTTGCGAGCCAAATACCTCTCCTGCGGCTCACTGGTCGCCGGCACATGGCATTGCTTCCAATCAAGGTTCGATGCAGTCCGGATGGCGGAGGAGCAGACGACGTTGCAGTCTTTGCCTACGTCCGTTTCAGCATGCGCGCATCGTCAGATCCTCGAGCAGCGGCGGCCATCCAGCGCGCCTGCGCCAGCAGCCTCACTGCACCGCCGAGGGTGATATTCAAATCGTTGCAGGCGAATCGCAGGTCCAATGCGTGTCTTCAGCGGAACGTGTCTCGCGAAACGCACAGCTCACCAACAATGGTGCACAGTGCACGGAGATCCAAGCACTAACACTTTTCCTGCATCGCAGGGATCCCGATGACCCAACGTCAACGTCTCTAAGCACGTGCCGTAGCATAGACTCTCTGATCGCAACCTTGCCTTCCCACACCAGATCTCGCACCGCACGACGAGAGGGAATTTCCTTTTGCCGCCTGTCTCTGGCGATGCCCATGTCACTTGTCTCGCTCGGCCACGCCACCCGAGCCTCGATTACGAACGCTTTGGTCATGACCACTTGCGACAGCACTCGGAACATGTTGGAGCCTCGAGGGCCTTTTTGCCAGGGTGGCTTACAGAAAGCTTAAAAAAGGCTATGCAACCATTCCCGTCCGCCTGAACACTGTGGGGATATGGATCGAGCTCCCTCCCGCCATGTTTCGCACTGTTCTCTTTCTACCGCCTCGTCACACATTCGAGTGTCATCGGCCCAAGACACTTCCCGCCGGATGAGGCTGTCGCACAGACAGCGATACACTGTCGACGACTACAGCCTCTGGTCAGACTGCAAGCGCGTGCGCAACCATTGCCCGCCGTTTGGCATTGGTAAAGCCGATAGGATCTCCGGCCAGGCAAATCGCAAAACCACCACACAGCTTACATGGGAGCCCACCTAAGCTTGCGCCCATTCGTCTCTTGCATCCTCGAACTCTCTCCTGCGCCGTCTTTCCGCTCCGCGAGACATTTCCATTGTTCACACGCGAGGCTTCGGGCCAAATGGGCTCGCTATCCACTCGGCGAAAAGATCTGAGCACCAAGGGCTCCTTCCGCTAGCATCACCTCCGCCTAGTGCCAGAACAGCAATGAGCGACGAGGGCAGATCGATGTGCCTTTCGAGCCCGCTCCCAGGACCATCACTGTTGTCTCTGGCTTCCGAGGGTCCTGCATGCAAAGTGCGGCTACTGTCTCACTTGGATCAGCGCATTGCCATA
This sequence comes from Cercospora citrullina, assembly GCA_013365195.1. Lineage (NCBI taxonomy): Eukaryota > Fungi > Ascomycota > Dothideomycetes > Mycosphaerellales > Mycosphaerellaceae > Cercospora > Cercospora citrullina. The sequence continues at coordinate 12,308 of JAASFF010000563.1, read as the reverse complement.
GCTTATCCCTCACCGCCGATGTCCAATCCGCCCTCGCCGCAGAGGCTTCCTCAAGATCAACCTGCATCACCTTTCAATGAGCCACGGATCACTGCTGCAACGCAGACACCTTCCATCACTTCACCTTCGATGCCCATTGCGGCTGCCCTCAGCCCTGCATACGGCCAACCTCCATATGCGTCCCGGGAATCTGCTTTCTTCCAACACGTGCACACCACTGCAACCATTGCGCAGCCTACCCGACCATTCTCGTCCTACAGTACGACACACTCGCAGCAATCATTCGGTGGCGAACCGGCATCCTTTGCCAGCGTCGCAAGCTCATCGACGGATGCGCCCACCAGCCAGAGAGGTGGTCGTAAGTCCAAAGCCCACGTTGCGTCGGCGTGTATCAATTGTAAAAGAGCGCACTTGAGCTGTGATGTGAATCGTCCATGCACAAGATGCGTGTCCACTGGCAAACAGGTGTGACCTCTAGTGCTCCGGCTCTTGACAGTGCCACAGCTAACGTGGGGTTCAGGACACTTGCTTCGATGTTCAGCACAAAAAGCGAGGGCGACCACGCCTGCGGGATGAGAGCAACTTCAAAGTGGAGCGGATGGTGCCAGATAGTGCACTTCCCACTCCAATGCACTACGCAGGCTTTGAACCAGGACTCCGGGCGATAGCCACTCCACGCTCTCGGCGTGCCGGGTCATTTCGTTCTCTGCGATCCGAAGATGGCAATCGCCCTAGAACAAGCGAGAATATCAATCTGCAGTATACGGGCTCAGGGATGACAACTGCGGCCGCATCCCCGCCTCAATTTCCACCCCATCCGCTGGACTACGAGATACCCACTGCCTTCCTTGACATGGACTTGACAATTTTGAAGGCCAATGATCCATTTTGTCAAATCATGTCCGTTGCCGGAGCGGAGGCAGTCGGTCGCCCGCTCAGCGAGATTGCGAGACCTCTGGACGGAGAGAGCTTCCAAGCAATCAGAGCGGCGATGAGGATTGAACGTGAGCGACGTGATCCATCCTACATGCCTCCGATCGTACGTGCTGATCACGATCCTCTGGACGGTGCAAGGCTTGTCGAGGTCGATCGATACACAGAGGGATCTGTTGAGCGAGTACACACATGGACTCAGACAAAAGCCGGGCAGAGGACGCAGAGCTTTCCTGCTCGCGTGCGGCTTGCGAAAACGAACGCATATTTCATTGCAATCACCCTCCCCAGCTTTCGCCCCGCGCTCGAGCCTCCGCCTCCTCCTCTGATGCCACCCGTTCCGACGCCTGCCCTCGATCTGCCTCAGCAATCTCGAGACCGCGACTCCGCACCTCGGCATTATGCATCGCTGTCGGCACCTGCAGCACCGTTTCTGCAACAGTCGATGACCGCGCCGTTGTTGGCCCCGCTTCGCACGACTGGGCATCAACCGACGCGCTCCTACCCGCCACCTCAACCGCCGCTTCCGTATCAACGAGAAACGCAGCAAACCGCTCTACCGCCCACGGGCTTCCCTTCCTCTAGTCACCTCCCTGCAATACCGATACCTCCATCTCGACCATCACCTGCAGAAGCCATTCCCGAAACACAATCGTACGCGCCACAGCGAACACCACAAGACCTGCCGCCTCCCAGGCGAGACTTACGTGGTGTGATACAGCTCCCGCCGATCTTGACTGGTGCAGCACCACCCATGAGCCACCCGCCGACCACAGGCAGTGATCCGACAGTATCCGGCCCTCCGAGCTTCGTTGCTGGCGACACGGGACGATCTCGCGAGGTTTCAGGCGAGGAAGGCGCAGGCGCATCACGGTCGCCTGGCAGGAAGCGACGGAAGTTGGACCTGGGCGACGTTTTACATTAGGATTGAGCGGGCTTTCACCGGTGTCACTGGGATGATGCTCCACGGAGTAAGAAACATACATGGAAACTTCATCGGCGAGGCGTTTGGGAAGGTGACAGGCGAAACAAAAGCGAAAAGCCGCGCAGGTGCCCGGTGCATCTGTGGATTGCAATACGAGGTCATATACATGAAGCCAAAGACCTGTTACTAATCTGTACAATAGCGCACGACGAGAACTACGACGTGAGGAAGAAGCAATTATCGGCATATGTATCATTATCACAATACCCACGTTCATACGAGATTCCCTTCAAGCATGGTAGTACCGATGACAAATGCACTGCAGTATCCAAGACAGCCGCGGCTGGTGTAAATCTGCAGAACGCCATCGGTCTCTCGCCAGTACCGAGACAGAGGCGCAGCTGATGAACCTCTTAAGCCACAAATGCAGAGCTCAACGCTCTAAATCGCGGCAGAATCCAGCCAGCGAGCTTCAGAAGTCGAGCCACCACTATCACCCGGCAAGTCGGGTCGAAAGCCGAGAAGCACAGCAAAGCCGCGAGCGACCCAGCCAGGTCGAGGAAACCGGTGACGAGAGCACGTGAACATTTGGGGGCGTTCTCCGGGCCCGAAGCTGGAGATGCAGAGGGATCGCAGACTCGAAAGCTGCAAGCCTCGAATTCGGCAATCCTCTCCTCTCGCTTACGACAACCACACAGATACCCTTGCACACGCATCGCAAAAGCCAGCCACTGAAGAAGTCCGAACGAATCGACAGATCAGAACCGTGGTTTCGCGAGCTTAATGTATACTTTTGCTCGGATACTCGAGCGTAAGTATCTAGGACATTGGCTTTTCGAAGATGCTCGGGCACGGGCGAGGAAAAGTATAGAGTAATCTGAAACGATGAACGCGGGCCGTGCGGTGTCCTCGTTTGTACTGTGCGGTAGAATAGAGTTACCTCCGTACATCCTTTGGAGCTTTTTTGCCGGAATTTGAACAGATGGTTGGTCATGCGGTTCATCACTGGAGCCGTAGATATTACTTGATGCCCAATGAGAAAACTTGAAGCTCTGGTTGTTGTCCGTCGAGCGGGGCAATTGAAATTCATCGTGCTCGCTGTGAACGCCGAAAGGCTCTGCAAAGATTTTATTTATTACATCAAGGCCGCGCAAGCCTGCTGCTTATGCTGACATAATTCTGGTTAGTTCGGGTTTCCAATCATGCTGCTGCCGTTCATCGGTTGAATTTGAGGCGCAGGACCAAACTGGTTGGCGTAAGTGCAGCTCTTGGTGGGCATGCTTGTCTGGCATCCAATGGTTCATCATCAATACTGCTTTTGAACAATCAGCATCTTTGGGATCTCGTAATAACATCGATCATCAAGGTAGCATGCAGGCTCGGAAGATGGCAAAGTCTGTCGTTTGATTTCCGTTTTCGTATCGATCAATCTCGCGAAACTAGTAGTCTTCCGGGAAGTCTACGTCCCAGTCAGTGACTCAAGAACATCATCGAGCCTTATGTACAGTAGAGCTTCTCGGGAGAACCGGGTTCGTGGAGGAGGACGGTTATTGGGTTGTTTGCGTTTGAACCTAAGAGCACGTCACCTTCCTTTTGGCGTCTGTCAAGCCAAGCTTCGTCCGGGTTAATATATAAGCTGACGACTTCACCTTCTGATCTACTCAAGAGGCCACGGAGCCCCCTCTTGAGCGGAGGAGTCGTTGTAACAAGTTTCCTTGGTCAAGTCTGAGGGTATTTTCAAGCATGTATGGTTCCATTGCGCTCTATAGTATACGGCTCCCTTGTGCTGAGGGCTGTGCGTCGTGTGTATGAAGCTAGCAGAACAGATCGCACCCAGAACCCAGTTTCGTGGCTGGGGAAAGATGCTCGAACGTATGGTCATCTTGACAGTCGATCAACCAGTGCGAGGGCTCGTTATGGTATTGTGTAAAAGAGGGGAACGAATATTGGAAGCGGGTGCGCATGCGGTTTGAGAGACACAACTTGGGGTCAGTAAAGCAGAGAACTCCATACATATTTGGACAAATCACAATCATCTATCGTACATTATTATTCTCCGTCCAAAAAGCGGCTTGCTTTCATCACCCCTTCCATTGCGCCGAGAAATGCATCACACAAAAAACACACTTTTTTCCGTCTAGCAAGTATAAGTCCTACCCTCGAACTTGCAGCTTCCGTAGTATCCGACCTTGAGAGCAATCAGTATCCTCGAGAGGCAGAGCGAGATGATTGGGCAGCGAAAGCCAACTTACATTCATATACCCTCCATCACCATGATTCACAACACTGCTGCCGGGGTACATCTCCATACAATCATAACTATGAAAATCTGCATTAACATAAAGCTCCAAGTCAGTGCTTGAAGGAGGAGAGGGCTTACTCAGTATGATACATATCCCACTTGTACTCCAACTTGAAAGCAACAGCACACTTGGCATTATCGTTGAGGGAATAAGGGCCATTGATGCAAGCGATACCGACGACACCATCGGCTCTCTTGTCGAAAAGGTCTTTGGGGGCGTTGCGCATGAAGTAGTCGCGAGCCTGAACAGAAAAAAAAAAGAATGACATTGTCAGTGGCGGATCGACGTGGAAGCAAGCGCGACAGAAGACGTTAACGTACCGAATCGAAATCCTTGTGGTCATTCTCAGGTATCATCCCATCTTCGAGATGGGCTTTTGCGGCATCGACACCAGCTTTGGCTACGCCGGCGAGGGCTTGGCCGAAGAGAATTTTCCCGAGGGCGATGGCTGGGAGGATGCGTTTTTGGAGGGCGGGCTTGTTTTTTTCCATGAGTTAGCTGTTGTGCTTTTCAGGCGGGATTTCATACCTTGAGGCTCACCTCTGCCTCAGCTGAGCGCTCAGTCATTGCCATTGAATCCCGCGCGATGAGATCCATTTTCTCCGCTGTAGGGAGGGAAATGACCGTGTTGGCAAGAGCGAGGATGCTCAAGATGCAAGTCTGAGAGAACTTCATGGTGAAAGGGAAAGTGAAAGAGCGTGGGAGCGAATTGATATGATTGTATCACAAGAAAAACTTCAAGGAGTGTCTTGGTCGGAGATGCTGTTGCGAGCTGCTGATAATGACGACGATGGAGGGCTCAACGGTCATACTTATACTGGTCGCAAGTACTGAATGCTGCCGTTGTTGTCGATTGCCGTGCGTTGCCATCTGTCCTCGTACGGCCTTCATTTGGTCATGCCCATCACTTTTTGAGTCCTGATGCCTGCTTCAATAGTCAGTGGCACGACGCCATCGTCGTTTCCGACTGGCGAGTCTCGTTGCCCGGCTTCTTTCTTCTGACGCTTGTACCAGTAGTCGATGGCACGTTGTCCTCCTCGTTGTCCATGTGGGTGGATGATTGCCTGTCAGCCTACAAGCAGCCCCGAACCACCGCCGCCATTGCTTTCTCCTGACACTTGCGCCAATGGCAAGCGGCACAGTGCTGTCCTCATCACGGATGAACAATGTCGTCCACCGAACATCCTGGACTTCGTAGCATCGGATTCACATAGCGCAGCAATAGCGACGTGACATGGAGGCGACACTATTGTCATTAGCGTTACTATTTGCCTGTCAGCTCCTAAGCTAACGCCGGTCACATTACGGGCTCGCAATATCGTCTTCGAGATCTTGGTATTCGTAGCGTCGGATGTGCTTAGCACTGTTGCAAAGTTGCGTTCCGTGGGGACTATTGATACTGGCGTGCTTCAATGTCAGGCGTCCCTTGGAGATCTTTCGGGCGCAACACCACCATGTCCGAAGCGTGGCATTGTTGGTCAATCTGCACTGAGGCCGGCAGCTTCGGATATGCTTAGCGTTCTTACTCAGTGGAGTGGAGCCGACAATGTCGCCCCTGGAGTGCTGTGTTGTATGTGAGCCCACGAAAACTTGAGAGGCCCTCTGGCGTAGCATCGCCCTGTCTGCGGAACTGTGAGTGCCTCATCTTTCCATACTGAAAGCGTTTCGTTGCCCAAAAAACGTCCAGACTCTTTTCTTGCTGCCAGTTATCCATCGACATGCCTTTAACACAACGTCCCCTTCGTTTTGGATTGGTGTTGGATTGACCGGAGACCTTGGAGCTTTGCAGCATCTCCAAGCCACGGGGGAACGCATAGTCGCCAAGGGCGTGCCTCATTGCATGCCACTCCTTGATAATCGTTGTGGCATAACATCGGCCTCATCCGGATCGTGTACTGAATAGCGTGAAATTTTCAGCATCAGGAGTTCGCAGTAGGGTGCCAAGTCGCTTGAGGTGGACACCATCGCCACTGGCGTGCCCTTTTGTCGCTCGTTGATGTGCAGGTGCTTGGGAAACGCCGCTTCCCAGCTGGAATCCGGGTTCATGGTATTGTTTACTGAACATCTGCAGCCCTGCAAATTTGGTCACGCCTTGCACTCCGCAGAATTGAAGAAGTCGATGCCATTGCCAACCAGCATGTTCGGCTGTTTGCTATCACACCCAGTCATGCGGCCTTGGTTCTGATTGAGAACTCTAGCTGCATGAATGTCGTCGCCAATCAGCCTTTCACAAAGCACGCCTTGTTCCACTGGCTTTTCTCATTCGATACATCAACTCCAGGAAGCCGCTACGATGTTGTCCCCGACGCGAGGTACCTGCTGGCATATCGTTCCAGAGCCCACCACATACCTACCGAGATTCTGCATGCTGAGAACTTGAGCATCGGGTATATACAGCAGTAGGTACTTTTTACAGTTTTGTCAATAGTTTACTTGAACGGATTTCGCCGAACTTGAACCTAAGTATGCCAACAAGGTTACAGACTTCAATCGGATCTTCACACTAAGGAAGATGTGGACTGGACTGCGGGACTTCTCGGTGCCACAGTGACAGTTTTACTGCATTTGGGTGTCGATCAATAGACATCTAACCTGTCAGGAGTCCAATATGGTACTGCCTAGGAAAAGCCGGCTGTGCGACTAAGTGAGAGAGGGCCGAGTCCTTGACCTTGAGCCAAAGCGACGCTGTGCAAACGACCATCACAGTGCATGTCGCAGTCCCAGTGCGGCCGCGTCTGCAGGGTCATCACGGCCGTTGGTCGTAAGATTGCTTGGTTGAACAGAGAAGTGGGAGCTTGCCCAGAAGAAGGCGGCGACTTGTGACAGTGTGCAAATTTGGCAAATCCATGTTTGGTGCAGAGAAAATCAGGGCATTCGTCGTAAGACTCGGATCTGGTACACAGCGAACAATGCCTTCGCTCGGATCTCCAATGCCAGTGTATAGCGGTCGATCTCAAGAGGACCATCGTCAACATGCTGCCACCGCGACCGTCTAGTCCCGAACCTCGGACCACCTTCACCCTAGGCTTTGCTTTGTTCCTCAATCGCTGCATCAACGCCGTAGGATTGGCTGCAACCAGGAGCGCAGCTATACTGTCGCGACCAGGCCTCGTAGCGTGTCCACCGCCCGTGCACGCGGCCGTCTGCCGTAGTAGATGAATATTCCCCAGCTGCGGAGGGCAAATTCTCGCAAAATGAGGCCCACGGACTGCCCAGCCGGGCAGGCCGGTGGTACCGAGCGGAGGAGTACTTCTATCCTGGTAAACTGGGCATTCAGTCGCGACGATCCATGTCCTTGAAATACCTCACTGGGCTTGGCAACCATCACAGGGTCTTGGGTTGATCGCGGGTGGCTGGCTCCGATCATGTCGATGCCTACACTGCCACTATCGAAGTTGTTTTCGCTGCCATTGCCGCAGTGACAGCCGCCCCAGCGAAGCAGCCAGAGTTGTTGCGACTGCCTTGCCATGGGGTCGCTGTTCTGGCAACTTCTCGAATCCAGCAGGCGAAGAGTGTTGCTACTGCTTGCTCAGCGATCTCGTCATGTACTCGAAGAAGATTGCTCCAAGATGGGAACACCATGTTGAGGTAAATGGTAGGCCGCCGTCAATGGAACAAATCGGTGATGTGTCAGACGGCCATCTTCCGTAGATCGCAAAAGCTGTTCTAGTACCGCATATTGCCGTTGATGGAGTTACATGAATGACTCCGCCGTCTCTATTGATGAGGTGAAGTGTTTGTGCTGTTGATGGAGCGACTTCGGAAGGCAGGTACGCCAAGCTTTGTGCTAGATTGCATAAAACATAATTCACTGCACAAATCCACAACGTACATGCACATCTCCACGCGCCTTAGGCAGCCGCGCCGCAAATCAACAAATGCAGTAAACAGCTTCACTTCAGCCTCGACTTTCACGAGAACAGCAATGTGGCGCGGTTGAGCGCACCATATTCACTTCTCCATTCACTCCGGTCATTCACGGTCACAACAACATGGCGCGCTTTCGGGAGTCCAACGCGCCCGTTCATTTTCGCTCCGATCTTCCAAGCGCATCGGCCCCATCGAGCGGCAAAGCCAGAATGCCCCCCACACCCGCAACTACGGCCTTCAATCGCACTCCTGCGGCAGCATCGAGCGGTGGTAATATCAATCGCACGCCAGCTCCAACAAGCAGCAGCAGAACAGCTGGCCATGCAACACCCGCTCGTAGCGGAAAACAGCTCTTCGGCGGCAAAACGACTGCTTCTTCAGCTGCTGGTGGACCACGAGGGCTCGGCTTAGGAGGCAAAGGCTTGAAGCGACATCGGTTCGTCACTTTCCACCTCATTCCTCTACATTACCCCTCACTGACATTCTCACAGCAAAATCCTCCGCGACAACATTCTCGGCATCACGAAGGGCTCAATCCGCCGTCTCGCACGTCGCGGCGGAGTGAAGCGAATCTCTGCCACGATCTATCAGGAAATTCGAACTGTCTTGCGGAAGCGACTGGAGACTTTACTGAAGGACATTTGTGCCGTGGTCGAAGTTTCTGGACGCAAGACCGTTTGCACGAGCGATGTGGTATTTGTGTTGAATCGCCACGGAACTCCAATCTATGGCTTTGGGCAGGCACAGCGAGGTGGAATCGCCGGATAAGTCAAGGTGAAGCAAGACTGGTGGAGGCGCTTCGTTTGGGTGCGGGCGAATTGTTTTGAACATGGCGTGATTGAGCTTGTAAGGCGTTTGAGGGTGAGATGACTTGACGACTTGCACCAAAGGGTGTATCATGGGACAGAAAACATTGTCTGGCGACTTTTCAAAGGGCTCGCGTCGAGAATGTGGCGATTGTTTTACAGCATAGCAAGTGCTAGAGATACCCAGTGGCGTTTGAAAAGGGAATGAAGTGCATGGTTCTCAACATCCTCCGGAGCTAGTCTGGGTACCTCGTCCATATTCATAGGGACTGCCATAGCTGTGGCCGAAAGAGCGAGAATGCTCAAAACGCAAGTCTTGGAGAGATGCATCCTGAGAGCAGCCTAGGCAATCCGTGGAGAATCTGAATATTCGAAAAGTGTTGGCTGGCGCGACTTCAACGAGCGGTGGTTTGAGGAGCTGATGCTGTTGAGAGTAATGAGATTTTGGGCATCGTTGGCTTCGATGGTCGTTCTTATACGCATCGTCCGCCACGGTTCAATCGCTTCCAGTTCATCCGTCGACTGGCCAATGCACATATTGAACCGGTCCCGAGCACAACTAACATGGTAGTGCTCCATCTTCTTTGATGAGAACCTGATGAAGATCACAGTACATCCACGCATTGGACTTGCTATAGTACTGAGTCAAGACCAAAATATGAGATGAGCATTTCAGCCAGTAGTGTGACCTGCTTCCGCGTGCAGATCAAGAGTCTTGAACAGCTTCCAAGATCTACGCTCGCCACGCAATAGTAGAAGCTCGGTTTGTAGAGTTAGAAGAGCGCGGTCGATTAATGTTTTCAGCATAGTTCACAAATCACCGTCCCATACTACGCTCTTACACGGAAAGCCAGAACAGTGGACTATCACTGTCAAGATACCATCGAGACCAGTCAGTCCACCTGAAGTCAAGCTACAAGTCATGCATGTGAGTTACAGCAGGGATGAAGCAGGCTCGGAACAGTATTTCAAACGTCACTTCAGCGGACCGGGCCTGCCGTGCAGAAATTGGTTCGTGCGTTCTTTCGAGTGAATGACAAATGACAGCAACCATCTACGAATAGTCCTTGTTCCACTGAGACTGACCATATACCAGACACACATATATATGCGACTTGCCATCGATGATCCTAGCTGCGTTCCATTCTGCTGGACTCATCGTCGTTCAAAAACGCTGCTAATTGTGAAGTTTGTCATACTTTGCTGACTGTCGGCAATCTACCAAAGAAGACAAAATTTCTCCGAAGCATTGACATAATTCCAACCATCGCCCCACATCGCGAGTCAGGTACGTATTATTCATTTGTATCTTTGTACTTCACGCTTTCGGAGTGACGACACACTGTGCCGAGCATGGGGCTTTGCGCGAAGCATGCGACCTATGCTGGCGATTCGATTGCTCAGCGTCTTAACGATAATTACACGTGAGATAGTATGGCATCATCGCTCCAGCAGCGCCGCTAGGTCGAAAGCAGTCTGGAATCAAACTTTCCAACGTCCAGCGAAGCGATCGAGGGTTCCGTGGGTATGGTGGAAACTCCAACACCAGGAGAAATCGGGTCTGAAAGGTGCGCGTCCAGAGGTCTGGTCATTGGTTCCCAGATATTCTTTAAGACTGAGAAAGATTGCTGTGACTTCTGCAAAGGTTGAGTTTGCTAAGCCTTCCTCCACCTCTCTTCTCGGAAGGTGCATCGGTCATTCGAAGTGATCAGAGGAGACAAAAGAAATGAGCGGGATCAATTCGCAAGCCCGTGCAGAATGGTTCTCAAGTCGCTGGAGCATGAGATAGCAAGCGATACAACTATCAAACGACCAAGTATCGGCATTCCAAACTGAAATGGGACCTCTTTGACGCAAAGGCTTCTCTCGAACACTTACGCGGCATTAGAGCGACGGTAGAATGACTTACTAAATCTTGCTCAGTCCATTATTTTGTTCTGAACTGGTCAAAGCTGACAGCAGTTTCTCCCGATTTGTCCCAGTACAACGAACCTCATCGATGACTTCAACTTCCAAGGCCACTGACGAAGTCAGTGTACCTGCATCCCACGCTGGGACCGAAGTGACGTTTCGATTCAGAGCCATTATCACGAGGATCACCGGTGTAAGTCTCTGTTAGGTTTCTGTCAATGCATGAATCGTGCTTGGGGTCAAAGCTACAGACAAGACGGGCAAACCCAGCCGTGACGATCAATCTTAGTACCGCCAGCGCCGTGATCGACCGTGTGTCCAAACCGGCGATACTCATTCATTCCATCTGGCTAGATATCTGCAACGCAGATCGAATGTGTTTCTAGCCTCAAATTGAAATGCGGAAGCTGCTTGGGCGGGCATAAGTTTGATTCTTATCTTCATTCGGGCACTGCATTTGCTGATGGATCTCCACTTCCAACGCCGGTATGATCCAGTTGTAATGACAGCCTCGGTAAACTATGCCAAATCTATCTCATTCTTTCTCCTCAGATATCGAGCCTACAGCCTTGTCTCACACCGTAGTCAAGAGACCTTCAGATAGCCATCGTCTAGTGTTTAGCAGCGATAAGTTCCCTTGTTATAAGCGCAAGTGCCGTAGAAGGCAATCTTTGAGATATCAGTATCGGAGTTCCATGTCACATTCACACCAGAAACTTACGTTCTCGTATCCTCCGTCGCCCTTGTTCTCTACATAACCACTGTAGATCTCGAAGCAGTCATAACTGCGGAAGACTTGTCAGTAGACGTCTTTTAGGGTCGGTGAAATATGCGGAACTCTCACTCGGTATGATAGATATCCCACTTGAAATTGATATCAATGGGACCTTCGTAGTGACTGCCAGCAGACCAAGAGTAGGGACCGTTAAAGCAAGCCACACCTTTGATGCCTGCGTAAGCCTTTTTCTCGTAAAGATCTTTGGCCATTTCTGGCGTAAAGGCTCTGCGGGCCTGCCGAGAATTCATTAGCAATGACTTAGCTAATGGACGATTTGCAGCGTGTTCTACCTGGTCAAAGCCCGTGAAGCTACTTCCTTCGGGTTCGAGATGCGCCTTTGCAGCGTCGATAGCAGCTCTGGCAGCGCCCGCTACAAGCTGTCCGCCGATGACTTTTATCAAGAGGATGGCAATGGGGCCGAAACGTTTGTCGAGCTTATACAAGTCAGCTTGGGCACATATGCCGGCTTCGAAAAACTGTCTAAGTTCCTCACCTCCGCTGACCTCTCGACAACTTCATACTTAGGGGCAAGTGCAGGCACAGCTAGTTCCAGAGCCGCAGGAGCGGCGGTGCTTGAAGTTGCGAGCGCGGCAAGGCTCAAGAGGCAAGTATTGGACAACTTCATGATGAAGATAGTTGATTGTTGGAAAGTACAGTCCAGTTGGACATTCTAAGAGACACTTTGGGGATCAAAATTAGGTAACATAGGTCATGTGACATTAGGTCATATAACTTAGCTAATGCCTATCTTAGGAGTAAGATGCAACCTATAACTAACTAAC
>JAASFF010000511.1:242579-381551 GCA_013365195.1 Cercospora citrullina | reverse complement strand
TACCTAATTCTAATCCCTAAAGTATCTCTTAGAATATCTAACTAGACTATACTTTCTAATAAGACTATCTATAACTAACGTTATCTAGATCTCTATATTCTATTTTCTAGCTATCTCTAGTATTAAGTAATAAAATATCTAAACTAGAGTATAGTAATTCTTAAATCCTATTTCTTACTAAAGTAATTTAAATTAAAGTAATCTAGATTAAAGTAATCTAGATTAAAGTAATTCGTATTAAAGTAATTCGTATTAAAGTAATTCGAACTAAAGTAATTAGTAGTACGTAATCGTGCTATATAACAAGTATTATACTATCTATAGTTACCCCGCTCGAGATTAGAACGAAAATATAGTCGTTAGCCCCCGACCTTTCTCAGCCAATCGATCTCCCGAAAAGTGGGATCCAAACTTCCTCTATTTTTAGTACCGCCCAATCGCATCTGAGAGAGCGACTGTTCTGCATTTCCACTCCTGCCAGCCTCCGACCCGTCAGGTATGTATACGACCAACATTCTGCTTCAATTCCTCTTCCCTTTCCTCTACTACCGATCGCTCCATACAACTAAAGTAGTCGCACCTGCACTGTAAACATTTCTACATGGAACCTCAAGGCAATCACGCAGGACTGACTGTTGCCAGCGTTGCTACACATAGACAATATATTAGAATAAACCATAATAAACATAGCAGCCACGTCGCACGTTGTGCGCTTCGGCAACAAACATCATCCGCGTGCTGTCTGGTCTGCTCCGCGCCAGCACAGCTCTCGGCTTCGACTGCCTTACCTCATTAATAGTCAAACATATCTCTTGAGACAGGTCAGACTTGCAAGCACGCACAACACATACCGTACTGTTGCCCTTCGCAGGAGGCTCTACATCATGGCCGCCCCCTCGCCGTACGCGAAGCGCGTCAAGATCGTGAGCGAGAACTACAAGAGCGTCCAATTGCTGGCACAACACTCCAAGAAAGACAGCTTCGATCCTGCTAAGGACAAGTTTCGTCCTCACTTCGAGGGTCTCAATGCGATCCTGGAGGCTTTCGAGCAGGACAAGACAATGACTCCGGAGTTCAAGCAATCATGCCAGATCGACAAACTCCTCAGGTTGATCTGTGGTGATGCACGCTATCACTTTCCTCAGCAATATGTGGAAAGAGCCAAGGCACTAAATGATCACTTCGAAGCTATAAACTGGGGTGGACTTGCAGAAATTGAGGACGAGGAACTCAGTTCTGACGAAGGCGATACCAGCGACTCTGACTCTGCTGGTCCATCTGAGCGTGCACCTAAGCGTCGCAAGATGTTGGTCGCTCGGACTAAACACGTCAAGGGCTCAGGTGATGGTAGAGTGCTCCAACCACCAGTCGACCACCCAATCTGGGGCATCGGCGGCATCATGCATGGAGTAGCCCTGCGTCTCAAGTCAGATGGCTCGCTGTCGAAGTGCCTCAACCCGCTGTATGAGAGTGAAAAGAAGGATCCCAAAGTTCATAGCCACAATGGCATCACAGTCGGACAGTGGTACCCAAACCGCCTGGCGGCAATCTTTGCTGGCGCACACGGCGCCTCGCAAGCAGGTATCTCGGGAAGCAATGGCACAGGTGCCTACTCTGTAGTTGTAAGCGGCTTTTACGAAGACCTGGACAAGGACGAAGGAGATGTCGTGTACTACTCCGGTTCTGGAAGCCACGACAATACAGATCCGAACCAGCCAGCGAAGTCTACGACTGGCACGAGAATCTTGCATGCTTCGTTGAAACACAAGCGGCCCATGAGATTGTTACGTACGTCCAGAGCTGTCTTGCAGTGGGCACCGGCTGAGGGACTGAGATACGATGGTTTGTACAGGGTGGAGGGAATGGATAAGCCAAAGAATGGGAAGGGCGGACTGTATGAGCGTTTCAAGTTGGTAAGAATTCGAGGCCAACTGCCCTTGGAGGAGTGCAAGAAGCGGCCAACGAGGGAGGAGCTGAGGGACTACAACCAGATCAATCATGGCTACTCTGGCTTCGGTCAGAACCACTTGACCAAGTGAAACAGGTTTTATTGTGTGAGAAGCGGCGGCGCAGTTGAAGATGTTGTTGCGGTCTCAGCAATGAGTTGAGTGGAAGTCTGCCATCTCCTTGTGCGCAAGGTATTTCTTAATTTGTGGAGGGGGTCGGTAATGAAAGCGTGCTATATTTACGACGCCTACAGACCGAGTTTGAAGAGCTGAAGTCCAATAGAATACCATGATGACAATTGCTCGATACCCCTTCCCCGCGTTTATCCCTCAGAGACTGCGTGGCCTCAGTGAGGTATTGTTTGCTGATCGCATGTCAACTTTGCGAAGCTGGGTCTTGTTGATGTACCGTAGCTGCCCAATTACCTCACAGTCGGCCAAGGGAGAAGATCCCCGGTCAGAAGCGACTCTCATCCATCACCAGTTCTCAAGGCCATGCGCTTAGAAGAGTCCATCAAGCCATCCCGATTCTTCTGCAGTCCAGAATGTGCACGATCCGGTCGAAGCACCCGCCTCCGCAGATGTGAGATCATGGCTACCACTACGCCACGCGCTCTCGGCCTGCCGCAATAGCGCTTGTACACGCGACATCGAAGCTTCGTAAGCGTTCTCCATAGGCTTCTCCGTGATGTGGAAAGAACTGTTCAAGGAGCGATCTGCACTCACTTTCCACATGCTCTCGATATCGGTGTGGTCTCTGATCGTTGGTAGCTCGATTCTGCCCCGAATACCGTCCAGTGGCGGCTCGTCGTAATCGGTAGGGCCATGCACTACCATGGCGTGACTTCGGGCCAGATACGCATAAGCACGAGACATATTCTCGTAGAAGATTGTTCGTTGTTTTCGGTTGGCATGGATGCAGCTCAGAACGTTCGTGTATCTCGCAGAGCTATCATAGAGCCATTTGGGCCAGATGTCCCACAGCGTTACATATTCTCCGTCGCAGGCAAGTCGTCGCGCGCGATCACCAGCGCCGCGGGTATAGAAGATGGCGCTGGAGTGTATCTCTCGCCGGTGTTCCGCCAGAGTGTTCAGCAGAAACCAGTCGGTAGTATACTTGCCGATCGGATCGCACTGCAGAGGAGTGTAATCCACTTGCAAAGGTTGCTGATATCGGTCCACAGGCCATGCATTCGTCAAAAGGACGCAGAGCAGAAGTATCGCCGCCCAAGGGGTCTTCAGCGCCATGGAGACTCGGCCGTTGATGCTGTCGCCGTCACTCCCTCAACTGGCGTTGCAAACAGAGTTCACTGCTCGCAGAATCGCACGGAGTGTGATCAAGGTAGATGAGCTAGAGGATCTTGCTCAGCCCCCGGGAGGGGCACAAAAGGATGCGAATCCATGCCTTGAGCAGCATGTCCGTCAAACATTGCACTGAACATCGAGAAGGCCTTCTGCGAGAATGATGGAGCGCCAGACGAAACGAGCGAGAACTTGAAGTCTTCCCAGCGCCATGACACGTGGGGAGACCTGCCACGCGCAACGTCCCCTTCCGCAGCCAATGAGAGCCTTTGCAAACAGCTGACATCGGCACTGGCGATGCATTTACCAGCTGACCATTCCTGTGCCTCCTACATCGCGCTATCTGCTCAGCCGTCTTTCTTCCCTACCTCTCAATTCTATCAACGTTTCTACCTCTACAAGCAACAATTGCAACCAGCTCTCTTCTCTCAGTCGCAATCGAAGCCCTCGGACAGCTCTGCTGCGTCAATATTCAAGCTCCAAACCATCAATTCCCTAGCGCCGATCGATCAATACTGTAGCTTTCCACCATGGCGGCTGCATTCCGAAGAGCAAGCTCGCGTTTCGCGCCAACGATGCGTTCTTTCACAACGAGCGCGCGGAGCACCTCTCAAGAAGATCGGATAGGAGCTGCTGCTGCTACAGCTTACTGGTGTACGGTTGTTGGTGCTCCACTTGGGACTGCGTTCTACGTCAGTCAGATTGCGAGGAAAGACTCCAAGCTGGCGAACTTGTGAGTATCAGCTGCAGGTATATCAAATGAATTTCCTTGAACATTTGTGCTGACTTGGATTTGTTCTCTGTAGTCGCCAACTCAGCTTCCGTGATTGCCTGCCTGCCTCGAGTCTCGACGATTATGCTGGAGCGTATATGAGATTGCGGAGGTAGAACTGGGCACTTTGGCGGAGCATACCGCAGAGATTGACATACATGGCGTTCCATTTGTTTGGGAGGAGATGTGATACCCAGGGCGAGGCGCAAGGCTGGCGTCCAGGATTGTTGGGCATTTTTGGCGTAATATTGCATCGATGGTACAAGCCAAGCATGTTGGAAGAGCTCTGTCATGCAACTTATGCTAGCCAGAGCGCAACATGGTTGTGGGCTAGCTGTATAATACAATTCTATTGGCTTTCTTGGGCCTATGCAGTGTCATGCTCTTTCTTCGCCATGTTCCTTCGCTATGCATTAATCAATCATCTCTTCATCCTCTTGCCTCAAAGAGCTCTCGTCGTCGATTAGTCTCAACTAAACCGATCGCCTTTCCGACTTCGAAAAGGCTCTTTCGCTTCAAATCTGCTTTCCTTCTCGACGTGCTTCGTTGGCGCAGGATCGGTCGTGGCTTCGACGCTGGGGCTGGGATGATCGCCTGACACTGGGACGGCTCCTGACGTCGCGCTCGCGGGCGAGTTGGCTGACATCGCTCTGTCTCGTGCCACCTGCTCTTGTGCTCGGAGTCGTTCGGCCTGCTGTCTGGATTTCTCGATCGATGCAGCTCGCTCGTCCCGGTCCTTGTTGATCTGCTTCTTCGCGAAGTAATATGACCCTCCGCCGGCTAAGATGAGTACGCCCCAGCCGTAGAACGTTGAGCGGATCTGTGCTTCTTAGCCAGTGTCTGTTGGCGCATACGATTGACTCGGTCCTACTGTATTCATTGTCGAAACCCTGCGCTCGTTGAGCAAATTTTCCAGAAGAGTTCTGGCGGTTGAATTCGCAAGCAAATTATTCTCTGGTGATGTGAAGCAGACGTTACGATCAGGATGAGACGAAGGTGAACGACAAAAGTGATTGATGGACGGCCTTCTCGCCGAATGACGGAAGGAGCATTGACCTGTTTCTCAAATAAGCTTTCGGAGTCCGGCAGACATGTGACTAGGGCTGAGCTATGACCGGCTGCGGCCTTCAAGTCTCATCATCAAGCTGGTTGACTCCATCCCTCCAACACCACCACCTCCACCGCGCAATACCATCGACAGCGCCCACCGCACCGCGTGGAAGACGGCGGACACGATGCCGGCGAAGCGGAAGGCACCCGTTGTCGATGGGCGGGCGACGAAACGAATCGCCTCAGGCGCCGCCACCCCGATCTCGATGGACGATGGCGACGAGGAGTACGATGGGACCAGCGACGAGTTTGATGAGGAAGAGCGGCAGGCGCCGAGGAAGTACGACAGTGAGTGGTCTACCCCTCGCACTGTCTACTTGCAACAGGCCGCTGATAGTGTGATATGTAGAAGTAGTCCAGAGGTATCAGCCTGCCACATACCAGAAACCCGCCGCTGCCGCCTCATCGCGCGGCGACGCTGCCAGTCATCTCTTCAAATCTACGCGCAATTTCTTCAACGAGACCCTCAAACCTGATCACCACCTCCGTCCATTATGGATCGATCCCGCCAATGGCAAGGTCGTACTCGAGACGTTTGCACCGAGCTTCAAGCAGGCGCAGAACTTCTTGATCAACATCGCTGAGCCACAAAGTCGAACGACAAATATGCACGAATATACAATCAGTCCTCACAGTCTGTTTGCCGCAGTGTCTGTGGGTCTGACCGAGCAAGACATCATCCGCGATCTCGAGCTGTTCTCGAAGACGAAGGTCCCTGCTAACATCATCGACTTCGTGCACGAGGTCACTCAGTCCTTTGGAAAAGTGAGGCTCGTTTTGAAGCACAACAAATACTTTGTGGAAAGCAACGATGCATCCGTGCTGCAAATGTTGCTCCGAGATCCGGTTATTAGCTCAACACGAGTGGACGATACTGAGGATTTACAGACGGACAAGGCGGCCAAGAAGGGCAATCTCACGATTCAAGGAACCGCGCAGGCAAGAGCAGACAAGGAGGCGATGCAGCAGGCTGAAGCAGCACAAAAGCGAGACGAAGAGGATGAATCGGACGACGAATTTGGCGGCCGCGATGCAGAGAAGACCATGACGGAGTTCCTGCGTGAGGAAGAAGATGATGACGATACGGACCTGGTGCACTCCTTCGAGATCGATGGCAATCAAATTCAAAAGGTGCAGGAGCACTGCAACGTCAAGCTCAACCTGCCGTTGACCGAGGAGTATGATTTTCGAGCGGATGATATCAATGCGAACCTGGATATCGACCTGCGGCCGAATGTGCAAATCAGATACTACCAAGAACATGCGCTCAGCAAGATGTTCGGAAACGGACGCGCTCGAAGTGGCATCATTGTTCTGCCATGCGGAGCCGGCAAGACCTTGGTCGGCATTACTGCAGCCTGCACGGTCAAGAAGAGTGCGATCGTGCTGTGCACAAGCGCCATGAGTGCTGTCCAGTGGAAGGAAGAATTCAAGAAATGGTCCAATATCAACCCCGATGACATTGCCATCTTCACCAGCGGTGAGAAGGAAAGCCTGCGGGAGAAGGCAGGCGTTATCATCTGCACGTACAGTATGGTCACACAGAATACACGTCGTGCCCACGACAGCCAAAAGGTCATGGACTTCATCACTGGGCGAGAGTGGGGCCTTATGGTTCTTGACGAAGTCCATGTCGTGCCAGCAGAGATGTTCAGGCGAGTGACAGAACGCATCAAGACACATTCGAAACTCGGACTTACTGCAACCCTCCTACGAGAAGACGACAAGATCAAAGATCTCAATTTTCTCATTGGGCCGAAACTGTACGAGGCCAATTGGCTTCAGCTCAGCGAAGAAGGACACATTGCACGTGTGCAGTGCGCAGAAGTGTGGTGTCCCATGACTACCGAATTCTACAAGGAGTATCTCGAAGCCAAGACAACAAACAAGCGAAGCTTGCTTTCGACGATGAATCCGCGCAAGTACCAGGCATGCCAGTTCCTGATCGACTTCCACGAGAGGCGTGGTGACAAGGTCATTGTATTTTCCGACAACGTCTACGCTTTGGAGAAATACGCAAAGGGCATGACTAAGCCATACATTTATGGTGACACAGGTCAGCGCGAGCGAGAGATTGTGCTGCAGAACTTCCAACAGAATGACGCTGTGTCTACTATCTTCCTGTCCAAGATCGGTGACACGTCTCTCGATTTGCCGGAGGCGACATGCTTGATTCAGATCTCATCTCATTATGGTTCCCGGCGTCAAGAAGCACAGCGCCTGGGTCGTATTCTGCGGGCAAAGCGACGTAATGACGAAGGTTTCAATGCCTTCTTCTACTCCCTGGTCAGCAAAGACACAAATGAAATGTACTACTCCTCCAAGCGACAAGCATTCCTGGTCGATCAAGGCTATGCGTTCAAGGTCATCACGCATCTCAATGGGATTGAGAGAATGCCGAACCTGGCTTTCAACACTCAGCAGGAGCGGATGACACTGCTCACTGATGTGCTGCTTCAGAACGACACCACTGGCGACGTCGAAGATATCAAGGATGATCTTTTCAGTGACCGAAATGTGTCGCGAACCAAGAAGAAGGGCAACGGCGTGAGAAGGCAAGCTGGCACGTTGTCGTCGCTGGCAGGAGGAGATAACATGGCGTACATGGAGCACGACAAGGGTAGAAACCCGAACAAGGCGCTGGCCAAACCGAGGAATACATTTTTCAAGAAGAATGCGGCGGCGCAAGCCAGGAGGGCCAAGGCGGCGAAAGATTTTGCGGACCAGGTCTAGATTGATGTAAACGGGAAGACAGACTGCAAGATATGGTAGTGCACCGGTAGACTGTCTTGGGATGTATGGGGCGATAGGTTTATTGGATTGGTTGTGTATGAATAGCAAAAATAATGCAACACGTGGAACATCCAGCCGTCTCTTGGCAACAACATCGGAAGCTGTCTCTGTTCTACCGTTGTGGACGACATCTGGCTTGTGCGCAGCGCAAGCCCTGAGTGTATCAGCTCGAGAGGATCGTGGCCGGATGAAGCGCATCAAGTCGAAACAATTTGGTTCCTTTGACGTTCCGTTTGGGAAGGACCAACAAGCACTAAAAGCTTCACATTAGTTTTGCGATGTCAGCTCATCTCTGGCTCGTAAAGAGACACGCTCTGGGCCTTCATCAATTACAGCAGTAGAGACCAAAGGGATGGAACGAATTGAATATTTGCGACAGTCCCGGGACCAAGGGACACTGATTCGGCCACTGTCAATGCCGTGACTCCATCAATTCTGAGCCCGTACAGCCATCAGGTGAAGCTACACCATGCAAGCGTATGCACCACTTGGGCTGTGTCCACGAAATTAAAGCGATCGACCTACACCGGTATCGGTATTAGAACGGCACTCGATTAGCATGGGGTGACTATCTTGCAATGGCTGTGCAAAATAGGCGCTGACCCACGCGCTATACCAAGTCCCGACATATTACCGGCACAAGCGAGAAGGATTGTTACTATTCTCTCCGTGCGCTGCGCAACCCCATAGCTCCGGCTCCAGACGAAGGAATCCTAGTTCGAACAGAGCCTTCCTTAGGTTTGTCAATGCTTTCCACGATGGAAGGCTTGGGAGTGTTGTCACTATTCACAGCACATTGGAGAATCCCAAGACCCGCCGACATGAGAGGGCAGTCACTGTGCACGCAGGACTTGTCTCCGTACTGTAGGCACGACAAGATGTGGGAGTTTGTATAAGATGAAGTAGGTCTCCTGCCATTCTGGAAACATCATCACACAGCACAACTCTTCAGCAGCTAGCAGCATCACCACACCGCAGCATTCACCTTCAACAATCCCAACTTCCGACACCACCTTTGACACCAAAACTCACAATGCTTTCCAAGTCCTTCTCCATCGCCATTCTGGCATCAACTCTTGCCTCTGGCAGCGTCATCCCCGCGAAGCCAGGAGCTGAACTCCTCCCTCGAGTCGACCAACCTTCCAACCCATGGATCAACGAGAACTGCTTCCACCCATACGAGGTCCCACTCGGAGTCAAGTCAGACAAGTGCCCAAAGAAGAACACGATCAAGGACGACGGCAACGGTAAATACTGCTCCGGCAATTCTCCCTGGTCCAACAGCTGCCAACGTTACTGCGAGGAGACCCTCGAATGGCGTTACGGAGAAGTCTACCCATTCGACAACACCCGCTGCGGCAAAGGATCGGCCTGCCGTCTGGATCAGAACATGCGGGTGGACGTGGGTCAATCGACTACCTTCAACATCGGGATTACTCAAGCGGCGTTCTCCGCGGGAGCCTCATTCACATGGACCGAAACGAAGAGCACTGGTAACGGCATCATTCGCGACAAGCCAGCAGCTTTGGTCGATTCTTGTGGGTTCTGGGCATTCGTTCCTCACATTGTGAAGAGCTGTGGTATTTCAGCTAAGAGTGATGTGCACTCCAATCCGTTCAACAAGTGGTGTGCCAACCGGGTCGACGAGAATGTGTGCATCGAGAGCGTTTTCCAGACCGCTACTGGTACAGCCTCGGGAGACACTGTCTTCGTTGCTACGGACTGTACTACTGGAGCTCCGCTGCCAGATGACAAGCAGGATCCAATCTACCTCAAGGCACAGAAGTAGAGCTTAGACTGGGAGTGGAGTGAAAAGCATTGGGATGGGCGTTCGAAACTTGGTTGCTCTTGTTTTGGGGAATTTGATCATCTTATTTCAGCTACTTTCTATATCAAGTATCCTCAAATCGATCGTGGTCTCAAAAAGGTGCCTCATTCCCGGGTGTGATTGTGCTGAGCTTGGAGCCAAGCGTTCTTAATAGTTTCGCGATCTAGCAGTTCACCATCATTGCCATTAGTACCACAGCTACTGAGACCACGAAAACGATCTCAGTTCCCGATTCGCATGCTCATTGATAGGCGAGTAGGCCGTTGCGCACCAAGTGAGGCTTGCTCAAAGGTCAAACAGAACTCCGTGCAGACAAGCAGAGCTGACAGTTCGCGTTACCACCAGTGTCGCGCAATCAAATGCTACGTGCAGAATTGTCTATCGACCAAGAGGTAGAATGCATAAGCCCCACCCATGACGATTTCTTTGACGAGAGTTCCGTACCACTCCCAGTTCTCCTGCCTGTAGTAATGCTTTGGATACCAAGTCTCCATCTTGCCACAACTTGACTTCTTCAGCATGTCGCGTCGTGCTGGCATAGTGGGAGGCCATATCATGTAGAAAAGCGGTGCTAAGAGATCTCCGTAGACGAGCCAGTCTCCGCCCGGAGCAAGAACGTGGGACCAAAGATGAAGACACACGCCGTCAGCAGTTTTTTGTGACTTGGCGGCGGCGTAACCGTTGTGGAACATGCTGACAGCTATTGTAGCGACCAGGAGATGGTACCAGAGACCTTGGTACAGAATTGACACTGTAAGTCGCTGCCAAAGAGGTGCACGGAGCTTAGAGTCACGCTCTACCAGATTCGATTCCAGCAACTGGGTGGGCGTGAATCTCATTGGCACTCCAGCCATCCAATGTGGAAGTAGCTCCTTCACAATCATCAGGCATAGGTAGGGACTAAGCCAAGTCGCTGCTTCCATCTTTCTTCGAACCATGTGATAACTGCAAAGCGATCCAGATACCATGAATTGGATACGGTACGCTACACCAATCATGACAGTCATTCGACGCAACAGTCGCAAATTGATTGGAATGATCAAAGGCTGCTTTGTGGCCACCAGGAGCAGGAATGCCAGTGGCAGGATAGTCCTTTGCGTGACTGAAACGTATGGAGATATGCAATACCAGAATTGCACGGTACGTTGACGCCAGGTGAGTTTGCCCATCTTCTGTGGATGGAACCCAAATTTTGCTATCATGGCGCCTCGCACTGTTCCAACGCACTGTAGTCATGTCAGTCGATGGTCTGAATGATGGTTTTGGTTCCAAACTTACCCATTTCTTCCTTTGCGCAATATATCCTGCGAAGGTGTCAGGAACCATTCCCCACTGCATTTGCTCATAGCATAACACAGTCTCCCAACCAAGACCGTTCAATAGCATGCCAGCTATAATGTCTTCCATCAGCACCCATTCGTCAAATCCGCCCATTTCTTCGATCGCTTTTCGACGAAAGACGACCCCAGGTCCTGTTTCCCAGACTGCACCAAGGGTATCACGCTCGACTTGATCCTGCCAGTTGTGGATGTACATGGACGAGTATAGAGGATCATTCAGCGGGAGATTGTAGAAGCTTTGACTGCACATCGGTTTATCAGCGAGTTTCTGCAGACATATGCGTCAAGGATAAGAAGTCCCATGCGTGGAAATATACTTACGGTACAACAACAACTCCAGCCTTTGGATTCTGTACGAGATGTCCCATCGTGGCTCGTAAAAAATCGGGCTGCACAATCATGTCACAGTCCAAGAACGCACAGAACTCTGTGCGTTCGCTACCCAAGGTATCCAGGTACGCCACAGCAGCATTCATGTTTCCGGCTTTGTATCCTCGTTTGCAACCACTTTTCCCAGGTCGCCGGTAATAGAGTAATTCGCAAGGTGATACCTCACGAAGCTGACGAATGTCTTCTTGAAGCTCATCATCATTGCCGTCATCACCCAAGAGCACTCGAAAATTTGGATAGTCCTGTGCACAAGCTGATCGCAAGGTGTCGAGGATGACGCTTCGCTCTTCGCCGCAGCTGACGACGATGATGTCTACCAATGGAGTGTGATCACCAATTAGACGAGTCTTTTGCCTGAGAGTAACTCCGGACCACAGTAGGAACCGGTATGATTCTCCTAGTATTGATGTTGCTGCTCTCTGATGTATCAGTAATGGCGGTCATGTTTCCGCCGCACGGTGGAAGATTGTGGTCTTACTGACCCAGCTGAATGACTTGCCAGCAAATGAAGAGAATAGGAACCCACGTCTGCGGATCAGTTGACTTCTTCGATCGTACGCCCTGCATCAGCAGATAAATCAGATAGGATTGTAGCGACCATATCGACAAAGTCAATGGTCTCCAGATCGCATCTGCGCGGTTCCTTCGTCTCTTTTCCTGGTTGGAGAAAGGTGGAAGCGTGTCCTCCGTTTGCTGTACACTGTACGTGTCTGATTTCATTGATCCATTCATTGGAATTGCGGTCGTTCACAGTTGAAAGACTCCGTGTATCCAAAAAGCTCGTCAACGCTCAGAGAAGAATCGTGGTAGAAATGACGACGAGATACTACACCTGCTTCGCATTGCAGAGAACCTCGAACCTGGTTCGCCAGTGGTGGCGTGCAGGTGGCTTGATCGTCCCATCAGCATGTATGCAGGTATGCACATCGTGTGGCACGTTGGCTGTTCTCCCCGAGTCCTCCAAACTTCACCGCAGTTTGCGCTGACCGCTTATGCTCGGGCGGGGTGGAACATTTCCTTTCAGACTATCGCAGATGAGAAAAAGGCTTCGATCGGGCAGCAGTAAAGGGTTGGTCAAGTTCTAGTTCGTGTAAAACTTGGTAGCACTGGTGGCGTTCACAGATCTATACTAAATTTTCGACACGCTAACATGCCAATCGATCGTCCGACGAAGTCCTTCGACAAGATCCGTCTTTATCTTCCAGCCTAACACTTTCCTGGCGAGCGTGCAGTCCGGTCTTCGTTGCAAAGGGTCGTCGGGCAACGGATCGCCATAGACAATGCCAACCTGAGGACCGCCTGTAATGTCAGACACTGTCTTGGCAACTAGATCCGCAAGTTCCCGAATAGTGGTCTCCTTCTCGCACCCTATGTTGACAGGACCGTGCTGCCAGGAGCTTTCCATGAGACTTGTCAAACCAGCGACGCAGTCGTCCACGTACTGAAAGCAGCGTGTCGACTTTCCATCCCCTGTGATCACGAGCTCCTCGCCTCTTAAGGCTGCTCCAATGAAGTTAGTGACAACACGGCCGTCAGAGGCATGCATGCCAGGGCCCTGATGTCCATGTCAATATGATTCTCAGTGGCTGAAATCGGAGCATTTGTCCTCACATAAGCGTTGAAAATTCTGGCAATCCGAATTTCCGGCGAGTCCGCATGCTGAACACGATATGCGAAAGCAAGCGCCTCGGCGACGCGTTTACCCTCATCGTAACATGAGCGTGGACCAAAGCAATTGACGTTGCCGAAGTAAGTCTCGGCCTGAATATTCCGCTCGGGCTGTCCATAACTGAAACATGCAATATCAGCTTAAAAACTGTGCCAGCTAAGAAAGGTGGCATAAGAATACACTTCAGATGTGCTGGCCAGGAGAAGTCTTGCGTTCCATTGTCGGGCTTTTTCGAGAACGTTTCGTGTGCCAAAGTAGCAGGTATCCAGAATCATCACTGGGTCTGTTGAGAAGTACTTGGGGCTCGCAGGGCATGCAAGATGGTATATGCGGCTGCATGGCTCGATCTTGTCAGGTATCGGATCTGCTATATTGGCTCTAAGTGCAAGCACATCAGCTACAATCCATTAAAGGAGACTCGGTGGCAGGACTCAACTGCACGAGCGTGAAATCAGGATTCGCCATGACACTTCGCAGAGTGTCCAGTGGACTTGTTGAGAAATTATCAAGGGCAACGACTTCGTAGCCTTCGCACAGCAGTTGTGCGACAAGACATGACCCAATGAATCCTGCGCCCTAATCACAGCGGAACTGTGAGTACGCTCATGTCTCGATCGCCATGTGTGAGAAGGAGACCTACACCAGTCACCAGAATACGACCTTTGCGATTCCCGTTCATCTTGTCCACGTCGATGTCTGGGCCCATGATGCAACAAATCTTGCTATACTCCTCCTGTTGTTTCGTAGCCGCTGAGGCTGTGTTATACACGAATACCTTCAGCTTCGCTGTCTCGCGTATCTTGTTCAGTCTAATATGTCTCACCAGCATGCGTCAGCGGTTGTTTTTGTGAAAGCTTTGCGACGTCACATTGCATAGCTACTGTTACTTCCAGTGATGTTGTGCGATTGATTAGCTTGCATCCGAGCTGGCGTGTACTGGTCCCGACCACATGATGCCTGCCCGGACGTAAGCACAGCTCCCCGTGTGTCTAATGCACATCCTATGCGACGTCGATCAGCAATGCCAAGTTCTCTGCATTGTCCTCTTTCGGCATCGACAGAGCTCCAACAGTAGGTTTTGACCTATGATCATTGCAATGATCTCAGTGCCGGATATCGCAAAGTTGTTCTCGCTGATGTCTTGCAGTGAGGGACTGCTTTTTCCGTTCGGACATAATCGAAGCTGAATGTGCATGGTCATATCTTGTGACTCGCGACAATGAGCATATTCGTGCTTCGGACACCTGAGTTCGAATGGAACACCAAATTTGAATTGCTCAAGAAAAGCTTCCAGCTTCGTCAGCATGAATGAGGAGAAAGCGAATTTGGGCATCGCATCCATGGAGTCTCCAGAAGGTCCGGCGTCGAAGAAGGTCAAACGCGAAGAGTGGATCGACGGACTCCGAGGCCTGGCTTCTCTACAGGTAACGATTTTCCACACGCTGTCGGATGTGTGCTGGTCGTTCTACAGATCTCCATGGGCTGAACACTCGCAACTGCAGATGTCGAACTTCTTTCGCATTGCACCGATTCGAGTCTTAGCCCATGGACCGGGAATGGTCAGGCTGTTCTTCGTGATCTCTGGATACTGCATTGGCACTTCCCTGGAATCAAAAACGCAGTCCGAGTCCACGACTGCGAGACCTTCCATCATTTACTATCGAAAGCTGAGTTCGGCGGTTGTCCGGAGATGGCTTCGCCTATACCTCCCGCTCGCTGTCATTGCGATACTGAGTCAGATCCTCTGGTTTCTGGACCTCTACACTGAGGAACCGAGTGATCTACACGATCTCTGCCCGGACGCTAGACCGTTGTTGTCGCCTTGGTCGCATTTAACCTGCATTATCACATACCTCGTCAACGCTCTAGACGCAGTGAATCTGAAGTTCACTCATGGGCTACACAACACGCTGTGGACTATACCCCTGGATGCACGAGGATCGATGCACAGCTATCTTACTCTACTCGGGTTGGCCAACACGAGAAGAAAATGGCGAATCATCGTTTTGACTGCCCTTGTGATGTACCACTTCTGGCTCGGTGCCCATGAGAGCCAGGGTTATATTTTCGGTCTTCTCGTGGTGGACGTCCAAAAGGTTGTATCTACAGGCGGCGAATCCACGACTACATCCCGTACATGGTTACGAGCATCGTCCGCAGTAGCATTGATGGCGGGCTTGTACCTCATTTCTTTGCCGCCACAGCAGCACACAGATCCCACAGAAGTGCTACACGACGACTACTTCTTCTTCAAGCCTCTCTGGTTGCCGCATTGGGAAAATGCGGCCAAGTATACCTGGCAGGCATATTTCTTGGGCGCGTTTCTCGTCTTTCCGGCACTCCTGGGCCTGCCAAATTGTCGAGCATGTTTATGCACCCGACCGCTGCAATTTCTTGGCAGGATTTCGTTCTCTTTGTTTTTGGTGCATTCAGTTGTTATTCGCACTCTGAGGGCAAGACTGGTCGAATGGGCGTCTGTGATACTACCCGCGCAACCGCCTGCCGAGGCACAGCCAGCTTCTGTCTCATGGATGCTCGCAAATGGAGTCGCAGTGGTCATCACTGTCATAATTGCTGTAGCCTGTGCTCTTTTGTTCCAGGAGGAAGCCGCCCAGCCGATACTGCAATGGGCAAGGCAAATCGAGTGCTGGCTGACTTTGCCAGAAGAGAGACATGATTAGCTCGCTACAATCATAGCCGTCGAAGAAGTTCGTCTTTTGCAATTGTGCATAATCCATATGCTCCATCGGGTTTGGGAGGCATGGAGGAAGGCGGAGCGAGAGCGTTCGAAGTCAGTTGCCAAGCCCTGGTCCGAGGTCTTCCGAGGGCGGCCCGCTTCCGTCAACCCGGTTTTATCGGCGACTTTCATCTTCCGACAATTTCATCCTGCTTCCGTCGCTTCCATCACCACCGACCATTCTATGACAGCTCGAATGGCGTTGGCGGCGTGACACTCGGGTCGACAAGTCAAGACGCCACATGTTCAGATGACCACAAGCCTCAAGAGCGTCGTCACCGGAAGGCACAGCAAGAACGCCATTCCGACGACTTTCCCTCATCTTCGATCATGACCGACGAAACGGATCCTGATGCCAATGGCTCCAACGGCTCTCATCCGCAGGCACCACCAGAGAAGCGACGCCGGGTCGAACGCGTCATTGCAGCTTGTGATCTGTGCAAAGCCCGCAAGGTCAAGTGCAATGGCGAGTTGCCTTGTTCGTACTGCAAGCGGAAGAATCGTGCGAACACGTGTGTCTTTTCGCCTCCGAAGCAGAGATCCTACCCTACATCGACCAAGTCTGCTAGTAATACGCCGGCGCAGAAGAGCTCTACAGATACACAGGTTGAACGGCCAAGGACTACTCGACCCAGGAGGACGTACAGTGATGGCGGTGGACCGCGAGAGTCTCAGTACCCGTGAGTGTTATCATTTCGTATAGACTCGACGGAGTCGTGGCATGCGTCATGGTGGCCGTCTGCTTCATTTGAGATCCATGGCCGTCTTCCTGGAGTGTCCTCGGATGAAGCGGTTATGTGCTAGGCAGATATTGCCCAGCTCTAAGCGTCCTCGGAGTGCCTTGCATATTGTACCGCTGGTTTCCATTCAAGCTGTCAGTGGGTAGAGTGCTGACTGTGAAACAGAGCACGTGGGCCAAAAACGCACGACGGAATAGCCGAGTTTGGTGCCTCGCTCTCTCCCACAGTGAGTCGTGATGATCACCACGACGATACAGTAGTCCCTCTTGAAGGTCGTATACTTCGAGATGCGCAAGGGAAAGTGATATTCATAGGCGATTGTGCTCCGCTTTCGTTCTTGCAAACAGTGAGGCACCTGATCGCATCGGAGGTCGATGCAGAAGAGCTTCCAGTTGCTGCATCACGCGATTCAATCATTGAGGTCGCCCGTCCGAGGTCTTCGGATCAGCAAAGCAGTATCGTCATCAGTCTACGAGAGGTGGATGATCTCACTAAACAGTATGCCATCGCCGTCAGTGGGCTTGCTGACCTCTTCGACCATGAGCAGCTATTCCGGGACATCAAGACTTGGGTCGGTGAGTCGAAGGAAGTGCTCCCCACGTTCAAAATGTCATCGTGTAGTGATGGAGAACGGACGACATGTGCTGACTTCCGGGATCACATAGGCGGCTTCACTTCCCACCAACAAGATGCCACCTCAGCCGTCTACTATCTGGTACTCGCCATCGGTGCGCAGGAAAGCAACGACAGCAAAGCCGAAGCCTGGTTCAAGCACGCAAAAGACATCCTACTACGACACCTCACGTCAAGCATGAACGTATCCACTGTTCAGGGCTTCGCGCTGGTCGCCATCTATATGCTGCGTGCATTTCAGCCCAATGGTGCATACCTCTACTTTTCACTCGCAGCGAGAACTGCCTATGCCATTGGCCTTCATCGCACCGAGGTCAATGCTTCCTTCGGCGAAGCTGTTCGTGCAACACGCGATCGAATCTGGAAGAGTCTGAGGGTAGTAGATATGCTCATCAGCAATCTGCTTGGCCGCCCGCCGTCTACCTCAGATGTTGATTGCACTGTCAAATATGGCAAGCACGGAGTGGCTGAGGTTCCATATGGGGAATCATCGCATGTCATAGATGCCAGCGTGCAGATCTTTATGATCATCGAGCGTGTAGTTGTCGAAGTCTACTCTCGTAAGCGGATCTCATTACGCATTGCAGGCTACGTGTCGCATCAGCTCAAGTCCTGGGCATCAACATGGCTGCGGCCTCTCTCGGACACAGTCACCAGATCAACATCTCGAGAAGCGGTGGTTGGCGCTTGCTCTACGTTGTGCTCGTACTACTATGGGATCATGTTACTGACGAGACCGTTCCTGATATATGAGCTGTACGAATACATGGGCGCTTCTCTCAAAGCGCCTGGGACACACAAGGAGCATCAAGAGAAGCAGAAGTATGCAGACGCTGCTTTGGACGCTGCCACTTCGTTCGTGGAGACCTTACAAACGGTTCTCAGCACCGACGTCATGCCTCGGAGGATGCCACTGGTCGTGTAAGTGCATGTCTATGTTTGTCAGATGTAGCTTCACGCTAACAGAAGTAAGATCGTGGCTGTTCACTACCTCACTCGTACTTGCTGTTGGGATCTTAGGTCGATCTGGCCTGATATTCGAGGACCATTGCAAAGCATCAATCGCCTGCCTCGACTATTTCGCAAGCGTCGATCCACATGCGAGGCAGTATTCTCTGATCTCACAGGCTCTGCTGAAAACCACCACTGCCCACATCAAGAAACGCGAGCTTCACCTCCGAAGTCAAAGGAAACAAGCTTCATCACAATTGTTCGGACTACTACCTTCCACAGAGAGCACCAATACTCAAGAATCAGAGGCAACACACGAGAACCAGATTTCGCATACTGCTGCTTCTGTTTCCACAGCGACTATTGAGCAACCTCTACCTCAGTCTTCTAGCTCTATGATAATGTCGGACCAGTCTGCTCCCTCGGCATCCGAGACTGGAACTGCGGTGCCTGCGGACTGGACTATCTATGATGCTGACTTCTTTGCCATGCCTTGGCTCAGTAACGAGAATGATCAAGGTCTTCAAGACTTCCTGCAGCCTGGACGACACACTCTCGACGGAGGTAGTCTGGCTGATATTCCGCTCTTCCCGATGTACGACCAGATGAATGGGAGTTTCATGTGAACAACGAAGCATAAGCTTCCACTATCTCTGCTGCTGAGCATGCGCTGTAATGCTCATGGGTGCAGCAGTCTTAGGTCAGGCCGGGCGAAACCTTTTCCTCTGCTCAGAGCCAGATCGTTTGACGCACTCATCGCGAAGCAAGACAGCATTGGATGTTGGGTATGAGTCGAGAGCAACAGGATTTTCATCTCGCGACTACAGTTTCGCTGGTCTCGTCTCTTGACGTTCGCAGGAATGGAATGAGCTTGGTACCTCCAGTGCCAACCAGGTCTTTGGTAGTGGAATCAACAGAAGCCAGCTTTGTCGAAGTCGAAGCAATATCCCTCCGAATGATCAAACTCTCTGGCTTAGGTTGTCGACTCGGGATGATGATGTATCTGGTCACCAGGTTGATATGCAGGTTTCGAAATTCGCTGAGGCTGGCGACTGCCTCGTTGAAAGCTCGCACCACATCGCTGTGGCCGCGAGATGCATCCAGATTATCCACATAGTCGCGAATGTTCGCCATTTTCTCGACGTCATTCAAGAAGCGCGCATGCGGTCCAGGCATATATCGGCGCATCTCTTCATGGAAGCCGCCGCTTCGATCGTGGTTGACAGAGAGCACGGCGTCGAAGAACTGTAGCAACGAGCTTTGGCCATTGCTTCCGCCTCTGTACTTCCTCCAGGATCCTTTGCCATTTCCTTCATCGTAGAAAACACCCTTCGGCAGGCCGGCTGTCTCCATATTCATGCTCCCAGCCAGGAAAGGACGAATGTGGTGATAGAAGACTTGCGGGCGACATCTGTCGTCCATGCGCTCGAGCAGTCTTCCGATGTCGATCAGACTTTCCTTGAAGTATTGAAGGCTTTCGATGATGGTCGCGTTGTCCTTGCGATCGACAGCCTCGATTGCGGACAGCATCGCCCGGATGAGAGGTCCTGCGCGAGCTTCCATGGCATTCGAGATGATGAGGAACCACGATTCATCATCGGTGCCTGTCGCGGTGTGAAGGGCAATCAAGTTGTCTGGCTCTGTCAGGTCTATGGTTCTCCCGCTGCAGGCATTGAGCGGTCGCCAGTTCCAGAGATTCAGCGCAGCATATGTTGCGATGGGGTGAACTTCGAGATGTTCGGAGGTCTGTAGGAATGGGATTGTGATTTGTGGCGGAAGGCGCTGAAAGACCTCCATGTCAGTTTGCTGGTGGAACTATCAGGCGTCGCTATGGCGCTGTCCTCTCGACATACCTCCGAAGGTTCGGGACCTGCCCAAATGTATCCTTGCGCCAACACCGCCAGAAGCGAGTATGCTCTCTGCCACTCGGCTTCGGTGTAGAGATGTGATGCATCAAGCACCGGCAAGGCATCAATGGCTGCTCGGATTTGTTGTCGCTCGATGAGTTCTGAGACTTGTGCGATTAAGCTCTCCCATGGTTGGTAGTAGTCGTGTGAGAGGCGACTGAGTGGTGTGTCTTCTGGCAAGAAACCATTTGAGGAGATATTGTAAGACGCAAGCGCTTCTGGAGACGGTAGAACTGGTATCTTTGAAGGACTCATGCTGGCGAACGCTCCAAATCTGTCGAATGCTGAACAACGGATGCAGAGACAGAAAGTCTATTTGGTAACAAAGAAGCCATTTTGACTGCCGTGCGGCCCTTCTAGGGTTATATTCTGGTGAATGCGGCGAGTATCCACTTGTTTACGGCAACTGATCACTTCTCGACTGTTGCCAATGCCAAACGGGATGACAGAATGTGGTTGGAATCGCGGAACGGAAGCATTGTCGGAACGTCGGAAGGAGGCGAAGAACAGCGCTTGTCACCTTCCATTGTCGGACGGCTTGGCGGGAGGGCGATGTAGCTGTCATCGGATGCCACCTTCCTGCATGAGAAAACGTGGTAGAAGCATGGCTATTTAGTGATGTAAAGTCTCTTCATGCTATTGTCCTCATCTTACTTCTCATCTCGACAGCGATCCTGAAACAGCTACATCTCATAGAAACACTTCCGACGCCAAGACCACTTCCACAGATGACGAGCACAATGGACGCCACCGCAGCAATCTCCCTCCTCCAACAAGGTCAAAAACCATCATGGCCGTCCAACGCAGCAACCCTCGAGTTCGCAGAGTCTCTCGACAACCACAATGACATCCCCAAGACCTTCCGCAAAGACTTCGTCGTGCCCACAAAATCACAACTCAAACGCAAGACTCTCCACGATGATGCCCAGACATCAGCACCAGCTTCCTCCGTAGAAGACGAGGCCATCTACTTCTGCGGAAACTCCCTCGGCCTGCAACCAAAAGCTGTCTCAGAATACATGTCCGCATACTTGAAAACATGGGGCTCAATCGCCGTAGGAGGCCACTTCACAAAATTCGAAGACTCCCCTCTCGTTGCATACCAAGATATGGCTGCCGATTGTGCGAGAAAGATGGCTCCAATTGTGGGCGCAAAGGATCCACAAGAAGTCGTTGCGATGAACACATTAACTGTCAACCTTCATTTGATGATGGCAGCATTTTATAAACCCGATAAGGCTGCGAAGAAGACGAAGATCATGTGCGAGTGGCGACCTTTTCCAAGTGATTGGTATGCGATCGAAAGCCAGATTGAATGGCATGGTTTGGATCCCAAAGAAGAAATGTTGCTCGTTCGACCTGACAATGAGGAGAAAGGAGAGTATGATATGTCAACGGAACAGATTTGCAATCTTATCACTCAACACAAAGACGAATTGGCTCTGATTCTTCTTCCCGGCATCCAGTACTACTCTGGTCAACTTCTCGATATTCCAATGATTACTGCACACGCGCACAAGCATGGGCTCACCATTGGCTGGGATCTCGCACACGCAGCAGGAAACGTCGAACTTCAACTTCACGACTGGGATGTCGATTTCGCTTGCTGGTGCACATACAAATACATGAATGCCGGAGCTGGTGCTATCGCTGGTGTGTTCGTGCACGAGAAGCACGGCGATTCGAAAAAGAACAAGGCGCTGAAGGGTTGGTACGGGCATGATAAGAGCAGTCGGTTCCTCATGAACAATCAGTTCGTGCCTACGCCTGGTGCGGGAGGTTTCCAGCTTTCGAACCCAAGTGTGGTGGATTTGACTTGTTTGAGCGCAGCATTGAGTGTGTATGAGAAGACGAGTATGAAGGAATTGAGGAGGAAGGCGCTGCTTTTGACGGCTTACGCGGAGGAGCTGCTGGGCGGCATTTCGAAGAGGAATGTTACTGAGGGTGGCGAGGCTCCATTCAAGATCATCACGCCAAGTGACCCGAGACAAAGGGGAACACAACTGAGTGTTCTGTTCAAGGAGGAGTTGATGGAGGAGATCAGCGCAGCTCTTGAGGAGAATGGTGTTATCTGCGACAAGAGGAAGCCAGGCTGCATCCGAGTGGCTCCTGTGCCGCTTTACAACACCTTTGGAGATGTGGCCAGGTTTATGCAAATTATTGAGGCGGCGTTGAAGAACAAGCGCAAGGCGAGCGAGGACTCTGAGTAAGCGAATGTATTGATCACCAGGGATGAGAATATGATAAGCCAGATATGAGGTTTCAGCGAGGAGTACAGGACATTTTGAAAATATGCGAAAGAGAAATGAGACAGCGTCACGACATAACATTTCAAGTTTCATTATTTTGAGTCATTTTGTTGATCAGAGTCGCTCCCACAAAGCATTGCCGACCAGAAAGCCATGCCACCATGTGTGCTGGGCGCATGGCGATGTAGGGGCTTGCAAGCTACAGCACGGGCCATGGTGCCATCGTGTCCCAGCCTCTGCCCTCATTTCTCTTGCTCCGGTCTCTAGCTCTTCACAAAGCCATATTAGTGTCGCAACCACATTCTAGCTTGGCTCATTGTAGCTGTCCCCGATGCCACACTCTTCAATGCTGCTGATACTCTTCTTCTTCTTCTTGTTCATCTGATGCATCTCCTGTTCTTCTTCTCCATCTTGTGCTCCTACTCGGCCTCTTCTTCTTCACCATCTTTTCCAATCTTCGGCTTGTTTCTCCGTCTGAAGAGCGACCTTCGCACGATGGATCGCGTCACAAAGCATTCCCAGTGTTGGCGCGGGTCCGAGGTTCTGGGTTGGTAGCTCGACAGTGCCAGACTTTCTGCGGCACGCACTGTACCAGACGTAATGCGTCTCGAGATCAACTCTTGACACAAGTCTTCCGTCAGTCCAACATGGTAGTTCGCGCCAAGAAGCTTCGGGGTTCTCTCTCATCTTGTCCTCTTCGTGTGAACGAGCAGGGTCAAATACTATTGTACGAAGCAGAAGAACGCCGTCACGGAATTTGGACCCATTGATGAAAGCATAGCTGTAATGCTGTTCTCCTAGCCAGTGGAGTGGGCCAAGGATTTCAGGAAGCAGGGCGGGTCTCAAGTCGTAGTAACCCTGAGTAGCGCGAGGAGGTACGGCTTTGAGTCGCAGCCGAAGCAGCTTAGACGAGCCATCGATGGTACTCCGGAAGTCGCGGTTGACGGCGCGAAGAATGATCGGCGACCGGATGTAAGCATTGCGAGATTTGTGCTTGCCCAGAGTGCCTTCAGGGAGGATAATCTCCGCATTAGCAACATCCAAGAGAATCATCTCCAACAGCTCCATGGTTCCGAAGACTCGAGTGGCGGCGATTGAGGACTGGAGAGTGGGAAGGACAGACATCGTGAACTGAGCCTGAGACTTTGATGGAAGATAAAACGAGGCTCCGCTGTGTGTGGTAGTGGGGATGATAGTAGTGTTGTAGCGACGATGTTGCAAAGTGGACCTGGAACTTTGTACCGCAAACATGGATGGATAATGCGTGAACGCCCATTCACTGCTCTCAACATTCGACCAATCGGAAAAGCCGCGATAACTTTTGCTTATTGATGCATGACACTTCGTTGTCACATGACGTTGTAACGATCCTACTGCATAGTTGGGCTAAGATGGGATGTAGAGAACATGCTAGGAATGGAGTCACGACAATAGGGGTAGCTTTGACATGTAGCGCCAGGGATCATCGAAACAGCACTGC
This sequence comes from Cercospora citrullina, assembly GCA_013365195.1. Classification (NCBI taxonomy): domain Eukaryota; kingdom Fungi; phylum Ascomycota; class Dothideomycetes; order Mycosphaerellales; family Mycosphaerellaceae; genus Cercospora; species Cercospora citrullina. Next base: position 357,704 of record JAASFF010000511.1, on the reverse strand, counting down.
GGAACAAGAGCCAGCAAAAACGAGCGGGAAGTTTGGTCGGAGTACTTACGGTGGCCACAGCAGATGGACGGGTGATAGATAATGATGTGACAGGGGTCAAGTTTTAGCAGTGCATCGAGAATCGATTTGGGGCAACTGCATATGGAGGAGCCATGAAAAATAACTCGAGAGCAATCAACTCATCTCTACGACTTCGAGGCACTGGAATCCCATATCGTGCCTACGGTCGTCACTGAGAATCTGGAGCGTGGAATTACGGTGTAACTTTCATTTCCGATTTGTTATTGACGCGTCCTTGTTCGTGCGTTTCCAACAAAACATCTGCCCGTAGCAGCCTTCGCCTTAGCACCCACTGCCTTCTACGCTCTACGCACAAGGAGTTACGATAGATTCCTTGTTCACCGTATTGTCCTCGCAGCAAAACGGCTCTTGTCCTTCAATATCATAGCTGACTCCAACTGCTTCTTGCGCAGCTTATGGCATTATTTATCCCCGAGGTATGACCAACGACTTCTTGCGGAGACGAAATGCAGACTGAGACCGATCGCGACCTCTGCAGCATCGATCATGCCAAACACGATGCCCAATGTTGGCACAGGGCCGAGGTCGTAGCTTTGTATGTGATCATGCTGTGGCCAGTTTTCGCATTCGATCAGAGCAAGCGTAACCCTTGAGATGAGCTTAGAATCACGAATGCATGCCATTTTGCGCCAGGAGCCTTCCATATCTTGCCTGAGCTTAACTCGCTGGCTCTTGGGCTTGCCAACAATAAGGGCACGAAGCTCTAATACGTCGTTATTGATCTTTGCATGTAAATCGAAATGGGGACTGGAGGACCACCTGAGCCAGTCAAGAGGACCGATGTCTTCGCCGCTAATGCATTTGCGGGAAGAATGTGCATATTCAGGAGGAAGAGACTTCAGTTGCAAGCGAAGGAGCTTTGCAGAGCCATCGATAGTGTTTCGGAAATCGTGATTGACGGTGCGGAGTCGGATAGGGGACCAGACAAATTGCCAATCATCGGTGTCGTAGTTGTCGCAAGCTGCTGGAGACTCGACCTCAGAATGTGCGACCTCGAGCAGGATCATTTCGATCATCTCCGGAGTGCCAAAGACTCGAGTCGCGGCTTCGGAGCGCGGTGCCGTCGAGATGGTGTGGGTGGCCATTTCGATAGGCGGCTTGAGGTAATAGCTGCAGGTTCCTGTTGCTATGAGGCCACTCGATGATAGAGATTGATTGTCTGTGGTGGTAGTGGAAAAAGTGACGCGCAAAACCGAGCACAGCAGTGCTCATTCACTCTGGCCACTTCGGATGATAACTCCTCACTATGTACCTTATTGCAGTCGAAGTCTCCCGCCAAGATCCCACGCAGAGGACATGATGAGAACGGGGCAATGCCCTGTAGTCTAATGCGAACGACCCTGGCACCACGAGGGAATGAAGTGGACCATGAGAGAGCAAGACATAGGCTCAGCTGTTTCGATTGTTCGGTGCTCCATGGGGTAATGCTTTGCAGAGAGCTAGGGGGAACACACAGGTCTATCATTCCAATCTTGTGACATGTGCCTAAAGAGCAGTCATGTGAACTTCGTTCAGCTCAGATGTCACTATACTCTCTAGCAGCTCAGTCCGAGCGATGCGCACTCCCAACGTAGAGTACGTGGTAAGACTGTCTTGTACACCGTCGCTCCTCTCTGCCAACTGTCGCACCCGTTCTCCACTTTGCCCATATATCTGACCTCAACTCCTTCGCAAGTCTGCAATAGCTCCTCCGGACGCAGAGCAGATGTCTGCCGCAGTTTCCCAAGCATCCATCATATCAAACACCAGTCCCAGCGTCGGTGCTGGGCCAAGATCGCAGATCTGCAGATCCAAAGACCTCTCGAAATATCCCTCCTCGTCTCTTTCCCAGCAGTTGAAATGGAGCATGACTCTCAAGACCGTCTTGGGACTGTGCATGCATGGCATCTTGCGCCAGGAACCTTGGAGATCTTTTCGTAGCTTCATTCGCCTGGTGTCCCGAGCGGTATGGAACCATAAGTGGATGTGCAGCACGTCGTCCTCCACATGAGATAAGGAGGTACAGTCGAGACCGGTCATCGCCTCAAGCCAGAAAAGAGGCCCAAAGCCCTTGCCACTTACATAGGGCTCACCCCAGAACGAGCCATTTTTTTGAGCTTCGAGTCGAAAGCTCAAAAGCTTTGCCGAGCCATCGATGGTGTTCTGAAAGTCGCTATTGACGGCGCGCAGGATGAAGGGTGATTTAAAAAATCCAGTGCTGGGCCAGGAGTCAATTTCGGCGCGCGCGACATCGATCAAAATGAGTTCGAGGAGCTCTGGGATTCCGAAGACTTTCGTCGCGGCGACCGCGTGCTCCCTATTCGAAGCAACGGGCATCTTGTTTCGAATGCGGCGGAGGTATGATGTGTCTACTATGGTGGTCGTCGTGTGGCGATGAGGCAGTGGAAGAAGTCAAGCAGGCAGAAGACGAAAACCAAAAGCCATGAGGCCATGCGCAACATTCACCTGTGCCCCACTACAAGCTTGGCGCTCGCTGACATGCACTCCATGTGATACTCGCTCCGACGAGCCTTAAAGGAGGACAGCAACAGCTCAAAGGAATAGGCTGCCAAGCCGCAATTTGGAAAGCAGCTCGTAGCAAATCGGAGTAGTATGGCAAAGTGCAGTCGGGATACGTCTATAAAGTTAGATGAGTAGACTGAAGAGTACGCAGTGACAGAATGGACGAATGTCAGATCAGGTCAGCACCAAAATTGGGAATCGGGACAATAGAATATCGAAAGCTGTTGAATCTTTTATTTGCTCACCTGTCTGATGCTGTATAGCACGCTGAGGACAGATGTATCAGTACCGCCTCTTCTCCATCACAGCCGTGTCAAATCTCGCTCTTTACTACGAACGCCTGCACTGTAGGCCGCAGACCTGGAACACTTGTCTCCTCCATTAGCGCTTCTGCTATCTCTGTGTCATCTTCAAGACTCTGCCCATGAACTCTGACACCCTCCTAGACCACTCCCGCTCATGATCCCCCTGCAGCAATGGTGACACCATGGCGAGCCCAAACTCAAGCGCATCAATAGCGGCGAAGAGTACACCCAAAGTCAGGTTAGTGTCGAAGTAGTAAGTCTGTAGCTTAATATCTTTGTAGGACGTTCGACCATCTAGCGTCTTCTGATCGAGCATGCAGGCATTCGTCCCCAGGTGGAGGACAATCTTGGTTACGCGGTTTGCCTTCGCGTACGGGAGATATGGTCGCTTGCGCCAGGAGCCTCAAAAATCGTTGCGTAGCTTACCGCGGCGGTCTTCGTTGCCTCCAAATGCAAACGCGCTGAAGGAGAAAACACCATCCTCAATCTTGCCATGCCGTACGATATCAAAGCCGCCCATGTGCTCCAGCCAGTGTAAACGGCCGAACCGATCGCCATTGAAGTCGGGATGGATGTTGCAGTTATGTTGACGGAATAACGCTTTCAGCTGGAGCCGCAGAAGCTTTGTTGAGCCTTCGATAGTGTCTCGAAAGTTGCGATTGACAGCGCCGAGTCTCGTTGGTGACAGAATGAATTTTGGGTCGTCGCCGCCACCAGGTTCGTGGAGTTCCGTCGTACTTGAAGGGATTCTGAGCGACATCGAGTTCGGATTCTGCGACCTCAACAAGCACGAGCTCCAGCAGCTCCGGCGTCTTGAACACGCGAACGACGACGGTGGGGCACTTAGTGTTCGAGATGACAGACATGTTCGACCTGGTCTGGTGGCTGATTTCGAAGTGGCTAAAGTAAGACCTGAGACTGTGTAGAGTGGCCAATCAATGTGAGTAAAGAATCGAAAGAGAGTGGAAAGCTGTACTTGTACCATGAGCGCTCCGATTGACCGGTGCCCATTTACCTCTGGGCATTTCAGCCGGCAGACTAAGATCTACATCATTCACTCCACGTCAGAACTGGATTGACTTACCATGCGAACCTGCACACTTATTAAAATGCGTGTACGAAGCTAGCTCTGTCCATTCCCTGCGTCTCTAGGACATTTTGTAAATGCTGGTACGATATATTTATGATGATATACGGACGTCACAGCCGCCAACAGATCGTCAAGGCTAATGCCAAGAGCATGAGTAGTTTGGGCAAAAGTTTTTGCGCCGCTACTTTCCATCTGTTCCAGTATAGAGCCCCACTCTAACTTCAGTGCTTCTTGAGTGCTATTCAGATGAGGGTATGGCACAGCCGCATCCGGAACAGGGCGATCAAGGAATTCACACAGCGGAGTCCACCCCATGCTAGACTCAAAGACTAATAGCTTCCGATTAGCACGTAGCGCTTCGCTCCGAACATCGCGGTTATGATTGTCGTAATACTCTTTCATCACTGTGGCCGCGTCATTCGTGGTCGGATCTATGCCCTGAGATAGCACCCGTGTCGTTCGATTCAACAGATTCATGTAGGGCTTGGTGAATTCGACATCGAAGAAACTCAGCAGGGAATATGATCGTTTCCATGCCAGGATCTCAAGTATAAATGTCTTCATCGAATTGTACCACTGTTCGCTAGATGATCTGGTTGTCAAGATCAATTTCGCGTGAGGGTACGCAGTCATAAGCTCTTGGACAAAGAGACAGCACGGATCGTCTGTCACTGCCTAGCAACGCTAATATTAGCACAGACCTCCATAGGCATTGACGTGTGTTTGAGGACCGCATCTCTTACCTCGTAATTCCAGAGAACGCGATCAAAGTCCTGCTTATCTTGCCAAAGCTCCCCGACTCCATCGTACTTGGCACGAACCGCGGCCAACCACTGCTCGAAATGGCGATTGTTCTTGTTCTTGGAGATTTCACTGAAATGGTATGGACGTATGTCCAAGATACGCAAAGCAGCACATATGGCTGTTGGGCGGCAGTCAGGATCACAAGAGGTCTCGATCAACGCTGCAACAAGCAGCCAGACTCACATGACGTACCGGTTCGAGGCAGGCCAAGAACAAGCACCAGCATGGGATTTGTTCGTGATGCGTTATGTGATTCGCCGGGGTAAAACTCCATCCTGTAAATGATGCGCTGAGGGAGCCGGGTATGGTTGGTACTTCTCGATTCGACCACGTTTAAATTCGATCCATAGAAGTCCCAGAACCTTCCAGCACATCAAAGTCCCGCGATTATAGCTGTCGAGTGCCAAGCAATGTCGGTGTGCAGTGCATGGACACTGGGCGTCCCGAATCAAGAATGCCCTGAAGAAGTTATTGGACCCACCGGGGAGGTGTTCATTACCGATCCGGATCCCTTTCGAGTCTGCGTAGGCGGCTTCCATACGGAGGTAGCTGAGAAGAAGGATCTAGGCGGACCCCCAGCCTCCACATAGTTGTTGCGTAGATCCTTAGCTGTTCTGTAACAGTCGGGGAGATTATCGACATAGCACTAGCGAGTCCTACCTGTGCGAGTCGCGCCCTGCCATGCACGATCTAACAAGACCTACGATGGCGCAAAGGAACGAACTCTTAATGTTGTTAACATGTCGAGATGTGAGCAGGATAGGCTTCATGCCGAATTTTCTGCGAAGCCATGCCACGAATCGAGCTCCGCTTGCTTCAACCAACATGCGTTTGACATCAATGCTGAGTGCATTGAGCACAAGCCACGGCAAACACACGTACAGAGGCGTGCTATTGTCGCTTCGGCGTTCCGCGTCGAAAGGGTCTGGGCGAAGGTCCCAATCGAGATAGACCGTGTGCTTCCTTAGTGTTTGTTTGGTGACCCGTTGTGGATTGTATATCGATACACCTTCTCGCAAAGGCGATGTCGTAACATCGGTGTGTATTACATGCTCGTATGTTGCCTCGAGAAGCTCGACTGTGCGCACGTCTGGACTCGGAGATGTTGTAGCTCTCGTATTCTCCTTATGGTGGTCGATACTGTAGCGATATGGTATTGGAGAACTTTAAGCAGGCAGAAGATGGAAGCCAGACGAAATGAGCACTATTCACTTGTGCGCCACTACAAGCTTGGCATTGCTCCCCATACTTTCTACGTAAAAATCCTTCCAACTCAGGCATCGCGCGGAATAGCAACAGTTCGACTAGTCGATAGCAGACTGGTGACACCCTACAAGCAGCTCATAGCACGTTGCAATGCAATGGAGAAATACTGTCGAGACACGTGTATGGGGCATTGCAGACCAGCAAAGGAACAGATAGGACGATTTTCATTGAATCGTTTGCCCCGTTTTCTGACGCTGCGAGGAGAGAGAGCTGAAGGAGAGATCCTCTATGCAAGCCTCTTTCCTGACACTACTGTGCCTATCAGTAAGGCCTCCATCGTGAATACATAGCTCCGTATCGTAGAACAACAACCAGACCTCTACCCTTCGTCGATGTTGCTGCTGCCAACCCCTCGAGCATCTTCGTGCACATGCCCGTACCCCTGATAGTCTTCGCCATTGTCACTCCTGCTCCTGCAACAGCTCAAAAGTTTTCGTCTTCGATATCTATCCTAACCTCAGCCGCATCGATAATATCGAACAGCAGGCCCAACTTCGGTTCAGAACCAAGGTCGCAGGTGCGCAGATTATACTCGAAATACGTTATAAGACGGTTTGACCTCCACCTAATGGCACTGTTTTCTGCGCTCGTAACCAGCTGGAGAACAACCTTAGATGCCACCTTCGAATGCAAGATGCATCGCCATTTGCGCCACGATCCCTTGAGGTCTTTGCGTAGCTTATAGCGTTCATGCTCGTTGCCCCGGCGATCGTGGCGCAAATATGGAGAACGTCATTTGGACCCTGCTGTCCCAAATGCAGTCCAAGTTTGCTTTCCACTCTAGCCAGTGCAGAGGACCGAAATGATCGCAACTTAGGAGAGGACTTAGTCGAAGTAGGACTAGTTGACGTAGTAAGGCCTTCAGCGACAGTTTGCGAAGCTTTGGGGAGCAATCGATGGTGTCTCTGAATGTGCGGTTGACGCGACGGAGGACGATGGGTGAGAAAGCGTAGTGCGGCTCGGGGAGATAGCAGAACGAGCGGTGGGCAGGTCCGTACGTTCTAGGGTCCGTGGTCTCGCTGGTGCACTGGCTTTCAAGGTCGACTTCCCATTCTGCCACTTCGACTAGGATAAGCTCGAGTAGCTCCGGTACCTCGAAAACGCGAAGGGCGGCGACTGAGCACTGCGCGTCCAGGATATGAGACATCTTTGAATTAGCCTGTCGAGACGTCGGAGTTGTTGAACTGTCTGGTCGTGCAATCAGATGTGTTTTGCTGGGGTAGCAGTAGAAGTGATCGAGTGGAAATATCTATGACACCGACACTAACACCCATTCACTACTGCTCCACTTCAAGCCGTGGCTGTCACTATTCACTCATTCACCTTGATCCGATCAGGGTGTATTGTATCCACGCATCAACATCAGAGGTGGAAAAGCAGATGTGAATCGTTCAAAATGCTCGGCTGTTTATCGCGTGCTGTCTGAAAAGCGTGCCCTTAATGCCGTTTCTCCGAGACTGTTGTGTCTGCAAGCTAATGTTGGTTTCAGTCCTGAATGCGTATCATTAATCACAGAGCTCAGCCCCTCTGTCACTTCAGCCGTCCTTCACGCACGTTTGTACGTCTGCGTCTGCCCAAGTCCCCGCGGTTCTGGACACCGCTGACACTGACATTTTGAGCCACCCTCTTTGCGTATCAGCGGAAAGGAGCAATAGCGAGACTCCGCAGCGTGAATGGCATCGAAGATCTCGCCCAACGTCGGCCTGGAACCGAGATCGCAGCTGCACAAACGTCTCTCGTGACACGTTGAGAAGACTCGACGATCCCCAGGAGTTTGTGGGAGAGGCTTCAGGAACACTTTGTAAAAGTGAATGACGACCTTCGTGATAGCACCTGGCTTCTCAACGCACGGGATTGTACGCCAGGAGCCTTGCTTGTCATTGTGCAGCTTCATTCGCTTGGTTCCGTGCGTCCCAAAGACCCTCGCACGAAACTTTAGGACTCCCTTCTTGATGCTGGGCCCATCCGAACGGTGGTATCCCAGCCTACTCTGGAACCAGTGTAGTGGACCCATATCATCACCAATCAGAAAGGACTTGGGTATCCATGGTGCTTGAGGTGGTATTGCTCTCAAGCGCAGACGCATGAGGCGAAAGGAACCATCAATGAGGTCTCGAAAGTCGCGTGAGACGGCCCGGAGGATGATTGGAGCCCAGATAAAGTGTGACCCAAATGCATGTAGGTGTTTGAGCTTGCAGCTCGGTATCTGAGTGCGCCAGTCAAGCTTGCACCCAACCTTGTTGATGAACTCGATATCGGCATGGGCGACATCCAGTAGGATCATCTCGAGTAGTTCCGGCGTCCCAAGAACGCTGGTGACGGCGGTCAAATGTTGCGCGTTTGGCGATCCAGACATCTTGGAATGATTGGTATATATTCCAGTAAATAGTGGTAGTGGTGACTCCGGTGGGCAGACACCAGTGAAGCTTTGCCAGATGTTGTGTCGGGGGCCAAGAAGTCAGCAAAAGAGTTGTACTTGTAACAAGTGCGCTCAAGCCGAGCTTTAGCTCATTCACCCGCCCCACTTCGAGTCATGTCTGTCAATGGCTTATCTCCATGTGATCATCATCTCTTCCAGCGACGCATAGTCCGCCAGCCGTAAGCAAGGACAGCAGCAATACAGGCGATCCAAAATAGGCTGGTAGCATTCAGATAGGAAGTCCGCGGCAACTCGAAGTGTGTGAGCATATCCTCAGGTTGTCCAGAATCGACCGAGCAGATGGCATCCGTGTCTAGCGTACGCACGGCAGCCGACTTGCCCAGCACTCTGCCGTCTCTGGAAATGGCTTCAGCATATACCTCAGCCGCACACCCTTTCATCTGGAACAAAGTCTCGAAGCCAGTCTTCTGCATGCGTCCTAGGATTCGTGGTTGCTCATCTCTTCCGATTCCATAGAACCGCCAGTCATCCACCTCTGTCGCTCCATTCCAGCTGACATAGGCTGCCAGGGTGGCGTCTTCTTTCCTCGTCCCAAAAGCGAAAGCTTTCACTACCGGAGGCTCCGCAGGCACGCTCGTGAAATTTGCTTTCCAAGCACGATATGTGGCGAACCTCTCACTTGTCCATCGTGCTTCCATCAGCAGTCCACCTTGGGGAGAGTGCTCGCTGATGTGGGAGTTATCGCTCCACCCGGCAAAGACATTGCCATTCGGCAAGACCTGGAAGTTCCCGCGCTGTTTGGTAACTTCGCCACTTGGTCGTGGCCAACGGCTGATTACACTGGCCGTCATGGAAGCAGTACTGAGAGATACCAAGAGGCCAGAGGAAGCCGCAGATGTCGAACCATGGTCATCACCTCCGTTGTTGAGGAACGAGATGACTTCCTCGGTACCACTGGAGCTGAAGAACCGAGCATCGTGTTGACGGGAAAAGTCGAGATCAGGCGGAATCTTGAAAGAAGATGACCGACCACCGAGAGTCCAGAGTATACTACCATCTTTGCCGGAAATCTTGTAAATTGCATCCGTATATCGCGCGCAGACAAGGTAGTCCCCTTGATCGTTCTTGTCGACACTGTTCATATGAATCCAGTTCCAGCCTTGCGGAGCTTTTTGTGTCAGCCCGCTTACAACTCCAGAGCTGTCTGTCAACGGAACGTGGTCGGCCGCCCACCATTCGAACAGGACTTTCTTCGACGCGAAATCCACCTCCACAAAGCCATTGTCGACAATGCGTCCAGTCTGGGAAGATGTGCTAGACTGCCTGACGCCCGTGATATCCCTTTCGATGGATCTCTTTGTCAAGTGCAGAACATTTCTGCCGTTGTTGATGACATTAAATTCGTGCATGTTAAGACTCATGCCTGTCTCCGAGCCCAGCTCGTAAGTAGAAGATACTTGTAGGCTGTCATCGATAATAATGGCTTTGCTGCTCTCTATACCTTTGGGCGATTGCGAGTATAAAATCATTGATAGATAATCCCTGCCATCAGCATGGAAGGGGCGAAAGTCGACTGCATTCTGATTTCCGAGCAGACATGCACCGCTCCACACCAGTTCTCCAGCTCCATCGTAAATAAGAGGGCCGATTTGGCATGGCTGGTAGTAATGAGCGTCCACGGGCTCTCTCACAAGAGAGACGTATGCCGCAACAAACCAGTATCCAGGTGAAATGCCCTCAGGCTTTCGCTGTGTAACATTGAAAAGAGGCGCTTTGATATCTGGGCGCTGGGATGTGTCAGCCAAGTCCATGCTAGCAATGAAGGAGCCATACCGTCACGAAGTTTGTCAGATCGGATGCATCACCAAGTTTGCCACTGAAAGGCTTTGGCGTGCTGAAACTTCCTTGTGCTGAGCAAAGGGAGATCTGCGACACTGCGACCAGCGCAGAGAACCATACCAGCATCTCCTTGGCTTCTTCAGAAAAGAGAAGTGTCCGTGAATAGCATCGTGAAAGACCTCACAAAGGGATGCAAGCTGAAGTGGCACGAAGGTTGCTGACTAACTATGCAGCTTGATGATCCTCCAGAGAAAGCCGAGATACGCCCGAGATGAGAGTGGGTGCGTCTTCAATGTGCAGCCGAGGCCGTCAACAAACGCTTTGTCGTCGATGTAAAAACTGTTGTATTGGGAACACGTCGTGAGCAAATATTGCAGCTTTGATACTGGCAGATTTGGTCAGCATGAAGCCATCTTGACAGGCATTCAGCTTGACACAGGGGCTGAACTCCAAAATTCCGTCCCAATGAGCTGGCGCTTCACCGGGGACTGCAGCAGCGCAAGTATTGCGAGTATGTAGGCGACCACTATGCGTGGCTGCACTGTTGGAACAAGTAGTGGTCACTCCCTGGGCCTCGTCAGCGGTAAGCTGAGCAAATCATGTTGGTGCCACCCCGACGGGTTCGCTCGGTGGCCGAAGTCCACGACTGGGGATGTCCCAATGCAATCGTTCTGGTCGGCTTTGTATCGACAGTAGGCTTGTGTTGCTCGCTTGATTTCTCGCTGAGCGTCTGACCCACGTCGAAGAACGACACCCGTCCTCTGCATGGCATGAAAGCCATCGCGTTTGCGTAGTCCTGACTGCCCTGTTGCAGAAGAGCTGTCTTTTAATGCATGCTCAAGTAGTCTGTCGTATCTGTAACAATGCAGATAACCGGTTGGCTCGCATGTCGAGAGTATCCAGCTCAAACGAAGCCGCTCTGTCCCAAGAACCCACGTATCCCAACGTGGTAGAAGAACCACCACTTCCCATCCTCCAACCTCCATCTCAGCTCACTGAGCCCCTGTATATTGACATTCTCAATGCCCGTGACCTTAGTCTGTACCCAGACAATGGCCATACTCTCTTTCTCGTGCACTGCGGAGGACATGTGTGTGATCGCAAAGTGGCAGTCCGGGTGTAATTCTTCCACCAGCTGACGCCAGACGATATTCTGCTCATGCCAGGTCAAGAGCCCAGGCTGATTGTCGAATTTGGACTGCCAGTGTTCTGGGTCTATATGGCTCAGGAAGTCCTGAGCTTCTGGACTTGTGTATTCCCAATCCCGCCTGTTGAGCGTCTCAATGCCAATCCTCGATAAGCGTTCCAGTTCTGCGGCTATTTCTTCCTCTGTCTGTTTCGCTGCCGGCGTAAGTGGTGGCGTGAGAGTCGCTGGCATGATGAAGGTATAGAAGTTGAGGCACGTAAACCCATCGGACTATGTTGAAGAAAATTGGTAGAGAACGGAGGTGATTCCTTTTGAGCCTAGAGTAAGCAGCATTATCAATCCGCCTCACCTGGTCTTGCCAGGTCGCTAGCAGATGATCTCGGCCTAGTTGATCTCTGCATGCTCGTCCCGCTGACATTGATATACTGAAACCTGTCCTTCTGGACCGGGCTCGCGGTGGTTTGCATCTTTGTTGCTGATCACCTCGGTGTAGTTTGTTGGTTACGCTAGCGTCAAAGTTCGGGAAGCGAGCACTGACGTCACCGCATCTCAAATGGACATGAACATCTTCACCTACGGATCTAACTAGCGCCATCGTCGTATAAGGCGCGGCCGATCTTGCTTAGATTGTTCCAGGAAGCGATATGCTGTGCCGATCACGGCAGGATTCGTAAGCTCGCACAGGGCTGAACGAAGTACACACTTTCCTCGAAAGGAGGCCGTATGGATAGCCCTGGATGACAAATGAATGATAGAAATACAGCCAACGAGGAGTCCAAAGCATTGTTCAGATGGCCTGCTCACTTTGTCGAGATGGCATACAAGTGTCCTCAGTACAATTCGACTACATTCTGTGCAGGCCCCGCTCTCATTCCAGGCACTATCATACATCGACAATAGCTCGTCCACTTGAATGTTCACACCTTGCTGTATCGGTCCGCGGGAGAAAATGCATCAGGACCTCAATGAACCCCAATGTCATCACACTTCGAAGGGTCGGCCAAGCGATGCGCTCCACAAAGCGTATACTGGAGTGCTATCAACTGAGATTTGTTGCGAAGCCGGCGCACTCGATACTTGAAGGTGACTGAGATAACCCACGTTCTTGGGCCTCGTGGATGCAAGCATGGAGCTGTGGCTAAGGCGCATGCTCACATTTGATGCCGATCAGGCTTGCTCGGGCGCACCGCCAGGCGTAGTTGGCTCCTTTGTCTTCCGGAGCACAAAAAGTGTGCCACAACAAGCCACCAATTGTTCCCACACAAACCACTCTGCCAAAATGCGGTCGACGCCACCGCTTCGTCAGCATCTGCTCATCAAGAATGGCACCTCTTGAAGGCCTCCAGCTGCCCCGGCTCCTCAGCCATGATGATCTCGTGGAGCATCTGTGCCAGATCATTTAAAGTCGACGTAGTCTTCATAGCCAATGGTCCCACTATTTTGAGCCCAAATCCGGACACGAAAACTTTCAGTTGTAGACCAGAAATTCGTGACGAGTCAGTCAGACACGGGATGCTGCGCCACGATTGCTTTGGTGCACTCGACAGCCATTTCTGCACACCACCGCCCACTGTGCTTGAGAAAGTAATAGTAGCCATCCGTGTGTCCAACGTCGCCACGCCGTAGGATCCCAGCTGCTGAGGACGTTGCCTCTCGAACCAGAATAGTGGTCCGAAGAGTTTATGGTCCATATGGGCTATTCCCAGATCAGGAAAATTTGCAGCCTCGAGTCGCCTCTTGAGGAGTTTGCTTGAGCCTCTGATGGTGTTTTGGAAGTCGCTGTTGACACGTTGGAGGCCGATGACTGACTTAATGAACAGAGGCTCGGTGAGAAAACGGCGGTTTCCTATAGCAGCTGCGATGTTAAGCTCGATATTGGTGACTTCTAACAGGATGGTTTCGAGGAGTTCGGGAGTAGCGAAGACTCGCTCTGCGGAAGACGCCATGTTTCGGTCGGAGTAGGAGAGCTCGTTGATCAAGCAAATTTGAGATCGGGCACGATCTTCTGAGTCCAAAGCAGCGAAGTGGTGATTTGTCGGAATGGTGTGTCTCGATGAAAGTATGGACTGGGTTGAGAAATGTTAGATCATCCACGCACTTGCGGCCCGAACCTCCATTCACTATTTGCTTGCGGGAATGACGAGTGAGTGGAGAGAATGGTGATGATAGCCCTGCTCCAACGAGAAGGGTCTTCATATCGGCAGAGAGTCGGACGCAAGACACATGGGTAGGTAAAGGGCCTACGGCTGTTTCATCACTAACGAAAACTGCATACTGAACTCGAAGCTGATGCCTTCCGAAGCACAAGATGGCAGAACTTGGTTGGCGTGTTCGTGCGTGTCACGACGCAGCCAGTTGACTCTCTTGGCTGGTCTGCTAGCAACCTCTCTCTCCTGCTCAGCGGGTGGGCCCTGTGTTAAGTGCTTCCACTTTGGCTGGCCCGAGGCTCCCGAACTTGAAGCTGATCGCCGTAAGTACCATTCCTAGTGCTAGTCCACTTCTGCTTACGACAAGCTTGTGCGACTTCTAGGCTCTCACTGGCGGCGACGTCAGAAGCCACGAGAGCCTCGTACACATTGAGCTGGGTGCTATCACGAGCAACATCTACCGCGGCTTTGGCGGTCAGAGCGGCAGACTTACGCTTGGTATAGGAGTTCTTTTTGATCGCGCGCTTGCCGACAGCTACCTTCTTGGCATTGATTGCTTCCGCGACGTCGGACGGCTCGTACTCAGCCAAAACCTTCAGGAAGATGCCCAAAGCTTCCAAAGTCGCTCCTGCTCGGATGCTCGATATCTTTCATTGCCGGAATCTCGTCTTTTCAATGCGAGGATGAGAGAGCTCGCGCTGTGGAAGGTGCACGATGAAGAGGATCATTCGATTCGCTGCTGACCCAACTGACGTGTAGTTCAGGAGACCCTTACACCCCCAGCTCAAGCAGCGTCTTCAAGGATGTCGGCCACCTCGCCCAGAGTTGCAGTACTGTTCATGTCCGTTATCCGCGAGGGCTGATTCGACATCCAGCGCGAAGCAGACTTGACTTCCAATCTCAGGCCTGGCACGGCCAAGGCAATCGTCAAACACCTTATCTGGCGCCACGACTGCTCTTTTGTTTCCTCCAACCACGCCACCATCTTATCTTTGAAGAGGATGTGGAATGCAATCGTCAAGATCCCATCGTGTGCTCTTGCCACTCCACGGAAATGCAACATGAAGATAATCTGCTCTTCGAGCCACAACAGTGGACCAAAGATGGCAGGATCGACGTCCATCTGGATTGCATTGTGCGAAGCGTGGAAGGGCTCGAAGTATCGCTCCACGCCTGGTTTCTCAGCAGCCTCGAGTTGCCTTCTGCGTAGCTTGATCGAGCCGAGAATCGTGTTTCGGAACGTTTGGTCCACACGCTGGAGACTGATCACCGATGTGACGAAATAGATCAAGGCCTGATCTGGAGTCGATGGAGGATTGAGATCGAGGTCAGCGCCGTATAGCAAGATCTGCTCCAGAAGCTCGGGTGTGCCGAACACTCGATCGACCGCTGATGCCATCTTGCTGGAGGATTGTAATAAGCCTGGTCAAGAGATCGCAATGACGAAAAAAGGAGATGAAGAGTGGTCGTGCGTCTACTGTGACTGGGACAAACGAAACTCTTCTGGGGTGGTAGAGGTCAAGGACACTCTCAGTAAGATGAATATATATCTTTTGGACGCCCACGCCCACGGCCCGCTCCCCGTTCACTCCCTGTTCACCTACATGCGTGACAGGTGAATAAGCATAGAGATCGTATACACCAGCACTCTCAAACCATTATGAGCTTCCTTGGTGTTGGTGCTGCAGCCATCCGGTGAGGTTCTCGTATTGGGAAAGTACGCTGTGTTGGTGCGTCAGGAAGTGTAAAGCAAGCCTTGGTGGAGACAGGCCGAAGTCATGTATAGTGGAGTCGTCGAATAGGATCATGTCCCGCGATTCCTCCTTCTCGTCATAGGAAGTGTGTGAGTCGTGTTTTAGAAGCCTTGATCGACGATCCCAGGCAAATTGAGACTCCTCCGTATCATCGTCACTGTTTGGGATGACACGCGAGCTTGATATGCTGCCGAGCACCCTGAAGGGCCTCCATAAACTGGCCGATGCGCCTGCCTTTCTCCAGTGGTTGAGCATCATCGAACTTCTGGACCCACACTACCAGTTCTGCGGTCTTCAAAGTTGACAGAGATTTGGCAAGAGATGCTAAGCATGCCTTGTCGATCAGTAACGAGTGCATCTGTAGTCCCCATCTTCCAGGCTCCACCCCAACGTTGTCTACTTGAACGTCGCACCGTGGCAGGCAATGCAGCATACGCATTGCGCCATTCTCATTTGCCGGGCCCCGGAGGGCTCCTGAGTTCGTGTTCCCATTTCCCTTGTCGACCCTTGTGCTTTCCGCGCCTGTTGGGCCTATGTCTTCGCCGGTCTCCGCTCTAGGCTGCTGCTGGACTGCTGAGTGTCCATCGGCTCCGTTCGGCGGCCGGAGTATTCGCCTGGCGGATGGTTGCTCTCTCACAGCGGAAAGCCTGCGCTTGCTGCCATCGTTGGCTTCCAGATTTTGTGGTTGTGGCATCGAGCAAGGTTGAGACATACGGGTTGCAGATGGCCAACTTGACCAGGTTATCTGTCGCCCAAGCGGAACCAAAACGACACTGCCGCCCGGATTGAGCGAATCTCGAATTCGATGTGGAAGATGAAGAAGTGGAGCGCTTGGCGAAGTATTCGCACGTCCCCATTGCCGTTTCAATGTAGACCAGTTTGTTCGCTATGGTGGCATGCGGGATGGAATGCCAGAAGATCTAGGACATAGCTTGAATGTTGTGGTATAAACAAAGATCAAAAACAGCAATAGAATATAGGTGCTGCGTGCCGTGTCACTTCTTGACGTGATGCAGCAGTGCTGCTCCGGCGGACAACTGATCGAGCAATCTTCTCGCAATCTTCTCGATCTTCAGCGAATGTAGTCCTTTGTTAGTTTTGTAGAACTGGAGAGATTGGTTACAGCCCGTGCAGCAACTCCTTGAGCTGCAATTTGGGGCGTGAGAGAGTAATTTGGCTCATTTGACTTTCGAGCCCAGCGACTTCTCTCCCAGAAGCCTTTGACTGCTGCAGCGTAGTTGGTATCTGGGCCTGCAGCGGGTGGCTATAGCGGAGGAAGTCAGCAAAAATTCGACAACGTAGAAGTTCGTGTTGCAGTGCTCACCCTCCTATGTCTTCTGAGACTTCGCCTGACCTCCGTCACTTGCTGGTCGGTGATAGTGTTGTTCCATTGGAGCGACGATTACTCTTTCTTTATTTTGTTCGTCAGATTGGTGTATATCGTACGTTGCTGGGGAGTATATAGTGATTGTGGTATGAGTAGGTTGGGTGTTTCTGGAATGTCCTTGATCGATCGCGCTGCTCAAGTTATGTGTAGAATACCATGGTTGCTGCTTTTGTGTGCTGATCCGTTGTTGAGCTTGTGGCAACAGTGGTGATGCCCACGAGGCTTTGTCGTGGGAAACAATCGAGAAAAGAATGTTTGCGTGATTGTGTGCGTGCAGTATACTCGGTCCGATCACTCGCATTGTGATGGAGCCGAGTCCGAGGGACAGGAGCAGCATGCCATATAGATCTGGTCCTGATAATGTACAATTGACTGAATGCGGGTAGATCAGCCCACTTCCATTGCAGCTGAAATGCGAGGTCGTACTTATTACTCGCTATTCCCCATCATCCCGTCAGCTTTCTCCCTCCTCATCAAAATCATCAAAAGGCCAATGCTGTTCGGTCATGTTGCGCTCGAGGTCGCTCTCGGCGTAGCTTAGCGCCTGAACTTTCATGTGGTTCGCCTCGGCCACAGCATCATCGTACTTCTCAAACGAGACCCAGCCATCGGTGCTGATCTCAATCACATCTCGCAATATTTGCATTTTCTTGTCGACGTCTTCTTTTTTGTTCTATCATTTTGTCAATCGTCTCCTCAGCATCTTGTTCCTCAAAACTTATCGGACATGATGAGGCCGCCTGTTGGTGATCGGTCTCGGAGCCAGAGCTAGCCGTAAGTGTGGCCCAGTCTTTCGCAAGCATAACGAGATCAGCTTTGAGCGGGATGCTGTTTCCCTCCCATGGCTCAACGGCATGCTGATAAAGTTTCTTGCGGAAAAGTCCCCTGTCATGAGCCATGGCCTTGTAATGCGAATCCAAAATCGTTGCAGTAGCTCCAACGTAGTAAAAGTGTGTATGTCGCCGCCGGTAGAGCTCAAGATCTTTCTGTCTGTCGTCTTCGTCTGATTCGTGAAGATTCGGAGGGTATTCGGGCTTCGTCAGCTCCTCCGAATCTGGATCGCCGTAGTTCTGAAGGGAGCCTGGGATGCCAGCATGCAGGAATAAAGGCAAAACAGTTGCGTGCTGCCAGTCTATGATGCTGGTGATATTGAAGTCATCATCTACGAAGACATTGTTTGGTGTGAGATCGGGATGTCGAATAACGGGCTTGTGTAGCCAGTCGTCCTTCGGCACAATGTATGCAGCAACTTTGAGAAACTTTTCAAGGCTGACTGCGTGATGTGCCGGATCGACTTTTCTGTAACCAAACATTTCGCGGTATTCCCTGTCAAATGGCAGACGTGGTTTTCCGTGAGCCTGCAACCACGCTATCTCCTTCTTGGCTCCGTCCTCGAGGACCCGTTGCGCGGTCGTAGCTATGGCATGACATGTTAACTCTAGATCCGTGAACGTACGGGGCAACACATGTCTCACCTGGATTTCTCGGGATTTCGAGTTGACTCCGTGTTCCAAACCAGTTCTTGAGTGAGACGTCTGGGCCGATGCAAAATCGTCCAGTCCGGGCCTCCAGTGCAACACGGCCCATGTGGTCAGGCAGATCTTCTGATTTGTAAACACTTCCATACGCAGGGAAAGGAATGTTGAACAATTTCGCTTCCTGGAACACAATTTCTCCCAGCAACTTGACCCTTTCCTTATCGGAAAGCTCATACCAGATGTCACCTAGACATCGACCAGGTACCTTTTCCATGAGAATATACTCCGCACCAACGGGATTATTGGCATTTATCGAGTACGCGTACACCGTCGGCGTCGGAACCCCATATTCTCTGACGAGATCCATGGTGGCCACCTCACTCGCAGTTGCGAGGACCTTTGGTTGGGTTGAAGGGTATGGAAGACGAGCAATGACCTGAACGCCATTCTGCATAGTCACCTCAAAAACTCGGTTGAAGCCCCCTTCTGCCACTTTGTGGAATTACTTGATGTCGGCTTTTTGTTGGTCGACAGATTTGGCCGCAGCTTCGAGCAGGGCGGGTACATTGAATGGCAAACGTCTCTCGTCGAGCCTCTTTCTTTCGTTGTATCTGAACTGAGATTAGTCTCCCATATCAAGAAGAGAGTGAGGTCAACAAACAGCCATCTCCCGGACGTATAGTTAAAGATGTCATGTTCGTGTTGAGTCTGTGCCGCTGCCATGGCAGTGAAAGGTCGAAATTCTGCTGAAGACTGATGTGTGTGCTCGATGTGAGCAACCGCCAGTGAACGAGGCGCAGTACTCGAGGATTTCTGCTCAAGCAGAAGGCCATGATGGAAGTACATTGTTGTAATGAATGGAGTTTGATGACGGGCGACAAAGGTCGCTGTTGTTTCTAGGAGATCGCTTAGTGCTCCCTGCTGATTGGCTGATTAATGAACTACCCTGCCTTGCCCGGCCTCAGCTCCGAACTTCAGGTGCAAGCTGTTCGCACTGGTCTTACGTTCATCCACTACCATCGAACAAGTAGGCGCCATACGACTTCGCCGCAGAGGGAAGTTGGGGAAGCGGTCAGCAAAGCGTTTAGGGAGGCATGAAATTGTCCTACATAGCGTTTAGTTCGATGCTGCATTGTTGAAGCCTTGCTAGGGTAACGTACCTTGCGTTCAGTCATTGAAAGCGTACTTTGTCGAAGCTGGGGCTGCTTTACCATACTGCGGTAAGGCGCTGAGAGGTCTGAGAGGTCTGACTTGGGGTCAATAGGACTGCATCGCTAGTAGTGACAGCTGTTAAACTCGGCATCCAGCATTGATGAATGATGGAAGCATGCAACACGTTCCTGGTCATGATAATACAGTATTGATCAACTGTTTGCAGTAATCTGCACTCAGTCATGCAAAGCGAAGACCTCGAATCTGTATCCCGCTCTCTCCAATGCTCCTCGCTCATTCGTACATGTCTTACAAGTACAGTCCCTCGGGCTCACCCTCCGTCTTCGTCTTCAGCACACTCTCTCTTGCAGCACGGAAGTCGGCCATGTTGACTCTCATTCTCCGCTCTCTCAATGCCAAAAGACCAGCCTCGGAGCAGATGGCCCGGATATCCGCACCGCTCAGATCGTCCTTTTGGCTGATGAACTCATCCAGCTCGACGTCTTCGGCCAAGTTCATCTTTCCGGTGTGGAGTGTAAAGATCTTCTTCTTTGTGTTCTGATCGGGGTTCTCGAACAAGATCTTACGATCGATACGGCCGGGACGAATCAGCGCCGGGTCGAGGGTTTCGATCTTGTTTGTAGCCATGATGACCTTGACATCTCCTCTGTCATCGAAACCATCGAGCTGGTTGAGCAGTTCCAGCATAGTTCGCTGAATTTCACGCTCTCCTCCACTCGTGCTCTCGTATCGCTTCGTTCCAATGGCGTCGATTTCGTCGATGAAGACAATCGAAGGAGCGTTCTCAGCCGCCACCTGGAAGAGCTGTCGCACCAATCGAGGACCGTCTCCAAGGTATTTCTGAATCAATTCTGAGCCGACAATGCGCAGGAATGTGGCAGATGTTTGATTGGCGACAGCTTTGGCGAGCAGCGTCTTTCCTGTTCCTGGTGCACCGTACAAAATCACACCCTTTGGTGGCTTAATACCCATCTCTTCGTACAGTTCCGGATGTAGTAGAGGCAGCTCGACCGCCTCTCGCACTTCTTGGATCTGTGTCTCGAGACCTCCAATGTCTGCGTATGATTCCGTAGGCGCTTTATCCAGTTTCATCACCGATACCGCAGGATCGGCATCATCTGTGAGGACACCAACGACTGACACGCTCTTGTGATGCAGCAGGATGGATGCGCCCGGTTCAAGGAGATCCTTATCGACGAAGGACATGATGGAGACGTAGTATTCGGGACCGGTGGCGGAGGAGACAATGGCGTGGTCATCATCGATGAGCTCCTCCAAGTTGCCGACGCCCATCGGTGATCCACGCATATCATCAACACGACTCCGCTCATCGGCATTTCTGTCCTCGCCCTCGCCGCTGGCAGGAGCACTCTTCTCATTTGCCGTCTTCGCCTTTCTTATCCGCTCTTGGTTCTCAACGAACTCTTCCTCCAGTAGTAGATGGTCGTGCACGCGTTGCATGCGCAGGTATCGGAGTTTGCATCGCGCGGTCGGGTAGACGGTAGGCAGTTTGGCAGCGGCGTTTGGCCCGGCCTGCTTCTTCTTCTTGCGGCCGATGCGCGTGGTGGGCTGTGGCGGCGGCTCGTACTTGGGCTTATCCTTCTTGTCTCCCTTCTTCTTGTCGCCATCGCCCGGAGGCCCGCCGGGGCCACCGAGGCCGGACTGGTTCTGACCCTATCGTCGCTGTGAGCATGTGTTTCATCAGTTGTCGGATGTGCTGGTGGCGCATACCATTGTCGGTCAGTCCCGTATCGGTGTGTGTATCAGTGAGTATGATAGCGGCGGCGAGGAGTGGTGGTGGAGGTGTCGGCGGAGGATGGTTGGAGATGGCGATGGTGTTGTGATGATGATGGAGCTGTGGTCGGAGGTGGAAGCTGGAGCACCGTGACGAAGCACGCGCGTGCCTGGCTTTGCTGAGCTCATCAGTCACGCCTCGACAGAGCTCCACCACAACCACCAACTTCCATCTTCATCTCTCACTTTCGCCAAACTCCGACACATCTTCGCAGATCTGACCGATCCGATCTGCAACACCCGATCCGGCCAGTGAATACCGCACCGAGACATCTTGCCTCAGTCATATTAGAGAGTGCACCTTCCCGCCTCCGCCTCCGCCTCTTTCCCCGCCGAACTCGCCATTTCTGAGCCTCTCAAGAGGCAACCAGACTCGACCTCAAACCTCACACGACTCTTCAACCGCAGTCTCGACCCAAGCCACGATACCCTCTGCTGCCCGCCCAGCATGGCCGCCAACCGCAACCGCCGCGTACAAAAAGAGATCAACGACATCACCAACGACAAGCAAGCCGGTATTCGCCTGACCTTCCCGCAGGACGGCGACCTTACGCACTTCAAGGGCCATTTCGTCGGACCTCCCGATACACCGTACGAGGGCGGAAAATATGAGGTGGATATCAAAATCGGCAATGAATATCCTTTCAAGCCGCCGACCATGCGCTTCATCACCAAAATCTGGCATCCGAATGTGTCTTCACAAACTGGGGCAATCTGCCTTGATACCTTAGGCACGGCCTGGTCACCTGTCCTCACACTCAAAAGCGCTCTGATCAGTCTGCAGAGTTTACTGAGTTCGCCAGAACCCAAAGACCCGCAAGATGCAGAAGTGGCTAGCATGCTGCTGACGAGGCCGGATGAGTTCAAGCATGTTGCGAGAGAGTGGGCAATAAGATATGCTCAAGCTCCGCCGCCGAAGCCTGGAACGGGCAAGAGTGGAGCCAGCAGTTCGAAAGATGACGACGAGGCAGAGGAGAAGAGGCGGAAGGCGTCAGACGATAAGGAGGAGAAGCGAAAGAAAGAGGCTGCGAGGGTGGCCAGTTATCGTGGGTTCAATGAGAGATTAGTGAATCAGTTTACGGAAATGGGATTTGGCGTCGAACAGGTCGTCGCAGCGTTCGAGTGGGCCGGCATCGATAAGGCCGATGGCGAATTCTACCAGCTGGAGGAGGAGTACATGGGAGATATCATGGCGAGGTTGTTTGGAGAGGCTGAATGAGCTGGGCGACATGAAGGCGAGATTGTGCATGAATGTGCCAATGCGAACGGATCGGGATCGGATCGTCCTTCAGGAGTGGCTATTCGCTTCTTTCGCCAGGAAAAATCCACATCACTACCCATGTCCCCTGGAACAACCAGATCGAGCTTGCGAGGACTTGCAGCATCACATGGTCACCGAGCTATGGGATATTAGCCTTGAGTTCGCCTTCCGCCCAACACTTATCTACACATCCGGGCCCAGCCAACAACGTCCTCTACAGCCTTTTACCACCCCCGCCAAGCGATCCCCTGCCTTTTCCTTTGCTCCGACATAGCGAAGGCGATTGGGAAAGGAAGACTTCTATGAACTTGCTATGCATGAAATGACGAGAAGACATGAACGAAATGAGAATCAGATGATATGGGGAATGCATCGTTAGTTGCTGTAGATGAGATATGGAGAAATGGTAGCAATCCCGTTGGGAGACGTTGACCGCGAAGAAGAGCGATTTTGGTCTGTGCTGTTTTGCGATCATACTGCTGATGCTGTTCCCTGAGGTGTGAGGAGGCACGGCTTCTTTATGAGCTGTTACGAGGCTTTGCGAGCTTCTGAGAGCGAGCAAGGTCTCGGACTTCCTGGCTGGCGTTAGACTGCATGAGAGCTCGTGATGAGGTGGTCTGGACTGGTCGAACCGTTATGTCTTGGAGGCACGTCCATGTTTGGAGTGCTGAAATAGGGCTTTTGGGCGACAGGCAGATCACGACAACAAGATGGTACGTGCCAAAGACTTATGATTCTCATCTTCGTTCTACGTGTCCTGCGCTCGTCTAATAGAGATGAGGACTCGTGCTAATGCGCCATTGTATAACGGCCTCCTGCTGGTGGCTCCTATTCCACAGCCTGACGAGCTCGATGATATTTCGTTCTTTATGTCTTCTCCTTGCAGCCTGTCCAGCCTCTGACTGCGCTTCTGCTGGGGACCATCTCATGCCTCCGAACCCTGTCTCCACACACACTCTTGGGATGCAATTGCCGCTTCTTTGCATTCTGTCCCTTCTCGACAGCCCATTTCCAGTTCCACCACTCACGCGTCGTCTTCTCCAGCTCTCCGGCCAACTCCTTCTCGGACTCCTCCCACAACTTCCGCTGGGCGTTCATGATGGCCCGGTGCGAAGTGACTCCTCGATTTGCTCTAATCTTCCGCGGTTGCTCCAACTCCTGTCGCCACTTTCTCTCCATGTCTGCCTTCTCCTGCTTGATCTCTTCTAGCCTAGTTCGCATGTTTCCCTTCGCCACACGGATGGCATCGATGTGTCGGAACAACTGAAGGAACAGATCGAAGACGTAGCCCAAGGTGTCGTCGCCTCGCAGATACCACGACAAGTCGAGAGCCCCAATGTCCCACTTGCAGGGCCCCATCCGGTCTCCGCCTTTGACCTTCAGTATGAGTGGAACAGACTCTTTGGCGTTGCAGATCTTGATATCCCTCCAACTCGCATCCGGATTCTTCCAGCCTTGGGGCAGATCCGCTATGGCTCGGTTGAAGCAGCTTGTGTCTGCCGTCAAGTACTGCCCGCAAACCCGCATGTAGAGCAATCTCGCTCCAGTCTCCCTGTCCTGATACAGCAACCTCCATTCCCGAACCTGGCCTAGCCATTGCATTTGATCCCATCGCAAGAGTCGTGCTGGCCCATTGTTCTTCAGCTTACTGAAGACGGCGAAAAGGGGCTTGTGGAACGGAAGAAGATCCTTGGTGCTAGTTTTGAGATTGTGCAACTTGTTGTTAGGGTATGGCAGGAGATACATTAGACGCTTCAGTTTCGCCGAGCCATTGATAGTCCCTTGAAAGTCTTTGTTCACGCGCTGCAGGCTGAACAGACGGGATTCAATCGATGGTGCTCGAGTAGAGGACCGTGGATCGCGAAGATGCAGTTGATCGGAGTTGGTTGTATTAGAGATTTCATCAGAGGCGACGAAAAGCAGCAGAGTCTGTTCGAAGAGTTCAGGAATGCTGAAGACCCTCGATGCGGCATCACGAGGTGGAGGGTGGCTGGCACGAGGCTTCGCCTTCCTAGCAAGAGTGACCCTCTGCGGGAGGGCTTGCTTAATGTCCGACGACTCCCGTGCCATGTTGCCGCCTTTGTCTGGATTTGTTGTCGTTGTTAAGAAACGGAGAAGGTTTGCAGTCGAGACTTGAAGACGATGTCGAGCCAAAGGTCGTTAGGCTTGCGATGAAGCGATGGACACTATTTGTTCACTCCTTCTCCCTACCCCTGCTCCTCGTTCACCTGGTCCATCCTCATTCACTCCGGGTCCACCTCGGGCATATAGCAGCCAAGTGCCTTGAAGAACGGACCGAAGCTCCGCTGTATAGGCTGTGCTGTCAGCTTCGTATGATGAGATCCGAATGGCATTCTCCGTCATGTATAAAAAGTCGCTGATGTGGACTCGCGCTACTGCTACTCTGTCGTCTTCTCGTGCCCATGCCTTCCCGCTCAAGCATGCAGCTCCTGAATGCGCAGCGGCACGGAACATATCTCGTGCTCTACAAACAATCCTCTCCCCCAATCTTCGCTCCTTACGACTCCTCTGCAGTACCCGAGCACTGCTTGGTGTCATTCTTCACCTTCTGCTCCCTCAATACAGCGCTCTTCCACGACTCCCATGTTTCATTTATCTCCTTCTCCTCTGCCAAGATCTCATTCTCGCGTTTGATTCACAGACCTTTCTGCTCTTCCACCGTGACGTAGTGGGTTTTTTCAGTGCCAGCCTTTCGAGTTTCTTTCAGCTCTTCCACCCATTCGTCCTCCGTATCCGACTTCTCATCCTCTAATGACTCTCTCTTCACTTCGATCTCCAGCTTCGCCGCTCGCCGCTTATCCCTCTCCTGGGAGAGTTCGTGGAATAGGTCAAACAGGTAGCCCAAGGTGTCATCCCCTTGAAGTAGACATAGCACATAGATTCTGCTAATGTCCTCAGGGAGCGCTGTCCGCCAGCTATCTTGCTCGATTGTGAGTGTCAGCGGTACCGCCTCTACTGCGTTGCAGACTTTGATCTTTCGCTAGCTAGCCTCCGAGTTTAGCCAGCCTTGAGGGAGCGCCGCCAGAGCCTCTTCGGACCAACCTTTGACCGGAGAATAGTCGGATCCATGCATCAGAATGGTCGGTCTTGGAATGCCAGAATCCAGTTCGGCCCGTGGCAGCCAGTAGGGTAGGAGATCCTAATCTAGCAGATCTTCGGTGATACTCTTGTCCTCTATCTTATGCAGTAGCCAGAAGATAGGCTCATGGTACGAGAGCGCGAGTCCAAGATCTGGTGTCAGCGCCTGTAAGTAGTCGTTTTTATGCGGCGCGAGAAACATGAGACGCTTAAGCTTGATTGAGCCATTGATGGTGCCGTAAAAGTCTTTGTTTACGCGCTGTAGGAGGAGGAAATGGGGTCTGGGGTCCAAAGTGCCTGCCGGCCTGTGGCTAAGGGGCAAGTAGTTGGGTCCGGAGGTTCGATCCTGAGCCGTAAGCAACAAGATTTGCTCGAGTAGTTCAGTAACACCGAAGACTTTCGTCGCGGCAATTTCATCCCCAGGAGCAGTATTGTTAGGAGCAGTACTGGCAGACGAAGTGTTGCCAGGTAAAGCTTGATCGAGTCCGGCCCAGTCGGTTTCAGCACGAGACGTTGTCTTGCTAGTCTTGTTCAGTCTCTCGCGCTGCGCCTTCTTCCTTGACGCCTTCCGCGCCATGTCGGTCAACTCGGTTAAAATAGTGGTGTTGTGCAAAAGGTTGAGAGTGGTGACTTTGGAAAGAATATGCGTGCCAGCGGCTAAGTAACAAGTCAAGGCCGGAGTTCAAGCACTCATTCACTGTCACATGCCCCACCTGCTCCGTTCTTTCACTCGAGCCGTTCTTATTCACCCCGGCAGCATCTCAGATAGGAAGCTGTGAGCTTTGTGAAGAGTCGCTCGGATCTCCATTCCTGCCGGCACAGTATGGCCTGTACTGTCAGCCCTGTAAGCTCGCCAGATACAGACAGCATTATTTGTTATGTATAGGAAATTGTTCTATACCACGCGTCTCCCCGATATAATTTGCGGAGTCGGCAGTTGTTGTATGAATGAAGAGCTCCGGGTGTGGTGTCGAACATAAGGTCGATGTCAGTAGATGCATAATGAGAATCAATCTTTGGAGCTTGACAATCGCTGTCAAACGCAAACGACGAT
The DNA here is from genome assembly GCA_013365195.1 of Cercospora citrullina. Classification (NCBI taxonomy): domain Eukaryota; kingdom Fungi; phylum Ascomycota; class Dothideomycetes; order Mycosphaerellales; family Mycosphaerellaceae; genus Cercospora; species Cercospora citrullina. The sequence continues at coordinate 331,143 of JAASFF010000511.1, read as the reverse complement.
TCAGGAAGGAGTTGCTGGAGCGACCATAGTCTTGGTATTACAATCCAAAGCATTATATGAAAATAACTTTTGTCTTATGAGCTTTGCCAATCGTGTGTTTTCAAAATCGTCCTCAACTACCGCTGTAGCGTTTGGCCATTTCGCACATGATTGCCTTGTGCTTGCTCGAAGTACCTTCTGCCGCTGCTTTGGCCCCTTCGCCCTGCCTTTGGAGCCTACTTTCCACTGTTCGCGACTGACTTTCGTGCCTCCTGCTCACGCTTGATCTTGAGCTTCCACTGACTTAGCACAGCATCTAATTGCTGTGAATTTGCATCGACTTCTTCACTGCGTTCCAAAGCGAGACTCTTCCACTCATATGACCTAGAGAATTTTGGATCGCCAAGACAGTTTCCTTCTATCTTGAGTTGCGATACCCAGCTGTCCCATTTTGAGCGTGCCTCTCGCATCTCTGTTTCCCACTTTTCGTGGAGGTCGCGGATCGCATCTCCACGATCATTCAAGAGACGGAAAAGCTCAAGGAATAGGTCGAAAGCATACTCCAAGGTATCATCGCCTCGAAACTTCCACGTCACCCTGACTTTCCCGATGTGTGGACCCCAGCGGCGGCGATCAGAGTATGTTTCCAGCCTCAAAGTCAATGGGACGGGCTCCTTCGCGTTGGAAATCTTGATCTTTCTCCAGCTCGCTTCGGGACGATTCCACGCCTTCGTGATGCGCGATATTGCATGCTTGTAGGTGCCCAATCGCAGATCCATATCGTGGAGCTTGACAGTCAAGATCGTCTCACCACTTGCCGAATCAGTCTGAGCGAGGGCCGAACTTCCAAAATCCCAATCCATCAGTTCTCTTCCAGCTTTGGATTCCAACATCTCGAGAATCGAGAACAGCGGCGTGTGATATGGAACCAGGTCGTCATGATACACGGCTGCCTTTTTCAGGACGTCGTTGCTGTATGGTGCGAGAAAGATCAGGCGCATAAGTTTCGAAGAGCCTGTGATGCCCCCATAGAAAGCCTTGTTGACGCGTTGCAGGTTGAAGAGACAAACGCCTCCACGGGATTCTCGAGCTGACCCAGGCATTGGACTGAACTTAAGTTTTGTAAGGTTGACATGTCCAGAGTCAGGCATCTGTTTGGCAACGGCAAACAGCAAGATGTGCTCGATGAGTTCAGGAACCCTGAAAACTTTCGTTGCAGCAGCGCCAGTCGTGGCACGAGACTTGAATCTCGCTGAGAGGATGTCTTTCTGCCGTTGACCGTGTTGGCTCGCATGCGCAGCCTCCGCTTTTCTGAGAAGATGCTCCATCGATGCGATGGGATCGGTTGGAGTCGAGTGTGGTTGGAAGTCGCTAGACATGTCGAGGCACGATGAAGGGGGAAAGAGTCGTGAAATAGTCACTTGCCCTGATGGACAGTCACGAGCTCTTGTGGCAGTGGCGAGTGGAACTAATCTGAAGTTTATGTGACTGCATGGACGAAAGTGAGCAACTTGACCATCCACACAGTTTACTTTTTGCTTCATCTCACTTGGTTCACGTGACTCCCCAAACAATTCGTCCTCTTTCTCAATTTTCCCTGTGAGGACAAAGATTGCAGAAGAGAAGTAGCAAGAGCTTCCGGCAGGTGCAGTGTCTCTACTCAATGCTTTTTGTTGTTGCTGGACGTCATGCGCGCCATGTTGATGCTTATCTGAGTGAGCTACTGTGATTTAATCAGTTGACCGCGCTGGCGATCAAGACTCGAAGGGCGGACGATACAAGAGCAGGGAGTTGATGGCGTCGCTGGGAGTGTCGGCGCCGGCACAGCCCTTTGTACGCGAAAGTAAAGGCCCGATTGTCGCGCGTAAACAGGAGTGTGATGTTGTCGGAAGGGTGTGGAGTGTCCAAAGTTGTAGAGTTGCAGTCATTATGATTACCTCAGCGCTGTGGAACTCCGTTGACACAAGTCAGTACTGTTGCTCATAAACGTCCTACGAGACTGGAGGAATATTCAGCAACCAACGAGCAAGTCAATGATCGTGAAATAGAGAATCAACTTTGCACGAGCTAATTTTTGCTATTTTCAATGCACATTCCTGAGCTACTCAAGCCTCATGCCAGGGAAGAACCTCCGCTCGTAGACGTTTACAGCTTTCTGCAATACTTGCGACACGTCCAACAACCAAAAGTTGTGAAATCAGCTGCGTGCTCATGCAAACTTCCGGTTCGACTCATCCAACGCTACTTCTATTGCAGTCCTCCATCTATGGCTTGCGTCGACCATTATGCCTTCGTATATTCAACCCTCATCGCTCGAGAATCGCGCTTCCGCAACACTTCGACCAGCGTGACGAAAGTAAGTTGCCAGAGACAAGCAGTCGGCTGTGTGTAATGCCGAATCTTTTCTGCTTGGGCGATTCCTGCTACTTCTCACTGGACTCGCCTACCTTTTGTGCACCTAGCTCGGGCTCGCGCTTGACACTGAGTTCCCACTCTGTCACTGCTGACAACAGCCTTTCCTGCTCAGCTTCCACCTCATGCAAGTGCTTCGATCGCAGTTTCAGCCACTCTCGCCGCTCAGCCCGCCAGGTCTCCTCGGAAATCGTATAATGGCCTCTGGCCACGCGTTGACGCTTGAGCCTAGCACTGAGTATTTCCGTGCGAGTCTTCCATTTCCGCTCCATGAGTCGAATCGCGGCTCTAGCTTCGTCGATTAGCTGAAGGAGTTTGCAAAAGCGACCGAAGATGTAGCCTAGACTCTCATCTCCTTGCAAAACCCATGTAAGATCTTCGAATTCCACCGCAGCTGGTCCTTCCACCCGATGAAAGTAAGTAAAAGTGATGGTCAATGAGACGAGCTGCTTAGCATTACAGACTCTGATCTGTCTCCAGTTCGCTTCGGAGTTCCACCAGCCTGGTGCAAGCTTCGAGATCGCCTCCTCGTACAGACTCTCGTCTTTCCTGATAGCGTTCTGAAGATCAATGTTCCAGCTCGTGGACACATCATCGGCGCTCACCGGTGTGATGCTGCTGGATTACCTCTCCCAAAGCAGTAGAAAGTATCCGCTGTTCTCGTGCAACTTGTCCAACAGGGCGAAAAATGGCGTGTGGAATGGCAGAAGGGCTTGGCGTGCCGTTGATGATGCGTGCAGGTCCTTGTTGGGATACGGCGCAAGGTACACCAACCGCTTAAGCTTCACAGATCCGTTGATCGTAGCGTGGAAGTCTTTGTTTACACGCTGGAGACTGAAGATACAGATTCCTCGGCGAGCCTCTCTAGCCGAGCCGGGCATAGGGCTGAGTTTGAGGGTTTCGCTCCTCCTGTCGTCGCGGGCTGGAGCCTGGTCGGAAGCTGCGAATAGTATAATCTGCTCAAGGAGCTCAGGAACACCGAACACTCTCATAGCAGCATCGATATTCGCAGCACGCTGCTTGCTCCTAGTCATGACGGCCACTTTCCTCGTTGGAGCTGGCGGGGCGTTGGATCTCTTTCTGGCCATGATGAAACTTGTAGAAAGCGTTGCGACGATTGAGGACAGATTGTGATTGCCTCCGGTGACTCGAGACCAGCGCGGCAGCCTGCCCTATCCGTCGAGGCCCCCACACGACTTGCCTTCGGAGGTAGATTGTCGTGGTGTCGCGCAAGAGAGATGGGTGGTTTTGTCCAGAAGAGGTGAGCACGAGTCGCCGTCGCGTTCTTTGACGAGAAAGTCAGGTCGGCCCGATCAACTTCCATTCACTTCGTCCTCCATCACTGGCTTCGTTCGCTCACGTGGCACATCTCTATTCAATCTAGGGTTCTCAAGCAGGAAAAGCAAATTTAGCGCAGGTGTTCTTACAAAGGCTTCTTCCGATGCTGCAGTCGCCTGGGAAGACATTATCACACAGAGTAGGATTCTCGCATATTTTCGACAGGTGATTGATGGCCCGGAGCTTTCGAGTCGTATATAATCGATTTGATGATATCGCTGAAATATAAGGCCTCACGAGAAGCTGTTGGATGGAGAAGGAGATTGGCACTTGAAAAAAAGGCGGGCCGACTCTTGCAAGAGCGGACGTGAGGTACGAATGATGTTCAAAGACTATGCAAACGTTTCAACAAAGCGCAAATGAGAGTGCTATGAACCACTTTCACCCTGCGATTTGACAATCGCAATTCATTCGACATTGCCTAGACAGGGGTTTGCGAAATTTGTGCGACTTTACTCGTCAGTATCGCTCGGCAGGGTGTTGCAAGATCACACGCAAGAGGCTCAGACCTAGAGTGATTCGGAAGCAGAGCGTAAAATGTGTCGAATGGTTGTGGCACTGTATGGTTCTTTGCACTGGCCACTCGAGGCTCGTCTCATAGAGAAGTTATGGTATTGTAGAAGTGGCTTTGTGTCTAACTCAGCGTCTTGGTCTCTTTCGACCATTAGAACCTGTGGACACATCTGCGTCCTCGTGTCCCTTTTCGACGTAACTGACCGGATCTTTCTTCTGTGACTATTCCAGCTCGCAACTGGTGTCACCGTCGTCAGGCCATAATCTTCGAACTCTCGCCTTCGTTTCGTACTCCGGCACCATTCCACATTGCTTAAAGAAAAGACTTGCAGAATGCAGATGCTTTAGCGGTTTAAGAAAAATCTCTGGTTATCTCAAACTCTCCTTTGCCATGCTTGAGCGCTTCACCAAAGGCTTGTGCCAGCTCATCTCTCTCCTTCGCCTGCTTCTGCTCCAGGAGTCGCTGCTCTTCTTCATGATTGAGGTTCATGGAATGTTTATGGGCGTAGCACTGGCTCAGAGTAGCCACAAAGCAATCGAAATGATTGAAGAGATGCTCCAACGTGTCTTCTTTGTCCAAAGCGAAAGTGATGGAGAATGGCGGTATTTCGTCGTTCGCATGGTACGGGCCGTAGAAGAGACGCACGTTGAGAGGGGCGGGGACTTCTGCGTTGCAGACTTTGATTTTCCGCCAGCTTGCTCCAGGGTTCCTCCAGCCCTTTCGCAATCTTCCAATGGTACGGTCGAAAGACATTATGTGCGGGCTGAAGAGATCTTCGAACATCTTCCAAGCCGGCGACGCGATGCCACCAACGACCTCGATTTCATCGAATTCGACGGTGTAGTCGGCGTCGGAAAGACGCATGATCCTCATGAGAGAAAGAACAGGCTTATGCAACGGCAAAAGGCTGTCGTAGTCCATGCTAAGCGCGGCGTTGTCCTGTGGCGCAAGAAACATGAGTTGTTTGAGCTTGTTTGAGCCTTGTATGGTGTGCCAAAACGCTGTGCTGACCCGCTGAGTGCGGTACAGGCAGATGTCGCCCTTCCAGAGGTAGCCGCATGCCGGCATCGGCCACATTTTCAGGTCCCAGCCTCTAAAGGGGCCGAGAGGATACTGATCGTCCACAGCCAGCAGCAAGATCTCTTCCAGCAGCTCGGGCACTGCGGAAACCCTTGCGGCAGCATCGCCAGTGTAGTCTTGTGGCAAGGCGTTGTCGATAGCCGTCCCCATCTCCGTTACGGTGGAGGTGAGTTTGGAAATGCTCGAGCTTGATGAACGATTGACAGGTCGAGCTGTCTCCGGTTCAGATCTTGTCGCAACAGCTATGGTCGCTGGATGGAAGAGACACGTAATCAATTGCCGCCCTCCAGAGACGCAGAGTGGTGCACTGACGCTTTGCTGTAGTTATAACAATCTGGTCGAGTGTTACCGACAACTTGGAATGTTGGGTCGGTGAAGGTGTGTCGAGTAATCGGAAGTTGTTGCAACTGCCTGTGGAAGTGATGCCTGTGCCTGCCCCATTCACCTATAGGCCCTGCTCTCCTTGCCCAGTCATATGATCTGTTTCATTCACCTTGCTTTGATGCACGCTCATGGGGTTTTAGAATCTCTTGCTCGCCGCGTTCAGCCGGACAAGGTTGCGTGAGCAGCACCGATTCGCTGTCCAGCCTGGCAAATGTTGACTTTGCTGTCGTCCTTACGAGCTTGAAGGCAGGCATGAGCGTCGGACGGCACTGTCGTATTGTCGAACTCTGCTTACTCACGGTGAACAGCTGATGATATACGAATGGTTTTATACAATATAACTGACTCTGAAACTTTACGCAGAAGCAACAGCAAATGTAATGCACTCTACTTACATAGAAGAACGAATGAGATGCACAAACAAAGGGGAGAAAGAGCACCCGTGACCGTACTGCAAGCACTTCGCTACAATGCAAACCGCACTGCAAAGAAAACACGTCTTCCCTGCCATACGCCATTGCTATCGCGGTGATTGAAAGCCAGGGATTTGATTGATGCAGCTCAATAGCGTCGTTGGCCAGAGCTGTATGGGAACATTCACAGGAGACACGGATGGAGGCCAAGTTGATGTATGGGGAAACGAGATGGAAGGAGTGGAATCGATATTGATGGCATTTGATTGCTCGTGCTGATCCGCCGGCTGAGTTTCCAAATCACTAAGAAGACTGCTTACCTATCAGCCTCGCGCCGGTCTTGGCATATCGCCTCATACGAAGACCAAAGTTGTGAAGCACAGTTCCAACCTTCCGAGACGACGTTTCGATCAGAAGCTCTGGGCCCCGCTACGTTCCTACGCAACTTCCGCGATCGTCTCATCCAACGCTGCTCCCCTGTTCAGCCCCCTATCATGACCTGTATCTTCGTCATGCCTTCGTGTGTTCAGCCCTCATCGCTGAAACCTTGTATTCCCGCAACGCTACGAATAGCGCGGCGATTGTGATTGCCGGTAATAAGTGTTGAATGCTCTAATGGCTGGTTTTGCTCCGTTGAATCTTCGCAGTGCGACGCTTGAGCGCTCTGTCGAAGGCCCGTTCCAGCTGAAGTCTCTTCTTATCGTGTCTCTTTCCCATAGCATCCTGAGCTGTTCGATATGAGTGCTCCGACTGCGGTGAATCACCAAGCGCATCCTCCTCCGCACGCTGTTCGTTGTCCATCACAATCTTCTTGTCTCTGTACTTGCTTAGCACCGTCAGGAGGCCCTCGAGAAGGTTGAAGGCATGGTTCAAGGTATCATCTTCCTCAAAGCGAAACGTGATATTGAATGGCGGAGCCTCATCATCCTCTTGGAACTCACCCTCTACACGGAAGTTGAGGGGGCACGGGACCTTAGCGTTGCAGACTCGTATCTTTCTCCAGCTTGCTTCAGGGTTTCGCCAACCTTTTGGCAGTTCTCCGAGGGCCCTATCATATGGTGTTTCGGAAACGGAGAGTAGTTCACTGCGGATAAAGGTATGCCAAGTGTAGTTCCCATTAGTAACGTCGACTTCCTCGATTACCATTGCCTCTTCGATGTCCGTGAGACACATCATCGACAACAGAGATGTCAAAGGTTGATGCAGCTCCATTCCGGGTTCCGGCTCTGAGCGATCACTCAAGAGCTTGGAGTTCTCTTGCGGAGCAAGGAACATGAGCCGCTTGAGTTTGACCGATCCGTGGATGGTATGCCGGAAGGCTCTGCTGACGCGCTGAATTTGGAAGAGACAAACACAGCCTTCTGACACGATGGCACATCCTGCCATTGGCCACATCTTTAGTGGTCCAGGCTCATCGTAGTCTGGGTTCTCGATGCGCTGCGTGGTAACAGCCAAGAAGAGGATGTGCTCGAGTAGCTCGGGCACCGCGAATACCCTTGCAGCCGCGTCACCAGTGTAGTCAGGTGGGGTCATCGTTTTGGTGTCAACCGCCATTCTGGCGACAGTGAAGATCGAGTTAATATCGCCTGACCGGCTAGTGGCGGTGAAGAGTCGGTCGGTCCGATTCGAGTCCAGAGTTAATGTTGGCGAGAAGGGACAGGAGGTTGAAGTTGCCGTGGTTTGTGCAAGGGAGTGGGACGACCCATTCACTCTGCCAAGCCGGATCTCTTTCATGTGCTAGCTTAATTCACTTCGTTGGATGTTCGGTGCTTCTGATTCGAAAAATTCTTCATTTATCGCAACGAAATAAGAACATGGAGGATGAGTCACCCTCAGCCATCAGCTCTGACCGCAGCGTCACTATACGCACCCAGCACCCGATGTCTGCTCTCCTGCACGACATCCACGTCTTGCTATAACAAATTGACGGACTTTATACAGTGGCAGGAGCGATCATCAGAGATCGAAAGAATTGAAAAGGAGGTTCTAATATCGCTGGACTCTACAAACGATGGAAGGTTTGGCGTTTTGAATCTCGTCTCACCGCTTAGCTTGCTGTTTGATCAAACATGAGCAAACCTGTCATACCTACGTTTTCATATACTCGTAGAACCTTTGCGGTACTTTTATTGCATTCGACTCGTCTGGCGATCTGCGCCTGGTGCGTAGCATTCGTCTATGACCCCCATCCGCTTCTTCTCGCAGACTCAAGGGCGCCGCATTCCCAACGAAACATGAATTGAAAAGTCTTGAAGTTCTTTCTTCTAAGCCTGCAAGCCTTGTGATTTTGCGCTCTTTGTAGTCATCACTCGCATCTGAAAGCTCGCTACAACACTCCTTGTTCTTCTGACATCGTGCTGCACCCTTTGTGCGAGTTTGTCATTGCTTCATACGAAATTCCTTTGTTGACCACAACAACAGCCCGTGCTCAAGTCATCCTGCCTCTTCTTAGCGTTTGACGATAGCCTGGAGCCGCGTGAGAATCTCTTCGTTCGATTCAGCTTCCAGCTCTTGCAACTTGTGTCGGTACTGCTCCAAACCGTGGTCAACGCCCCCGGCAAAGTTGTCAAAGTCCTCCCTCTTCTTCAGTTGGTTTCTAGCTACGACAAGCAGCTCACTGAAGCAGTCGAATATATGCTCCAAATTCAAGTCCTCGCCGAGCTCCAGAGTGATCTCAAAGTCCACTAGGTCATGCTCGTCACAGCAACAGCAAGTGCTCTCGATCTTCAGCTTAGCTGGTTGTCTGCTCTTCGCATTGCACATCTTGATTTTGCGCCAGCTTGCCTCGGGGTTATACCATCCCTGTGGAACCTTCTTCACTGCAATTTCGCTGGGTGCAGCATTTTCGTGAAAAATAGGATCCATAAGCCAGACGCCCATTGTGTCGAGCTCAGTTCTGGACTGATATCTGGTTTGGAAGCCGAATTTGATCAGGTCTTCCTTGCCCATCGAGGCGAACATCCCCAAGATGCACGTCAGAGGCTTATGTAATGGAAGCCAGACACGCTGCTCAAAGTATGGCAGCTCCAACTCTCTCCAATCCTCCTCGGCCATCAGTTCATCGTTGTCCTGCGGAGCCAAGAACATGAGCTTCTTCAGCTTCGTTGATCCTTGAATCGTATGTTGGAAGTCCTTGCTAACTCGTTGGATGGTGAAGAGGCATATGCCGTCTTTGATGCCACATCCTGGCATGGGCCACATCTTGAGCAGTGGTATCTTCCTTTCGGCAAGGGCCTTGTTGTATTGGCCTGTAACTCCAGAGTGGAGGATGTGTTCGAGAAGTTCTGGGATAGCGAACACGTTTGCGGCGGCATCGCCAGTGTACTCGGGCGGTGGTGACATCGTGGACTCGAGTGACGGCAACGGTTCTCCGGTGTGGATGGGAACGTTCGCTGTAGTGGAGGCGGACTCGATCATGCTTCAATACAGAGTCGGCCAGAACGATGTGTATGTATCGAGGCAACTTTGATGATGGCTCTTGTGTATCGAGTCTTCCCTAATGATTTATCAGTGTCGTGTCGGTATTGATAAAGAAGAAGCTCGGGTCGGCCGGTTCCATAAAGATCAGCGGAGACTCCATTCACTCGCGCCAAGTCCACGTGCTCCCTCCGTTCACTCCCTCCCCGTGCTCTGTGCTCTTACAAAACCACACCGTATATCCCGCCTGGTACATGTTAGCAAGCTCGTATTAGTGTTCTGGCGGAGTCAAAGCATGTGTACTTTGAAGCACTCCAAGAGATCAGCGGCCCCTGGAACGTCCAGACCAACGTGCGTGATAGATCAATGATCTGCGGCCGTGTTCTTGCATTCGCTTCTGTATCGCTTTGACTTCATGGGAGCATCTATACGGATGATCGATCGCATATGATCGCCGCCTGATCCAATACTTTTGCAGTAGCTCACTTGCTTACGACAGGTATGACCATCGCGGAGATCATATTCTTGCTGCACCAAAATCGCATTTCTCGTAGCAAGCCTTCCAGCGCGTTACGTGGAGCGACAGAAAATATGCACTCAAGTCTCTGGCAGCCTTCTCGACTCTTCTTGTATCTCAATCTCTCTCGTGCGAGGAGCGATCACTTCTTCCATCTCATGTCCTATCGCCGTGACATCGTCGGTGAACTGGATATCCACCAGGTATGCTAGATGCCGAATTTTCTGATCGAGCCGCTCATCCCCACTGGCCAGGCACTCAAGCAACTTGTTGTATACAGCGTAATGCTTGCGCTGCATAAGTATCTTCTTGGGAATGTAATCACTGAACACCTCCAGAACGATGCGGTAGAGTTCGAAGACGTACCCCAGTGTCGCATCTTTGCCCAGCTGCCAGATCGGGTCGAATGGTGGCGCGTCGGCATTTTCGTCGAAGTCAGTCCAGAAGGCGTAGTGGATTGCGGAAGGCTCCTTAACAGTGCAAATCTTGATGCTTCTCCAGCTGGCTTCCGGATTGTGCCAATCTCTCTGCAGCTCGCCAATTGTCTGCTCACACGGGGTTGCGGATCCATCAGCGAGGCGTGAATTCATTTTGGCGACGAGTGTCTTGGCTTCCATCACCCATTGTTGAAGACCGGAGACAGCAAGAAAGCCATCTTCTACGTGAGGCCCAAGTAACGAGACCATGAACTCAAGAGGTTTGTAGGCGGCGGGCCAGCTGCCGTCCAGATGGTCTTCTTCCGAGACACCAGAAGTGTCCTTGCGCGTAGCGAGGTATATCAGCTGCTTGAGCTTTTCAGAGCCTTGCACAGCGTCACGAAACGTCTTGTTGACGCGCTGAATACGAAAGAGGCAAATTTCACCTTTGACAACGTTGCCACAGCCCGGCATCTTGAGTTCAGCCCAGTCCATGTTGTCCTCCTTTTCCTCACATTGACTGGTGACCGCTAAGAGGAGAATGTGCTCGAGGAGCTCAGTGACAGCGGAAATTCCACCAGCAGCGTCACCGGTGTACTCGGGTAGCGATGGAGTGGTCGTGATTCGAAAGTGTTCTATCTTCGGGTCTTTGACTGGTGGATCATTGTCTACCATTATGGCTCTGGTGTACGTGGATTTCAATACGCTTGGACGTTGTGCAATGGCCAGGAACAAATGCTCTGGGTGAAGCAGTTGAATCGGTGTCGATTGGTGAGAAAATAGTTGAGGAGTTGCGATGTGTTGTGCGCAAGTGGAATTTGCAGCTGCCGACTTGCCTTGACCTCTGCCAAGCCAAGCCCCTTTGCACATAGTTCCTTTCGACTCGATATACGACTGCTGCCTGTAATCACAGGTCATCGCTTGCCTGAGAATCGTTCCCGGCCTCAGAACTAGCTTTGAATGCTGCAAGGGTCAATCCGCTGCCGGCGGTTGCAGTCCTTCCTGTTTGGATATAACGAAGAATGAAAATCTATAAGAGGCCCCTCCAAGACTTCTGAGGTTATCCCAAGTTTGGGAAGTCGGAGAGATGATGATACTGATGCGTAACTCTATCTGTGGCCGATTCTACCAGTCTTAATGCTTCTTAAATCTGGTTTGCTTGCACCTTGACGAAAAAGCAAACCACTTGCAACTCCCATTTTCCAATAGCTGAAGAAACCTCTCGCACGTTCTTCGCCACCGTATGACGTGCGCCGCAATCTTCTCTCGAGTTTCTCCAGTCTTGAGCTTAACGAGAACTTCCTCGCGGGACCATAGCCATGCACCAAGTCCAGAACAGCGCGAATCTTCTGCTCTTGTACCCGGCCGTGATCTTCAGTCAATGCTCCTGATGGGACTCAGTCACAGCAACAACCTACTTTCTCTACTCCTTCTCAAGAAAGCAGGACAGGAACATATTCCCCAAAAGCACTCTGGACACGCGGCTGTCCATCTGGCCGCCGATTAGAGCATACATTCCTTTCATTGGGAGGAAGCCGTTCAATTTGCGATACACATTTGTCGGGAGATGGTCATTGTCAGTACATCAATCGTACCCTGTGCGTCTACAACGCCGCCCTGTAGACGATAGGGCCCCTCGCACTGATGAAGAAGCTTGGAAAAGCCATGCCTTCTCTGTTGACATGATGCGGCTACCAGGGTAATTAGCCTGCAGGGCTTGAAGTGCGAAGGATTACTTACACCAGTGCTGGTCATGTCAGAGGTACTTTTTGCTAGGCAGGTGCTCTTCGAGTATCAGTGGGAGGATCGACAACGGGAATTTGAGATCTGTGGTTTCCACCCTCCGCGTTCGGATACTTACGAGTCTTGTTCCTTATATTGATCGCCTGAGCTATAAGATCGTCAGCTAAGATACAAAGTTTCTCGGTTGGGTGTTCTGATATCGGACAATGCGGAAGAGGTACGATTTGTGCCTGTCTCGAACCTGCCCGCATGAAAAAGCATCTGGTCAATCACAGATACTGTGCCGATCATTGTGGCCTTTCCGTAGTGAATCAAGAATATGCAGAGCTTCAGTCATTCAGGTTCTTTCCCCAAGATTACCTGGCAATCATACTGTCCAGCCTACGCACACTCATAAGCCCCGCATCTGTCCGTCTCTAGGGGCGTCTGCTGCGCGCGACGCTGAGCACCAGAAAGTCTTCGCGAGCAGCTCGGAAACGTCTGGGCTATACGATTGATGGTCTTGCTCTTTCGGGAGCGAGGTATCGCATTCTGTATATAGATCAGTTGAGCGCACTGGTTGCAGTAAAACCAATTTGAGAGGAGTGTTATTGAGATTGAATTGTAGATGCAAGTAGTTGTGAGGTTCGCGAATATCCCAGGAGCTTCCTCCCTGGCTAGAAGTGAGTGTAGACATAGTGGTCATGCTGGACCACTCATGCTCGTGACTTCTTCGTTTTGCTAAGCTACTCAAGTTCTGTGGCGACAGCGTGACTCGCTGACTCAAGCTGTCTGAACTAGTGGAGCGGGATGCGGTCGGTTCAGCTATCTGTGAGTGCGAGCAGACACTCGCAACTGCCGTGACAGTTCTCGCGCAGCCGTACCGATTGATTGGAGGGCCCGATAGCGCTGTGCTGGCGACGCTCGTCTGACTTCAGTCCATACTCCTCATTGACTGCCTCGGCCGACAGACAGGCGTCTTTTGAGTTCAGCGCGATTCAGCTGCTGGGGTTGGTGACTTCCTCTGCTGTGCTTTTTGCCAGGTCACTTACTCTCACATGCTGTCTGTTGAGCTCTACGTGTCTCAACTGCATGCACGCGCAGGCGGATTCTCTCCGTGATCTCATCGCCTTGTCGAAATCCCTCCTCATCCATTTCGTCCTCCAAAGCCTCTCGCTCCATTGCCAATTGATCCTCGAGTTCTTGCCTCATCCTACAGCTACGCTCTTCAAACTGGAGGAGGTTCTCATCACGGATCTTGTTGCGGAGATCTGTGATGTCGTCGCCTTCAGTATATGTCTCCTCGTTCGACACAGCTTCCAGGGCTTCACACTCGATTGCCAGTTGGTCTTCGAGTTTTTGCTCCCTGCCAATGACCTGGTTGTCAAACTCGAGGTACTTCTGATCACGATATTCGTCATGGACATTTTTGCCTTGTCGAAGCTCCTCGATTGCCTGCAAGAATTCGCTGAGAAGATCGAAAACATGCCCGAGATTCGCTTCTGCATCCAGGTCCCAGACAACGTCATCCATTGGTAGTGCGCAGTCTGGCCAAAGCTCCTCACCCTGGATCACAACTCTGACTGGCGCGGGAACTTTTGCATTGCAAACCTTGATATTTCTCCAGCTTGCTTGAGCGCGATGTAAGTACGCTGGGCACTTTCCGATCACCCTATCGTACGGCGTAGCCATCCCGCGGAAGATAGAGTCGCTTAGGATCGTCACCAAGGTTTGTACACCATCCTCGACTTCATACCCGCCATCGAGATCCAGTAGGTCTTCATTACTCTTGAAGGCTTGCGATTATCCTGTGGAGCAAGATAGATAAGCTGCTTCAGCTTGATGGAGCCTTGGATCGTGTCGCGAAAGGTCTTGCTCACACGTTGGATCCGGAACAGACATACACCGCCTTTGGTAATGTCACCGCAGCCCGGCATGGGCCACATCTTGAGCACACAACGGTATTCCCTGCGCTTTTGGACGTGCAGCGTGTCCTTTGCTTGCTGCCTCATGACAGCCATATAGAGGATGTGTTCGAGGAGCTCTGGAACGCCGAAGACTTTCATGGCGGCTTCACCTTTGCAGTCACCTGGCGGAATGGCGCGCGTGGTCGTCAGCCGCGAGTCTACAATCTCCGCGCCATCCGCAGTGGGCGTGCTGTCTGCCATGTCTGTGGCGGTCGACGATTATGACGCGCGCAGGAGGATGCTGGTGTAGTGTCGAACATCAAAGTCGATGTTCTGTGAAGAGTGCGAAAGCTGGCGGCTTGACGTGAACGGAGGCCTTCTTCAGCTGCCAAATTCGAGTGTCTGCTGAGGTTCTGGCCCCACTTCACTTCGCTCGCTTCATTGTTCGCTGCGCCGTCATCGCCGGCACACGTTCGATTCTATGCGTACGTGGTAATGTTAGCACGGCAATGCTTGCCCAGACAAGGTATGAAGCAAAGTGGAAATCATGTCAGAATTGTCATCTTCCTTGGGTGAGTAAGTCGCGAAACATTCGACTGAATGCACATGGCCCGTTCAAACACTTCCGCCTGCGACTAACACGGAGTGGTCCATCTGAAGATGTCAGTTCGAAACGAGCTGTTCGCTCATGCTTGCTGAAGATGCTGCGGTGTCAAGGCCGTGAGCCTGTCTCGGTAAAGCCTACGATGGAGGCTGCCATCAGCTGAGCTACCACCGTTCAACGGCTCGGTATCTCCAGCATCCAACGCCTACTGTTGAAGAAATGACCATGTCCCACTGCCTTGGCTGTAGGTACGTGAAACGGGCAAGAAGCACGATACTTCAAGCTGCAACATGGCACCTCTTCTGCTTCGAACAAGTCCTTCTGAAGCATCTCTCCTGGTTGCCCAGACACCCATAGCCTGCAAAGCTACGGAAGAGACAGGAAGCATATTGCTCCCGATGTGGCTTCGCGTAGACAGATGCCGAAATGCAGGGACAGCGCGTGAACGGCATCTGATCCAT
The DNA here is from genome assembly GCA_013365195.1 of Cercospora citrullina. Classification (NCBI taxonomy): domain Eukaryota; kingdom Fungi; phylum Ascomycota; class Dothideomycetes; order Mycosphaerellales; family Mycosphaerellaceae; genus Cercospora; species Cercospora citrullina. The sequence goes on along the minus strand of JAASFF010000511.1, from coordinate 315,979 downwards.
CGTGGCATGATGATCGAGCATGTGAGCAGGAAGAGACAGACAGCCGATGACGCTTCATCTCGGGTGTTGTGAAGGGAGACGCAGAAGAGATGCAGTTCGAGAAGACGCCTCCCGCGCCCCAAATCAGACTTCCGCGCCGTTGGAGCCGAGGCTGCAGGGATCAGACTGAAGATGTGGAGTTGTGCGCAGCTGCGCATCCTAAGCGCGCGGCCTCCATGCAACCACTTTGTGCTTCCCGTGCACGAGATCGGAACTATGTCGACAACATCCTCCTACAGATATGAATTGCACGTCGTACACACCACCGTTGACAAATTGACGACGTTGCCGGCGTTGGCCGCATCTCCGAGCCGACGTGTCGGCGGGCTCAAAGCCAAAACACATCCCCGGTTTGGTCGCCCATGGCAACGGCGACGTGTGCACGCTTTTTGGGCGCGGATCACTGGGCCACGCCCATGCGACCCTTTGGACCATGAACGAGCACTGCTGCACCGCGCACACGATGCGAATGCTACAAATCCCTCAGGCCGCCCGCATCTGAAACCTCCGCGAACCTTCAGCGAAAAAGGGAGTGCGCGCTTCTTCTCTTCATCCCTCCATCCATTCCTATCTGTTCATCTCAGACCGACCTGGCAGTAAACACAGCAGCACCGTGACATATTCCGCCTGGCGGCGAGTGCCTCCACCATGGCGGAAGAGTATGAGATGCTCGAGGAGCTGGGCAGTATGTTGCACAAGCCATTGGGTATACAAAACAGCACTGATCAATCTAGGCGGCTCTTTCGGCACCGTCTACCGCGCTCTGCACAAGCCCACCGGCGAATATGTTGCCATCAAACACATCGACCTCGAAGGCAGCGACGACGACATCCGCGAGATCCAGCTCGAAATATCACTTCTGGCTACCTGCAGCTCCGAATTCGTGACTCGATACCGAACATCATTCGTGCGAGGCGTCAAGCTATGGATCGTCATGGAGTTCCTGGGTGGCGGATCATGTCTAGACCTGCTGAAGCCATGTCCTCGAGGCATGGAGGAAAAGTACATTTGCATCATCATCCGAGAGTTGTTGAAGGGATTGGACTACCTGCACAGCACGGGCAAGATACATCGGGATATCAAGGCCGCCAATATTCTGCTGTCCGAGTCTGGACAGGTCAAGATTGCGGATTTCGGAGTTGCTGCACAGCTCACGAACATTAAATCGCAAAGATTGACGTTTGTGGGCACACCATTCTGGATGGCACCCGAAGTGATTCAAGAGGCTGGATACGACTTCAGAGCAGACATTTGGAGCTTGGGTATCACAGCTATGGAAATGGCCAATGGCGAGCCACCTCGCAGCGATGTCCACCCTATGAAAGTGCTGTTCTTGATTCCAAAGGAAAAGCCACCGCGGCTGGAGGGCAGCAGGTTCAGCCGAGAGTTCAAGGAGTTTGTGACACTCTGCCTCAATAAGGACCCCGAGAAGAGGCCTAGTGCGAAGTCATTGTTGAAACACTCCTGGATCAAGCGCGCGGGAAAGACGGAGACCCTACAAGAGCTGGTGTGGATGGCAAAGGACTATGAGCACAACGGAGCGCGCGATAAGGACGTGCGTTATTACGAAGAAACATTGAAGTCCATGCAGCGTGTGGAGAACGACGATGAATGGGTCTTTGACACGATCAAGCCAGTGCCCAGTCTGCGGCCCAAGGTCCAGAACACACCTACCATGAAACGCCGAAAGCTCGAACGCATACCTTCTGGAGATGGTTCGGATATCGAGAATGCAACGTCTGCCATGGAATCTATGAGCTTGCGTGCAGCGCCGTTGTCTGGCTCGATTAGATCGCCTTCACGAGAAGCCAGCACAATCCGAACCCCCAAGGTCAGAGGCCAGAATCATCACAACGGCGTAGCCAGCACCCAGCGAAAAGCTTCTGGCGTGGTCATGCGAAACGCATCTGGCAATACGCCCACTGCTCGAAGAGTAGTCAGTCGGAATGTCTCCGGTGCAATGACGCCCACGAGGAAGGCGAGTGCACAACAACCTAAGCAGCCCTTAGGGCTGGACATGTCATTTGGGAATGGTGCCGCAACAACGAGACAGTTCAAGCGTGTCAGCTCAGGTCATCGACCATCAACGCCCGAGCAGCTCGCCAACTCACCTCAAGACAGCATTTTCGACAGCGATGCCGAGAACAAGCCGCCTCAAGCGCAACCTGTACAACAACCACCAGTCGCCGCAACAAAAGAAGCAGTTCTCGGACGACGGGCCTTTGCTAAGTGCTTAGACCCAGCCTTCCAAGAAACCTACGCCGCAACAGCCGATCGCTCCAAACGCGAAGCCCTCAGCAACGTCGCCGAAGCCTGGTCCCGCCTCGACGAACTCGACCCCGAAGGCGAACTCCTCCTCATGAAAAGCATCCTCGACCGCATCCAAGCCGATCCCCGCCTCGCCAGCGCTCTCATGCCCCACCGCGTCGCCCAAGCACAACTTGCCTCTCTCCGCCTCTCCCCCTCAAAGAGTCTCAACATCAGTGAAACCGAACTTTCCACACGAGATATGACGCCTCAATCTTCTCCTTCGAAATCTTCGTTGCATCCTATGGATGCTTGGTCTTCCTCACAAATGCAGCCTTCGCAACAGCGCTCGCCGAGTAAGAGGGAGAGTACGGGGAGTCCGAATAAACTCATCTTGAACCCGCAGAATCCGCATTTGAAGAAGATGAGGAGTAGTCAGCAGTTGCAGGCTGAGAGGGAAAAGGCTGCGATGGAGGAGAGGGCCAAGTTGGAGGAGAAGATGCCTGGTGCGAAGGCGGAGGCGGGGATGGAGCATGTGGGGATGTTATCGGATGTTTTGTATGGGAGGTGGACGGAGGGGTTGAGGGCGAGGTGGCCGTTGGCGTAGGAGAATGCTGTGTGGGGGTGTGTTGTGGTGTGAAGTGCGAAGTGTGAAGTGTGAGCTTGCACTGTGCGTGCACTGCTGGAGTTTTGGGAACTTTGGAAAACCTTGTATAAGAAAGCAAAGAACGCGGCATGGAAAACGACTGCGACGCATTGGTTTGTATGCATACATTTTTTCGCGATGTTGAATTCTTGAAGAGAGCATGGAAGGCAGCTGGACTGATTCATGCATTCCGTGCTGATAATTTGGATGCGTGGCTCGATTGGTTCATCGGCATACTTGAAAGCGAACGATCAAGGTTCTCAATGGGAAAGGCGACTGGCTCAGGGTCGCTGGCTCTGCAGGGATTGTATGTATATAGGACTAGATGAGAAAATCATGAAAAGTAAAAAGGCATTGATCATCCAACGAATATTCGTCTCATTGTTTTCTTTAAATGTCACTTTTCGGGCGTTGCTGACCCCTTTTCTGCATTCTCAAAATGACGACTTTATTTTAAGTCCACAATGTGCGAGTCATGATTTGTAGGGTCGATGGCCAGTCTACAGAGTATGTGTGAGAAGTTGGTATTTGCAGTATTACGCATGGTCGCTACGTCGTACCCACCCCTCGACCCTTCGATCTTTTACTGTTCCAAAAACGATTCTCTAGAAACACGCCAAATTTAATAGACACGCGCAGATCTGTGTTTTTAAAGCCTCTAATCTAATTCTCTCTGAATTTAAGCGCGCTGAATCGAGCTGTTACTGCGCGAGAGACGTATCGTTGTCGTCGCGTCTCGAATTACGTATAAGCTATTACGCGCCGGCCTTAGCGTCGACGACAATATGCCTCTCGCGTAGTAACAGCTCGATTTCGCGCGCTCAACATAAGGCAGGAGAGCTTCTACGACGCAAGATAGGTATATAAGCCACTTTATGCTTGTTTAGGGTAATTCTTTAGGAAGTGTCTTCAAATCGCGAAAAATCCGAAAAGGTGGTGGGTGGGTACGACGTAGCGACCAAGCACAGTAAGAAACGGAATCGGTAAGTGGGTGAAGCTCGGACAATTGTTTCGGTGCATTCGGTGATACAGACCGACTTTATTGTAAATTCTAAGAATACTTCTTGCATGTTTCAACGACGTGCAATTGACCATTGATCGCTGCAAAGGTTTTTCCATATAAAGCGTAAGCGAGGAACGCGTCCTTCCACACAGATTCAAAAAGCGAGCCGAAGCTTGTGGGCTCGATGGAAGGACGAGCAAGCCTTGTTTCGAAGTCTCCGAGCACGACGGAAACAAAAAGGCGAGCGAGTACGAAATGCTTGGGAGCGAGGTAGGGCCTATGAGGTCGCCGCTGCGATGGACCGTGCAAGCTCGTTGACTGTTGGTCGACTTTCTTGTCCTTTTTCGCCCCTTCGCTGGAGACTGTATCTGAAAATGTTCATCAAGCAGTGTTGCAATCGCTCTCCAAGGTAGTGAACTCAAGTCCAGAGGAACGAGGAATGTTGGACTGTGCTTGCAGGGCCGGTATCTTCGGAGAATTCACCATCGCCGAACTTCATGCATTGCGTCTACAGTTTCCAGGCCTCTCTATGAAGTGTGCTCTTTGCAGTCCACGTGAAGCGCAGTCTTACGTCGAGACTCCCATAGATCGTCGTCGTTGTGGAGCCTTTTCTCGTATGCGGAGAGACATAGCTGCGAATCCTATGCAAGTCCCGGAATGAAAGTATAAGGAAGAAAGTCCTCCGGTTCATCGTGCACCACTTGTGCCGTTCTGCTGTGCTGCACTATAAAATCATCAAATCTTAATTTAGACAAGTCCAAACAACAGAGTAAGTGGTATCTTGTGTCCTAGGTCGTATAGATCGTATCAGTAATCGACGATTGTAGCTCACCAGTCGGAACAGATCGTCATACCACAAACGCGGAAGCTCGCCGGTACAAAGCAACGATGAAGCCCTCAATCCTCTCCCTCGTCACAACAACCTTCGTTCTCGGAGGCTCAGTAGCTCTAGCCTCACCAGATCCGAACCCAGCCCCAGGAGTCGACGTCGGTGCTTGCGTTCGACTAGCTCCCGCCATCGCCGCCATTTGTGCCCAAACGGAAGACGAGCCTTCGACAGCTTGCAAGGAGGCTATGCAGAGGTGGTGTCAATTGTTGATGTGAGGTGGAGAGCTCAATGCTATCGAACAGAATTCAGTCCCTGCGCAATGGAAACGATGGCTTTCGAAGGACGGGATCGCAGATGTTTGTGTGAGATTTGGGACTGTGACTTGGATGGATATGAAAGATGCCAAGGGGAAAACCAGATTGTACGATTGATAGATGAGAGATGACTTGATGATATGTTTGGACAGGACAGGAATATGATTCATGAAACTTTGTCGAAGATTTCTTTTCCTTCACGGTCGATGCGTAGTCGTTATGTGCCGTGCACGTTGTGTTTTTGGGGGCTGGAGCCGTACTTCGGCGTCTTCGTTCTACTGTTGGAGGTATCTGGCGAAGGGATAGTCCTACAAGCGGGACCAAACACGCCAAGGTAATGGCCGATCTTAAGCATAGATTTGCATGATGTTCCCACCGAGTTCGTCCAGATACTTCGTGGACCTAGATCGTGTGACGAATGTCAGCAGTTGTTGCTCATCATGCAAAAGAGCGCCGGCCCAGAATGGCAATAGTTGTAGAAGTGCTGCGATGCTGCAAGGACATAATGTTGGAGGTAAGTTGTTCATTCATTCTTTATGTGCCTTGGGGCCTCATGGCACCAGGCCATGGACCTGACGCATGCTCTGGCATTGTATCATATGCTGAGAGCACTGCTTATATCGTTTACCAGTTGTTATCATTGAAGTGTTCCCTCAAAGGTCTCGGTGGCTCTTGCTGGTTTGGGTCGTACTGATCATAGTTGTTGCCATAGTGCTGGTCATACATCTGCTCTGCGTTGTCTCTGGCCTGACGCTTGGCCTTCTCACGATCAATGTAGTCGGCGCCCTTGGTCTCAGCAAGGCGGTCGACTTCTCCGCCGGCGAAACCTGCCAGGAGTTCTTTGGCGAATTGGTGGGAGACTGGCTTGCCTGGGTGAACGTTAGTAGGACGAAGTTGAGATGGGGTGAGCAAGTATGCCGGAACGCTTACCCTCCTTGCGTTGATGGTCCTCGAACATCTTCATGGCCATGAAGCTGGCACCGCCAGCGAGGATCTCATGGGACAGCTCGGCCTTGTTGTCTCCGTCGTAGGCCTGCTGGTAGCTGTCACGTCCTTCGTCTGTTGATTCGTCAGATGGAGGATCAAGTCGGCGTCGAAGTCTCATCTCACCGAAGCCGAACATTTTGAAGGTTGTCGTATGTGGGATGGAGTTTGCTGAGTTATTCGGCCGTGCTTTGAAGTTCTGTTGCTTGGTGAAGAGATGTAGAAAGTATTGAGCTGGCAAGCAGAGCATATATACCCCTCCATTTGAAAGCAGAGCAAAGACCCTGCGTGACGCGTCCCACTTGCTGCTGACGATGAGCTGTTGGTGATGGCACAAATGGCGCGGCCGCATGCATTGGCCTCGTTCAGCTGGCCATGGAACGCGCCGTGGGAGCTCTAAGAGCTAGCACGCGAGACACCGTCTGTGCCACCGAGCAGCGGCCTCAAGTGCCGTGCCAGCATCGCCACGAAATGATGCACAATGGAAACATGATTTGGCCGATGCGAGGTGGGCTGACGTCTAGACTCGATCAGACCCCGGTTCGTCACACGAAACAAGCCGGCTAAGCTCCCTGCCAAGAATGCTTGGTATTGAGCCCCTGGCAACGTGGATGACGTGGCAGTGCAAAGTGCGGGATTTGTGGCGGCGCTGAGCCACGAACACGACGTTCCCGACTTTGCCTCATCACGGCATCGTGAAATCAACCGAACCTCCTGCGTCGAGCCATCTGAAAGAGAACATTTCGAAGGGCTTGTTCTCACCGTCCCGCTGCGAGTTTACCCAGCTTCACCGTAGCCGACGCGGTACCTGCAGAAGCTCTCTGCGCGCCCCGATCCAGTATGGGCCGCCTTCCCACGATTGGTGACTTTCCGGAGAAGGTCAAGGTAGACATCGTCCCCCGTAAGTCAATGCTCATGCTCCTGCGCGATTTTCCAGAGCTGCCTGCATGCCATCCTTCCACGCTCTCGTCCGCCACTTCTGCCACTCCTAAAACTTCAGCTCAACATGGAACACCGTCTTCTCTTGCAATTAGCAAGAGCGTCCCCAGCGAACACCTCCCCAATTCCTGGCGGCCATTAGTCACGGTTCGGCCATGTGGTGACTGCTCATCTCGGGCACAATCTGAGTCAGCACACTCTGCTCTCGTTCGCCATCACAGCACAGTAAGTACCACATCCTGCTGACCGTTTCAAGCACCCGGCAACGATGCGCCTACCAACATCCTTATCCTTCTCCACGGTCTCGGAGATTCTCATACCTCCTTCACCAGTCTCGGAAAGCAGATGAACCTCCCAGAAACCTGCTGCATATCGATCCAAGCGCCACAAGCTCTACTCGATCTCGGAGGCTGGCACTGGGGTGATGACATAATCTTCGACAATTCGTCTGGCGGAATTGATGCAGATGGAGGTTTCAAGCAGACTTCAGAGCTGCTCAAGATTCTGATCCGAGAAATCCTTGTCGAGAAATGCGAGTTTCGTTTGCGTGAGATTCTCCTGTTTGGATTTGGCCAAGGCGGTATGGCTGCGCTATCTACAGCTGTGGCGATTGATCAGGCACACCAGGCGAAAGATCCTGCTTTGGTGGAGTTGGGTGGTGTGATCAGTATTGGCGCTGGATTGTCATCTGATGCTCCGGCTTCCATGGATCCGAAATGCAGGACTCCGGTACTGGTTTGTTGTGGGAATGATGATGGAGGTTCAGTTGTGACGAGAGAGTCTGAAGACAAATTGAAAAGAGTGTTCCAACATGTTGAGCTGAGGAGGTATAGAAGGAGTGGAGATGCAATGCCTGGAAATCGTGACGAGATGCTACCCATCATGCAGTTCTTCTCGAGGAGGTTGAGGAGTGTGAAGGGTGTGCCAGAGGGTGCTGTGGAAATTTCATGAGCACGCAAGATCAATAGATCAATGATCGATCTAGCATCCTAGAGCTCCCCGGTGTCAGACCTTGAGCCTATAAGGTGCGAGTTCGCTATTCACACCTCCAGGCCATCAAAAAAGTGACAAAGAAGGTCAGCTGTACGCGCACGACTGGCTGGCTTGACACGGGTTGTTGCTTATATCACTTTACTCCATCAATTGGGAATACAAATATCCAACTGTCAACGACAGAGCACAATCAGCACGCTCCTGTCCCCAAGCAAGCAAACGAGCCTTACAAGATCTCCAACTCTGGCGACTCCGACATCGGCCACTCTCACACCACCTTCCTCTTCTGTGAAGTAACAAGCCGCTCACACATTGTATCACAGAATCTTCTCTCAACCCCGCACACTGATGAACGACGGCAGCCGATTGCCGCTCTTGCCTGTCCCACTAATTCGCACACGCCACTGATCGCACAATTTTTCCAGCAACAGCATGTTTCCTTTTCCCTGGTCTGGCACGGCTCCGTGACACAACAGGGTATATGCTGTGCGGGGCAGCTGTCCTTCCCATCCGAACCAATCTACATTACAAGAATGCTAAGCCTCGCTGGTATGCAGGTTGGCTTCTTCACAACTTTGACCCCAGATTATCATGTTTGTTGGACTTGTTCTAAGCCACCTTTGGGTTCTACTCGTGGTCACAGTAGATGCGCATAAGCAACACGACGACTTCAGAGTACGATGTCTTGCCTTCAAGCCTGAGAAGCACGTCAAGAACGCGACTTGCAATGTTCTGGAATACGTCACACCTAGGACGAATTTGACGCTGTCGGACAATGTTGCGAGTTGTAATCGCAATAGTCAGGTTGTTGAAGAAGCGGTGTGCCGTATCGCACTTTCCATACCAACGTCACATCGATCGAGGATCACATTTGAGCTATGGTTGCCTGATCAATGGGAAAGAAGGTTCCTGGCTACTGGAAACGGTGGCGTGGATGGATGTACGCTGCATTAGGCATCGATTTTATCATATCCAAGACTATTGACGTTGAAGACAGGCATTCGCTACGAGGATCTTGCATATGGCTCTCGCAATGGGTTCGCTACTGCTGGAGCAAACAACGGGCATAATGGAACGACGCTCATCACCGCACTCAACAACGATGACGTCGTAGAGGATTATGCTCATCGCTCGTTCGTCGACTTCGTACCCATCTCTCCTCTGCCCTTGTTGACTAGCACCGCAACAGCCTCCACACAACAGCCCAAGTAGGCAAAAAGCTCATCCGCAAATTCTACCGCAAACCACATAAGAAATCCTACTACATCGGCTGTTCTCTCGGAGGTAGACAAGGCATCGATGCCGCTGATAAATATCCCGACGACTACGATGCGATTTTAGCTGGAGCTCCAGCCGTAGACTTCAACAACTTGTACTCCTGGCGCGCTCATTTCTCGCTCAACACCTCCGCGGACTACATCCCTCCCGAATTCTGGCGCACATTCATCCACGACGAAGTCCTCCGCCAATGCGATACCGTAGACGGAGTCCGCGACACCATAATCGAAGACCCTCTCCAATGCAACTTCGACCCTGCTAAACTCCTCTGCTCCTCCTCCTCCCAACCAACTAATTGCCTAACCCCGCAACAAATCCACTTCATATCAAAAAATCTACCAACCCTACACCTACCCCAACTCCACCCTCATCTTCCCCGGTCTCCAACCCGGCGCCGAAATCGCCGCCTCAGCAGGTCTCCTCTCCGGCCAACCCTTCCCCCTCTCAGTCGAATGGTTCAAATACATAATCTACAACGACCTCTCCTGGTCTCCTCACAATTTCTCAACCTCCGACGCATCCTTCGCAGTATCGAAAAATCCCGGTAATATCAGAACTTGGCCAAAAGATCTCCGCGCGTTTCGAAACCGAGGGGGGAAATTATTAATGTATCATGGGTTGCAAGATCAACAAATTACGAGTTTTAATACTCCGAGGTTTTATGAGAGGATGAGGAATGCTACGGGGGAGAGTTATGAGGAGATGGATGAGTGGGTGAGGTTTCTCAGGATTTCGGGGATGGGGCATTGTAATTCTGGGCCGGGAGGGTGGGTTTTGGGGCAGTTGGGTGGAGCAAGTGCAGCAGGTCTCGAGTTTGAGGCGGAGGAGAATATGTTCGCGGCGCTTGTGGAGTGGGCTGAGAAGGGTGAGGCGCCGGAGATGGTTTTGGGGACGAAGTTTGTGAATGATACGGTTGAGTTGGGCGTGAAGTTGAGGAGGAAGCATTGCAAGTGGGTTCATGTTCTACTTTTATGGAAAGTTTGATGTTTGAGCATGACTGATGGTGAAGCAGATGGCCGCTGACGAACAAGTACCGAGGAGGCAATGCCTCTCTTCCGGAAAGCTGGGAATGTGTGCAGCCTGGAGGCTGAGCCAACCTGAAGCTGTTCAGCGCAGGAGACAAGGGCACAGGTGATCAAGCAGTTTCAAGGCCCATAATCATGCTCATATCATGTCATAAATGCTAGGGTATCTGCACGTATACGCTCAGTCTCGCTGTCTGTCACGCAGTTCCTAATCCACACCCGGCGCAGGAGGCTGCGGAGTTCCGGGTTTCTCCGCAATCGCCGATTGTCCCACCTTCGCCGGCTCTCTTTTCTTCGGCGCAAACGGGTTGCTGCCACCCATGAGCATGCTGCTCATCATATCAAACATCGGATTGCTTTGACTCGGGATCTTGATGCCGAAGTACATCTCTCCAATTTGCAGCAGAGGTTCGTCCCAAGCCGGTACCTCTTTCAGATGGGCGGCGTAGTGCTGTTTCAGCTGCTTGAAGAGGTCTGAGCTGCCGCGTTGCACGGCGAGCAGAAGGAGGCCGAGGAAGTTGAGCAGTGGTAGGGAGGGGTAGATTCGGATGTCGGAGCTCGGGCTCGATATTGATTGTACGCCGAGGCCGGGATGTGAGGTACTCAGACGAGAAGTGAAGAGGAGCAGTGCCTTGTTCGCTGCTCTAGTGTTGCCGATGAGCAGGTATGGGAAGACAGCGCGTGCAGCGTAGTGACTGGCCGTGCTAGGCTCGTCATCGCTGTACCACGTATACTCCATATCCGCAAATACTTGCGCACTGTCGCTTGTGCCAAGTGTAAGATGTCGCTCCGCATCATAAACCTCGCCCTCTTCCGCATATAGCGAGCCGATGACATGATGAAGCTCCGGATCTCCTGCTGGGAACTCGCCGAGTTTACTCGACCACTCAACGATTCCCGTAACAAACTTCTTCTTCCCAGGCTCATTCAATGGGAACGCTCTCAGTAATGATAGCAAGCGTGCCTTGCTGGCCGTGTCCGGTTTCACCTCCGCTTTCTGGTAGACATCGATGAGATATATGCTGAGATCGGCTCCAGATCCTCCTTCTCCGGCTTTGAGCAGCATGAGCGCTCCATTGTGTAGGATGTCGATGGCGGCAGGAGGGTCGGATTTGATATAGCGGTTGGCGACAGTTCGGAGCTGTTGGTGAGCTTCGTAGAAGTCGCCTTCCTCGATTCTGGTGCTGCGTTAGCGGTGGGCTGGTTGAATGTTGTGTTGAGGGACATACTTGGCTTTCTGGCGCGCGAGCACCTTTTGAATCTTGCTAGACATGTCGGTAGAGAGGAAAGGGACAGAGGGGTGGATTGAGCGACGTGTAGGTTGTGCAAGCGGACTTGGAGCTAGAAACTTGAGATGTGGTCAGCAGCCCACCAAGCGTCATTCCTGCTTTGATCATAGCCACAGTGGCTGAACGCCACACTCATTCGAAACACCTGCCGTCTTCGCCCACATTGGCATCCTCATACGACAACTTCGATATGCTCTGATACAACAATACAGTCCTCCGCCGATGGACATCCTCCTATTCCTCCTCGCGACCGTTGCAGCGCCACGAAGTGCAAGGCGCGATTTTGTGCATGTCGTCCAGTAGAGCATGCCCTCCACTTCTTGGAATGCCTCACCCAGACAGCCTATGCGAATCGAAGACTCTAAGGTCATTTCTGAGGATTCTGGACGCTTCTCGATCTCTGTGGAATGCTTCCTGCTATACCTGCCTGTTGATTCCCTCGAATGTGGCACTGTCCTTCTCATGCTGAGCACCGGCTACCAAATGATTCAAGCTATTTCCCTCAGGTCAATGGCGATTTGACTGTCCCCGCCACAGCTCTTTCCGCCCAATCTGCATAAGTGACTGGCTCATGATCTGGGTACAATTGGTGGACATCCAAATGACCCAGTTACTTCGCGTTCTCTGGTGTATTGTCTTCTCTGATACCCCAACTGCGCCAATATTGACCTACATGCAAGTTCGCAATGGCTTGCCAATCTGGATTGCCGGTCTCAAAGCCCGCTTTCCCTTTCGAGATCATTTCCTCGATCTCTTCTTCGTTCAACTGCAGTCTAATCAGCAAAGTCCGCAAGGGCCCAGCGAGAAGGTACGTACACAGTTGCGAGTCACCTTCTCGTTGGTGACACTGTCCCAGGTATCGTAGAGCTCATTCAAGGTGTGTACATCTGCATAAGCGAAAACCGACTTATTCAAGGTTCGTGGATCAGCAATGATTCTGGCGATGTACCAACCCACGTCCCAGATATCGGTGACGGCCAATCTCGCACTACCATCGCCGGGTATGGCATTCCGCTTGACGGGGAACTTCGACATGAGATAGCCCGTTCGGCCAGAGGGGATTTCCGGGACGATCGACTGATACCACCAGCCGAACTCGACGTAGGTGTACGGCAGATAGTTCCTGAGGACCTCGTTCAAGATGCGTTGTCGCTATGGGACCTCCGTCAGAAGATTTCCAATGCCCTTTGGGACAGACATACATATTCACGCAGTGCGCTGGCACCTTCTGGAGGCTGTACAGTCGAGTACGCTGATGGCAAGAATCTCTTTACGCCAGGCTTCTTCGCAGCAGCGATGAAAGGTATTTGCTCGTCGTAGACTGTAGCGGTCACGGCTGAGATCAAGACATCGATGCCCTTGAGCTTTCCTGCCAACTGCTCAATATCGCCAGGAGTATAGGACACCACGAAGATGCCTTGGTTCTTGTAGGTTGCATAGATGGGCTTGTCCTCAGTAGCAGGGCGTACGAAAACAGAGACATCCTATCACAATTAGCTACGGAGAATCTTGGGAACCAATGAAATACTTACGAAAGTCGACTTGTGTTCGAGCAGCCCGCTGACAATCGATCGACCGGCCTCACCTGAAGCACCGACAATGGCCACCTGAATTTTGGACATAATTTCTGTGCAAATTTCAAAGAGAATATGGAAGTAAAGCTGGGTACACCGAGGATCTCGTGAGACTGTCGATGATTGTCAATGAAATTACTGAAACTTGGCTACACTCTACAATCTTATACAATCTCCAAGCTCCGGCCTTGAAGACGACATCTAAACACTAACTCCAGGTTCTCCTGGCTTACAAATGACTGCATTGCAACCAAGGTAACATGAGGAAGGCAAGAGCTCTTCAGTCCCCGCTCCTGGCGCGCGCGGCAGAGACACGCATCTATTCCATTTGAAGGAGGCAAGGTTTGTAAGTGCTTGTGGAGTCCGTGACATTTGTAAGCCTGCACGAGATTCCAATGGACGGCATGAAGTTACAAAAAGCCCTCGCGTGAGTAGTGAAAGCCAAAAGCTCAAGTCTTCGGCAAGTCTTATGCACTGCACATTGAGGAAAGATCATTGGACATCGAGAGCACGCCCTTGCCTATTGCATGTCATTCTGACTTGCAATTCAAGTACGGTGCTTCCCTCTGGAAACTATACTGGTGCCTCAAATGCACAAAAGCTGCTTGATCGGTCTGACTTGGAAGCCAGGAGAATGTTTTTCTAGTCAACTATACCGTTGCATCTCGGCATTTCCGTTCTTATCGGAGTTAAAGCCACTGAGGCTTGGACGCCAAGACCACTCGACCAATGCCTCCAGATAAAGTCTTAGCCTGTTCCAAGTCAGAAAGTCCGCTCCGCTCTTCGACATCGCATACACGACCTCGTGCGACGACATCAAAAGGGTCTGACTCCAGGCAGACACCCTTCGCAGCGAAGGAGAACACCAGAATCCAAACGTCCGCGTTGCCTACCGCGTAGCAAGTGCTGCGCCCTACGTAATATCGATCTGGCAAGGCAGGAAGTCGATACTGCTGTATTTGAATCACATCCGCTAGAGACAAGAGACACTATTTCATTTTTTCTTTTCTGGGCTCCTTTTAACAGTTATGGCTCCCATCTCTTCCCGTGGTCGGGAGCTACAGAGTTATTATCTAGTATTCTTCGATGTGCTCGATGATGCATAGAACCCGAATACAAATCCCGGAGGTTTTGTGAACCTTGGGCTTGCCGAGAATGTCAGTCTCCCATTAAGCAGTCTTGGGCGTTTATGACTGACAGATGGCGTAGACGTTGATGCAAGCAGAGATGAAGGAGTACATTAATACGCACGTACGTGGAACGTCTCTTTCTTCTATCTTCGCGGCTTTCCTAAGAATGCATATCTGCAGATCGACCACGATACTCGGAAGATGAATTATGGCGATGGCTTCTATGGCTCCAAAGAAATACGCGCTGCGGCATGCCAGTTCATAAACAAGACCTTTTCTTCTCACATACCTCTGACTTCCTTACATTTGATCGCCACAGCTAGTGTAGGGAATGCTCTAGAGACTTGTGCTTGGGCTCTCTGTAATCGAGATAATTATATCCTCGTCGGACGTCCTGATTGGGGAAGCTTCAATTTTGTACTAACTTCCCGGCCTAGGTAAACCGCTTCCTCTCTCGGGCAAGAAGATGCATAAGCTTACACTTCGTTAGTGTTAAAGTTAGAGAAGTCACACTCGACTCCATCGATCCCTTTTCGCTTGAGGCTGTAAGTCAATACGAAGAAGAGGCCGACAAAGCTCGCGCGGAGGGACGAAAGGTCTCAGCGCTTCTACTTTGCACACCTCACAATCCGACTAGTACGCTGCACGCTCGAAGATGTCTGCCACCACGCTAAGCCTGTTTTCACAGGACGCTGTTACTCATTAGATGTGCTTAAGGCATATCTAGCAATGTGTCAGAGACTTGGAATCCACTTCATTAGCTACGGGATCTATGTACTGTCTACATGGGACAATCCTCAGGCGCTTGACTAACACGGCTTTTGTTCCATTCTTTCGTTAGCGGCACAATACATCGATCCGAGTAGAGTCTATGTTTTGTGGGGATCGAGCAAGGTAAGGAGGCATTGAATGTCCTTAAAGCGGAATTCTCTTACTAACGAACGCAGGACTTCGGTGTTGCTGGTATTCGTATCGGGTTTCTGATTAGCCAGCACAATCCCGACTTCTTGAGATCCGCAAAGAGTATCTCGCGAGACACCAAATAGCCGCCTACAATGGCATACGGGCTAACAGACTCCAGATTCTTCAACTGTCCATCCAGCCTAGCAGACCACGTCGTTTCCAAACTCCTCGCCGATGATGCTTTCATGGAGTGGTATAAGTCCGAATATCGAATTCGACTTGCATCCAACTACCAATTCGCGATTAAATTCATGGATGCGCATGGAATCAAGTACATGCCCGTCAATACTGGCTTATTCCTGATGATTAATCTTGGAGATACAGTGTTCAAAGGCCTCAAGGATCAGGACATTTACCGGAGGCTACGGGCCAAGAAGGTGTACATTCTACCTGGCACGAGCTTCAAGTATGAGAGCTCTGGCTGGTTTCGAGCTATCATTGCGCATCCGATTACGACGTTGCAAGAGGGATTCCAGAGGCTCGTCCGGGCCATCCCACAATCAAGCCAGGGGCTGCCAGTGGAGCAACTCGAGAAGCTCAGTGTCGACAAGAAATAGCCCCACAACGAGAGTGGTTGTGTAACCAGTGTTGAATTGTCTGGTCTACAAACCCCACGCCATCGAGATGTCGACACTTTCACTCCTCCCAGCCTGCACAATATCCAAATGAGTGAATACAGTTGGTTCAGAACGAAACTCCTTTCCACAACCCTTTCATGCCATCATTTCTTCTTCTTGCTCGACAATCGACCCATAAGCCCTGCTGCGTCTGCCAGTGTTTCAAACACTGCTCAGAAGTCAGCAGGGGGCTCCAAATCAGCACAACGTGCTGAAGCGGTGACTGCCCCCTTACCTATCGAACATCCGCCCAGCACCATGGCGTTGCTCGAGAACGTTCTCAGAATTACTGCGGGAGGGCGTCCATGCGGAACAGGAGTGTGCTCAACCCTGCCGCGCGAGTTTCTCAACTGCGCCACAGGATCATGCACTCTCAGGCCCGCATGAAGGGCTTCCGCGGCATTCCTGGCTACGCTCTCGTGCGACGCCATGCCGCTGGGCGACAATGGCGATCAAAGATACTGGAGCGACTGCGGATTGCTGTTAGTATTCGGGGGCAGGTTGGGGCATTACCTAGTTGGTCACCGGGTCTGGCATGTCGATGGCGATGGTACGCATTACGGTCTCGATAGTAGAGATGTTCTCTCCACAATCAATGTAAATGGCGCCAATGATTGCTTCCAAGCTGGTCGCCAGAGTGCCCTCGCTCACGACTCCGCGGTGCCCTGGATTGAGGATCAGGTAGGTCCCCAACTCCATCCAGCGAGCGACCATGGCCAGACGGGCGTTGCTCAGTTGCGACAGCCAGGTGCTGCAGACTCCTGTTGCGTTGTCAGACTTGTGCCGTGGCAACCAGTTCATTGATGAGCCACCCTTATCTTCGCCGGTGCGGTACCAGGCTGCCTTCATGGCCATGTCAAGAGCACCATCCCCGACGAGAGCCAGGCGCTTGTTGCTCTGACGGCCAGTCAGGCCACTGGTGTCAATGGCTTCGTAGAGTAGGTCGAGGTTGGAAACATCGTAATCGAAATAGGTTGAAACGAAGCTCTGCGCCTGATGCACTTGTTTTGGGAACGACATTTCGCCTTTGGGCTATTTGGGATCTGCGCTAGAGTGAGTACCACAAAGGATGATGGGAGAACGTAGCCTGTTGAAGGATGGCTGCCATCGTTTTGTATGATGTCCCCCTAATCTCCAAGCCCCGCATCCGCCTTTGTTGCAATTTCCGAAACCATTTGCCTTCACCAGACACTGGGATGTCCATGAAACCGACGTAACCCGTTCAAGTAGGAAAGACAAAGGGCTGTTAGCGGCAGACGCGTGCATGATGATCTCGAGGCCGCATGCATAAGTAAAGAGCTACAGCAACTATGCTGTACATTGACGAGAGAATGCGAGTCTTGCATGACATGTGTCATGGAGAGAAGGTGTGTTATGCAGAGTGGAAAAGGGAAGTCGGCCTTGGTAAGGATGCCTTTTGGCATTTGCCAAAAGTCGCCGCTCTTGGCGAAGGTAGTAAAGCCATGGCAGTCGCTGTCTCATCCTCCACCTTTTCCATCTATCTCACAAGCATTCCGACTCGCCAAGTGAAACTCTCTATGTTGTGTAGTCTGCCATGCTGACTCATACTGCGAGCTAGAATGTGTATATGAACACGCCGGCGGCAACGTCTACTCCATGCCGAGTAATATTCCGTGAAGGGACGAAGGCCGGATCGGTGGAACTGATGCCTCCCGCCAGCGCTTCTATGGCCGCTAAAATCTAGAACTGTACCGAAGCACGCCATGGAGATGATTACACACGACTGCGCAGCACATAGTTCCGAAGCGCTTACAAATCCTTCATTTCGAAGGCCGCTCATTGATAAGGTTGCAACGTGATCCAACACAGGACTTTTCCCACCCTTTTCACGCTCTGCCTGCTCGCGTTGTAAAACTTCACAATGGCCAGCAAGCTCTTCACTCCTCTCAAAGTTGGCACTGTCCAATTATCTCACCGCATTGCCATGGCGCCACTCACGCGTCTCCGAGCTGAAGACAACCACGTCCACTCAGCCATGGCGAAGGAATACTACGAACAAAGAGGCAGCGTCGCTGGATCACTAATCATCACCGAGGCGACTTTCATCTCCCCAAAAGCAAGTGGGTATCCGAACGTTCCGGGAATCTGGTCGAAAGAGCAGATTGAGAGTTGGAGGAGAATTACGGAGAGTGTGTCGGAAAGGGGTTCCCACATGTAAGTGTGGACGAGTGGCCAGACGTCCAGCATCGAAAGAAGTTTTTGAGACATGCAAACTCACGACTCTGGATCTTCCTAGGTGTCTGCAGCTCTGGGCCTTGGGACGTGTCGCGAATCCTCAAGTCAAAGAAGCTGAAGGCACCGGAGATATGGTTTCAGCCTCAGCTGTTCCGCATAAGGAAGGAGCTCCAGTTCCTCGAGAATTGTCTGAAGAAGAAATTCGAGAATATATCCAGGACTATGCAACTGCAGCTAAGAACGCAATTGAAGCTGGATTTGCGGGGGTGGAGCTCCATGGCGCAAACGGTGAGTAAAGCAGTGGCGCGAAGAGTCAATGGTTGCACGTGGCCCGTGGACTTGGTGTACTCTGGCATTTTCTTCAAGGCATGCGCTGATATCGTTTGGGTTTTTTGCAGGCTATTTGATTGATCAATTTCTCCAAGACACCAGCAACAAGAGGACCGATCAATGGGGCGGCTCCATTGAGAACAGGGCTCGATTCGCCATCGAAGTCACCAAAGCGGTCGTAGATGCTATCGGATCAAAGAAAGTCGGAATCAGACTATCTCCCTTCTCAACATTTCAAGGTGAGCCATGCAGGCTGCTCTCGTTCTCTGTTTGCACGTGTGTATTTCTAATACGGAGTGCACAACACAGGCATGGGAATGTCCGATCCGATTCCACAGTTCACGTACCTCGTCTCGCAGCTTAAAAAGCTGCAGTTGAGCTACGTGCACTTTGTCGACCCTCGCATCGATGTCCGGAAAGAATACGAAGCCACTGCCTCTCTCCAACCTCTCGTCACAGCGTGGGAGAACACTTCCCCAGTCTTGATTGCAGGCGGCTTCACGCCGGAGATCGCTAAGAAGACCGTGGACGAGGAATACAAAGACCACGATATCGTAGTTGTCTTTGGAAAATACTATATTTCGAATCCGGATTTGGTGTTCAGCTTGCAGAAAGGACTGCCGTTGGCCGAGTATAACCGGAGCGCATTTTATTCCCCCAAGGCGAGGGAAGGTTATGTGGACTATCCGTTCTCGCAGGAGTTCGCGAGGGAGAAGAAGTTGTAGGATGGCGTCAATTGAAGGCGTACCTTCGATGTCGTTGTTGCCACACGGCAGTGTAGTCGGTTCGCGCTTTCGTCGAGCTGACCATTTCTCAAATAGAGCTTTGATATACGCAGACTTATAGAACGACGCCCAGAGATCATGCACGAATTCAAGTCGGAAGCAACAAAACCTGGCTCGATAACATGGACTCCATACCGGTGAACGGACGCCCGTCACTCGACAGTCAAAGACATATTGCCACTGTCCGATACCTTCGCTGGATCAGAAAATGTAGTGCAAGGTTGTTGCATTCCAAGTGGCAATGGTACTAATTGCTGCATTGCCTGAATCAGAGCGGCCTTTCTCCGCTCCATAGACACTCGGATTGTCAGTCGAAGGCACAGTATCTCTGGAATATTCACTCGGAGTGCTTTGGCCTGCCACAGAAATCGGTGATGTGAAAATCAGCATTCCCAGGAATGTTCACTCAAGCCTTCACACATAGCTCAATATCACATCTCTCACAAAATCTCATGGGTGGCGCTCACCGCGGATGATTTTTCGGCAGCGTGCTGACTTCATTCCCAATAACTGGGAAACTTGTAGCTATTATCAGCACCACCGGAACACTACTACACACGGCAAAACAAACTTGCAGCTGTCGCCAATACCCAATGATAGGTCGGTGTCGTTTGACACAAGCAGTTGCTCGGCGTGCCAATGCGCCATAGAACACTGTTTACGAGCAAGGCTTGCATAAACAGCTACAATTCAGCCTTGCGTTGAATTAGCGTTCGAGCTATCGCAAAGTTACCCAGAGATCTGTACACAACTTGCAGCTCACCTTACCCAGATCGGGTAGATCTCTCGTGTTTCCCGCATCATCGTCTCTATGATGCGAATCAAGGCTTGGAAGCGGCATGTGCAGACACAGGTATCTTGACGGGACTGCGTCCGTGTTTTGCAATATTGGACTCCAGGGACTGCTTTCGACAACTTCTCGTCACAATCAGGATCAACACGCTTGTTCGAACGATGGCAACCCCCAAGAAATGTCTGGCACTGTTGGTCACTAGTTTGGCTTTTGCAGCAACGTGAGTCTATACACGCATGCTGAATCGCTCGTACTAACATCCTGTGGGAAGTGCATCAACACATTTGATCCGTTCTACCACGCAAAGCTACCCCAGAGATGTGCAGCCCAGCTCAGCACAAGGTAGACCATCGCCAATTCGTAAACGTCAGTTCTTTCGATGCTGACTTCAATGACTAGGGCTTGTGGTAACCGATTGCCCTTCAGGAGGCAGAAGAGTCGCCCTGAGCTTCGATGACGGGCCGTCCAAGAATGTAGACGACATCCTGGCCCAGCTTCAAGCATACAATGCGACTGCAACCTTCTTTGTCAACGGCCCAGACGGTCAGGATTGGACAGGAACCTTGGAAATTTCGTCAGAAATCCTGCAACGCATTCACGCCCAAGGGCATCTGCTTGCATCCCATACGCAAGTAAATCCCTGCCCGGAGCTTCGTTTATCTTGTCTGACAATAGGCACAGCTGGACGCATGCGAACTTGACGGAAGCGTCATATGACGAGACAGTCACTGAAGTGGTGAGCCAACCCCAGCCCTTTTCGCTCTCACTCACGTGATAGCTGTGCTCATGCACTTTCAGAGACAAATAGAAAACTGGTTCGCCAACCTTTTTGGCTTCCGACCCAACTTCTTCCGCCCTCCCTACGGTGGATGTCCAGAGCTTTGTCGGAATACACTTACCGAACTTGGCTACACTATTGTCAATTGGAATCTTGACACACAGGATTGGCGCTATCCGGACATCACAAGTGCTTTTGAACGTATGGAGCTCGTTCGTGCGACGGAGCAAGAGTTGCGAGTTAAGGAAGCTCCTCCCATTTTACTCATGCATGACCCGATCGACTCCACCGCGGCAGTACTACTTCCAGCTGTTCTTGAGTATTTTTCTGGTTTGGGATATGGGTTCGTTTCGGTTGCAGAGTGTCTGGGCACATCAAGAGAGGGGTGGTATCGAGCCGTTGGGGATGCTTGAGCTCAAAGGAGCAGTCGATCGAGTGAGTTGGGGAATAATAGATGTTCTCACACAGATGTATTGGGTCTCTTAGGAGCTTCAAAATTGATCTCTGCTGCATCTCAATTGCATCGCTAGTACTCTGCTCACTGTTGTAAAGCCAGTCACATCGTCCGACAAATATTCGTTCCAGATACATCATTGGATCTTACCACGCACATCTCACTTAATACACTCATGACTGCTTCGCCTGCACTACCGGAGACTGCCCCTTTCGCGTAGCCACCTAACTACAATCAGCTTATGCGTATGACTCCAGTCTCGGAAGGGATCTCTCCGTCAAGAGAGGTCCGTCGGAACATGAAAGCAGGGGGGGCGACCTCATCACCGGGAACCGGAGTTGGAACGGCAAGACTGGCGGATGGCACAGTCGGAGGACCAGTTCCAGGAATAACAATATTGTGGTCATCTTCTCCAAGCTCCTCTCGTTCTTTCCGGCAATATCGATCTGCGCACCGTATGATCTCAATATCGCGGCTGAATTCTTCCTCAGTCAACAGCCGCGACGTATTGAACAAGAGATCTCGAAGTACAATACGGTCATCTATGAGCTCTAAGCGCTTCTGAGGTGGCTTCGGTGCTTTGGCAGGAGGTTCTGGGTCTTGCGCCTGCTCGGAGCCGGAACGCTCTGGGGCAGGCCTGCCTTTTCCGACATCAGGACGCGCCTGCTTAGCTGCATCGAGCATAGACTGTGGCGGCGCACTGGCGTATAAGGGGTTTTCTGTTACCGACTTCTTGTATGCATCCGGGATCGCAGCAGTTTTATACCATGGATCATTCGTCAACAGAACGTATCCAGGATCTTGTGGGACGATGTCTTTCGGCCAGCACGCATTATCCCTCAGCAGCCAATCATTGCCAGCGTTGGGCTCGCCCACTCCAGACCAATCAAACTCCAGTTGAAACACAGCGCGAGTGTATGGAACGTCCTTCCATATCGAAAAGTGAGTCAACGTGTTGTCTCTACCGAGGGTCGAGCTTGGCCGTTGCCTTTTGCCCGTTAAATCAACCAGTTTGGTGTTGAACGGAACCTGATTGTATGAGTCATCGTCTTCGGTCACTTTACTTCGTCGGTCGACCTTTCGAGGACGCACCCGCTGACCATTGTATCGGCCACCATCTTCTTTTACGCAGAAATTCCTCCAGGTTTGCGCTGCTCCCCCATTCTCAGATCCCGGCATCCAGCGCACGTATTGGCCCCATTCCTGTTTCTTCCGCTCATCACTAGAAGAAGGTAAAAAGTATGCTGGAGGCCATTCGTCCTTTTGGCAATTTGGCCGCTCTCTCTGCTCGCCTCTGAAAGTATACACCCAGTCCGCTGCGGTGTAGCTGTGCCAGATGGGATTATCATGCTGCAAAGACCAATCACTAGTGGCTTTCGCGTCATCTCGATCGTTCGCGTCCTCACAGACGAAGCGATTCGGAGCCCCATTCTTGATACCAGAGTGATAGTGAGCGCATGCTTGTGGGTGGTCCTTCGCTTTGCAAGTACTGGTAATAGCTGTTCTTGCTGTGACCGCTTGTGAACCAGAAATCAGATACGACGTAACCTCCGATGTGCTGCAATCGTTATCTATCAAACGGTCAGCGCCCTATACAGATCTCCATAATGCCTTCACTCGTTCACCTTTTGGAGCCCTTTTCCCATGTCGCCTGGAGCATTGCGATGGTTTCGATGATGGCTCAGGGGAGTTGCTCTGGTCCACGGATCTTGTTGGTTTTGGAGTGGAGGGGCTTGGACTGCCTGGTTTGCCGTTCTTATCACCTTTGTCCTTACCAGGAACCAGGCCTGAAATAAAATCATCCAGATGTTTCGAGGCACCTGAGCCCTTTCCCCAGGGTGGCGGGAAGTTTCGCGCAGCATTTGCGAAAATTTTGGCGGGACCTACAGCACTGGCAGCAGTCCAAAACGCTTCGAACACTTGCTGTCCTTCTTCAGAGGTGTACTTGTTGCCACAAGCCCCATCAATCGCTTGAGTGGAAGGTGCGTTCAACCAGTCGGTGAAACCTTGTCCAGCATCGTGAGCAGTTTCCATTGTGTACGCCAGAGTAACTGCTGCTTGCATAGCCGCATGCGCCACAGTCGCGACCGCACCTCCCACTCCTGGTATGGCAGCAAGACCGCCAGTGACAACGGTGCTGATGGCCGTGATCCAAGTCTTGCATGCGATCTTGCCCGTGTCAGTAGATAACGCATGGCAAGCGGACGTACAACTAGGCTTGCACAACGCAAAGCCCTTGAGATGTACTGATCAATGCTTACCTCTTCAATGGCTAAATAGTCAATCAGAAATGCCTCGCCCACAATACTTGGACTCTCGTCTTACCTGGAACAGCAGTATTGGCAAACCATTCTGCGATCGATGTAATGAGCCTGCCATTACACTCGCAGCTCCCTTGAGCAACTTGAGTTTCGCCTGCATAGTTCAGCCTTGTGAATTCATGCTTGTGATCCCATAAGACTGACCAACAGAATTATAATTCTCCCAAGCTGGCGGATCAGCCCAACTGATACAGGCGTTGGCGGCAGTTTGATTATTTGCGAGATTCTCCGCGAATGCTTTCGCGCAGAATGAGACACATTGCTGCTTAGAAAGCTCCGCATGAGTAGGCCGCCAGTCCCATTTGCCATATTGATCGAAGGTCTTCTTCTGGAAGATTGTGCACTTGCCATCGAGTTGGTCTGAGAAGGGTTGGGCACCGCCAGTAGCCTCTGGGGTGGATGGGAACGTGCGAGCATTGCCTTGATTAGAAGGCGCGGCTTGCTCGGGGAATGAAGCTGTAAATGTTGTAGTAGGTGATGGTATTGTCGTCGACCGGATTGTGTTATAGGTGCAGACAGGGCCTGTCTTCGTGTGCAGAGCATCTGGTTTTCCATCTCCAATCACCTCTGTACAGTATGACACCTGAATCTCAGAACAATAGAGTAAGCAAGTACTCGCAAACTTTGGTCTGGCTCAGACGTGCGAACGAGAAGCTGATGCGCAATCGCAATTCACGCATGCAGCAGGAAAATATGGACTCACCGGGGCCAGTGTAGGTAGGTCTGTAAGTACTCCTATGAAAGAAGGAGCAGGTATGGCAACGGTTCTCTGCCAAAGAGGAAAGGATAGGAAAAGAGAGAAAGACACGCGTGCTGCCATACCGAGTCAAACACAGCAAAGCTTCAAGGAGATGACGGGGCAGAATTCGATGAGCCCGCAAGGTTGTGAGGTGTTACTACCTCTTGCTCGTCCCGAGCTCGAGTTTAAGTATCCTCATCCTGCCTTTGCATATGGGCGTCCCTGGTTCGTATACCATGCGATCGTGCGGCGAGAGCGTTGGTTTCTCATCCACGGCGGTTCCTTGAAGACCAACACAGCCTCATGATATGACCTGAAGCCACTCAGCAGCTTGCTAAAAAAGCCCGACGATTAACAAACTCAATGTTCTGCCATTGAGAGAGACCAGGTCGACGCTGAGATGCCGCAACGCCGCAACAGTACATACTCGAACGAGCGAAGCCTTGGATTCAGCATGGCAGCCGGCACGATGCGCGAATTACAGCCTCTCATCGTCGTCAGCTACTGCAGGGTATGAACCTTGACTGAACGATGTACTGTTCGAGATCTGACAAGTTCACCGTTGTAGCCACTTTATAAGTGGAGGCAGCGTGAGCACTTGCCGAGAATTCCAACGTACTCATCAGCTTGCTTTGCCTTTACGGGTGACACCAAGTTCCCGTGAGATGGTTAATGATTTCTGAGGCTTCTGAGATCGTAATGTTCAGCGCTTTTCTCGAAGATCGACTGTAGCAACAAGGTTCACCTGCACAGCATACGTAGACGCGCAGGTCCTATGTGTCGTCGAACTGGCGCTACATGAAACTACAATCCTTCCCAAGGGCGTCTATCTTATTTAAAAGTAGGCTTTGTCGCGCTTCTGTCTGTACGTCGATAGCCGCGTGTTGCAATTCGTTCAGAGAAAGGCGTCTAGACTTGATGCTCGTAGTCCGGCAGAATGAACCGAGCCCTGGACCCAGCTGTCAAATCTTTATTCTAGATTCGAGCGGTAGGATTTGGTGGAACGATCCCGACTGTGGTTGAAGAAATGATAGAAAATACATGTCATCTGAAGGTAACGGGTCTAAAACACACATTGGCTCATGTTGCAGCCAATTCAGCAAGGCATTCATCCTTTCTATAGTCCTCCGCAGGCCAGCCATGCCTAACGAATATCTCACGCACACGTTTGAATTGTGCTTCGTCGTATTTATGCGAGAAACGGACCTCCTTGTGCTGAGTCAGGAAAGCGTCAAAATTGCGGAAGTCCTCCTTCAAGCCGTTGAAGAAGTCGCTCGGTCTGTCCTCCTTATAGGTCCAGCCCATTTGAAAATCCATGATGATCATCTCTCGACTTCGCACGTCGCAGAAGATCCAGAGTCCATCGCGTCCATGGCAGATCCCTAGAGTGGCTAAATGCTTTCCGCGTTCGGTCTCCAGTGCCGGCCATTCGCAGTCATCCTTTTGCTCCTCAAGTGGCTCGGTCCAGCCAGTTACTCGACCAGAGAAGTCGTTGCAAACACAGTTCTCCCAAATCTGGAACCCTTCGCCACCTAGGTCCTGTAGATACGGTATATGCTTCAACGACTTAATAACAGCTTCGTCCTTCTCGCCAGGTTTGAAGTGCGCTCTGATCGTGGATTCTGGCCAACCTTGGGCGGGCGGGGCTTTCAGCGCATGTTCCGGAATGTAAAGATCTATAAGAAGTCGATAAAACGACAAGAGTTCGTCGGCCAATTCTTCGTGAAGCGGTCTCATTGTGTGTGAATGGCTGTTAAAGTCGGTCTCAAATGCAATGACGGCAGACTTGAGAAAGTATGGCTTCGTCGTGGATATATGGTGACCGGTGATATCACAAATGCATTGTTTTTTTTTGCTGCAAAGACCGACAGCAGATTATGCGGAGTGTTGGTATGCAGTTCGGAGCGCCGGCGTTGCAGAGGACAGCTGCCCATCAAGTACGACTCGCGGATACAACCGCTGTGGATACTCTGTAGCTCGGCCTGCCATATTGGAGAAAGGCCATTGGACAGTGCCATTTAGACGCCGCTACGCCACAAGAGAGCATGTTGATCAGCACAGCCTTCAAGTGGCTGTGGCTCTTGCAGAATGTGGCAGGTATCTCGGCGGCACAGAGAGACGCACATCGCATCGCAGATGTTGTATCAAGCGTGTGAGCCATGGGTTTGCCTACGCATGTCTCGCAGTGCCATGTTCAGATTTTCCCTCAAAATATGGAAAGACCGTGGATCTGGAGAGTTGGGGTCATGATGTATGTCACGACTGAGCTTCAGTCACCTCAACGAGGCTGTAAGATCGTGTCGATCACGTGCGTTAAGCGCGCAAGAACACAGCAAGTAGAACTGGCGCTTCCTGAAACCGTACCCTGCATGTGCCGACAGATCGCTGCAGAAGGCGGCTTGGTCCAGATATAGCATTATTCAAGGCATTTGGATCGAGCAGAGTTTGCGATCACGTTGTACTTATTTTCCACCAGGACTCAATCAGCCAGGTCTTCTAGGCACTCTGACTTTCGAAAGGCTTCTCCTGGCCATCCATGCTTGTCGAAAACTTTGCGGATCTCGCTCATCTCGTCTTTCCCGGTCATTGCAGCCAAGCATACTTTGTTCGGACGAATGGGGTATGCATCCAGCTTTCGAAAAGATTTTTTGGTCTTCTCTGCGAAGACTCGAGGAGATTCTTTGGCTGATACGATTCCCGCCTGAAAGTCCACGTGAATGACCTCGCGGGTTCTGACGTCGCAAAAAATGTACCAGCCGTTTCGGCCGGCAGATTTTCCAAGTGTTGCAAGGTATTTGCCACGCTCAACTTTCAATGGCTCCCAATCGCAACTGTCCATGGTTTCTTCAAGCGGATCGTAGAAGTCTGTGCCCCTCTCAGTGAAATCATTACATTCGCAACCTTCCCAGATTTGGTAGCCCTCGATGTTGGAAGCGATGTAGGGAATGTGCCTTAACAGCTTGATGACGGCTTCGTCCTTTTCGCCGGGCTCAAAATGAGCTCTGATTGTCTCATCCGGCCAGCCATCAGGAGGCGAAATTTTCAGCGCTTCCTCTGGAATGTGCAGAGTGACCATGAACTTGTACAACGACAGCAGCTCATCGGCCAGTTCTTCGTGGAGTGGTCTCATAATCTTTGCTCAAGCGTTGTCCGGAATGTGGGCAGGCCCTCGAGAGTTGAGGTGGACTGTCTCTGGAGAGTATGAGCGGCGCTCGACACGAAGCTGCATTCTTGTGATCATTGTTGGACAGCCTTCAAGAAGCCTATTAAGCGCTGAAGCGCTGTGCCGCCAGGTGGAGTTGTCCAGTGCCAAGACGCTAAGGGTGGGCACTTCTCACTCAAGCAACCAATGCCTTCCACTGCCCATGTTTCAGTCTCCAACATCATCATGAGTTGGCCGAAGCTGCCAGCGAAAGCTGCATACTTAAGTTTGCAGAATGAGAAGCGAAGGAATGCGCTATCTTTGGAGGTGCTGCGCAGTCTTCGAGAGCAGCTAATTCGTTACAACACCTCTCCTTCAGATGGGAAACTCCGAATACTGCCTCCGTTCAAGCCCACACTGTTGAAGGATCTTGAGGATATCTCTGAAGGACTCGCATCCAAGGAGACGCAGCAAGAGTATGCCTGGCTTCTAGATGGGCCTACTTGGCACCGAGAGCGCCAAGGTCTTCCCAATGTCATCGTCTTGCGTAGCAATGGACCCGTCTTCTGCTCAGGACACGATCTCGGAGAGCTTCGAACGATCTCCAGGGCCGAGATCAAGGAGACTTTTGCTCTTTGTGCAGAGGTCATGAGCTTGATTAGGCGATCTCCAGCCCCAGTTGTTGGTGTAGTTCAAGGCCTCGCAACAGCTGCCGGCTGCCAATTGGCGTTGACGACAGACCTTCCAATAGCTGCAGCATCGACGCAGTTCCGCTTACCCGGAGCCTCCATGGGCCTGCCTTGCACTTCCCCGTCGACTGCCGTGTCACGAAGACTTGGACCTCCTTTCACGTATCGCATGCTTGCATTGGCAGAGCCCGTGAGTGCGGATCGGCTTCCAGGTGGTGCTGTAGATCTGGTGACTGATGGCGAAGCTTTGGAGCGTCGTGTTGAGGAAGTGGTCAACAATCTTTGTAATCACACTGGGGCGCAGTCGCAAGCCCTGGGGAAGTGGGCATACTGGACGCAACTGGGGCTCCGTGGCACTGAGAGCGGAGGAGATGGATATGAAGATGCCGTGGAATGGGCTGGCAGAATGATGGCTCTCCATGCGAGGTCTGATGACGCAAAAGAAGGCATCTCTGCATTCTTCGAGAAGACGAAGCCAGACTTCGGTGGTCCAAAGTTGTAGACTTGAAATCGCTTGATGTGTCTCTACAAGAGTGTTTCCACCCTGTCAACCATAGTTTTGTGCGCCCCACTCCTACCCGCGTCGCCGTTGGACACATGTTGTCACATCTTGCTTGAGCTCCAAAGTTCGTTCTCGACCCCAGTTGAAGACTGGCGGATCTTCTGTCTGTAATTTCTTTGACGTGGCTGCCCAGACCAAGGGCCGCACGTTCGTAGGGCTGGCAGCTGAATGTGCAACCAGATTCTCGATCCTTTGTATGTTTCGCGTTGTCGCCGGGCATGCTCAGCAGCAAGCTCCGCGCGCGCACTCGCCTCTGTTGTACTCCGCAGCCCCAGTGACTGAGGAATACGTCCACCCATGGCTTTTGGCTGGGGCAGTATTGTATCCACGTCTACATGCGCTTGATCGGAGCTTCCGCGCTGTTCCCCGGCGTACCTTCGAAAGGGGGCGGATCGGCCTTAGGCAGCTCATTGTCTCGTGTGTCGGCTCGAGAGACCGGAAGTCCGCGGTGGGCGGATTGGACGGAGCTCGTTGCCTCATCTCATAGGGCGGATGCTCCGCGTGGCGGCGTAGATGCCCTACGAATAGCTGCGCTCGGGTTTGTGTGGCGGCGGTGCGTGTTATGCGCGGACAGCAAGCCTGTCGGACGGACGCCGTCGTGGGTGATCTTTGCGCTTGAGATTGCCAGCTGCTGTATTGGTGGATGGGCAAGATGTATGCTGGAACGAAAGCACCGCGCGAGGTCTAGGAGATGTGGACTCGCTGGCAGCGCAAACTTGCGACCGCACGCCATACGAATAGCTGACGTTCTCCGGCCTTCAAGCAAGCTTCAGAACCGCAAAGCCAACCGCTTTGATGCCTTCGCCAGTGGTACTGTTGTCTGACACTCTCATGAGAAGCGGCGTGAGTGCCACCAAATAGCACACGAGCGTCTGATCGCAGCTCCAATACAAGTCCTCGCGCGCAGCGCACCATGTTCGTGAGGAACAAAGGACACTTGCAGGCGCATGGCGTCCAAGTGCTGGAGAAGCGGTGCAAAAAGGTAATGCCCATGTCTAAGCAAAGACCATGCATAGGAATCTGCCAGAGACATGAGCAAAGAAAAAAAAGAAGCTCGATGTTGAATTGGCTGAATTCGATATTGAATCGAATTCGTGATGTGTTGAAGTGCTGTTGATGGTCTGATGATCACGTTAGCCGGGTTGCTCACTAAGAAGCTCAAGTGTGTGTAAAGAAACAGCAAAGCAAGCTAGCTAGTTAATGTACAACACGCCAACGCGCCGGCTGGGTGGTCCTCATTGGACAAAGACCATCAAAACCAGATCCCTTATAAGTGTTAACTGTGGACGACGCCGCCTCCCCAGCCCCTGGCGCCTACATCTTTTGCTGCAGACCAGCTACAGAGTTCGGAGTCATCGGAGGTTGGAGCCACGGCTGCATGCATTTCCAACATCCACTTTGTGTGTCCCTGAAAGCGTTGTTGCTGTCGTCCTCGTCTCCGCGAGGTGGAGGCGGCGGAGCTGAATGAAGCTGACCGAGCACGTGCAAGCTCCTTGGCAGCTCACCAGCATATCTTTTGCCACGGTGCCAGCGCCACCCACTACCGTCGCGAAAGGTGTTCGAAACCACCGTAGAAAGCATGAGCAGTATTCAAACATGCTCCTCCGTAAACATCAAATGCCAATACGGCGTACGTTGCGGCGCGATGAAGGGGTGCTGATATTGAAGCTTCAAAGCCAGCTCGCTGGAAGCAGAGGAGTCCGACTTTTGCCACGGTGCCAGCACCACCCACCACCTTCGCGAAAGGTGTTCGAAACCACCGTAGAAAGCATCAACAGTACTCAAACATGCCCGTCCGTAAGTATCAAATGGCAATTCGCCGCATGTTGCGGCGCGATGAAGGGGATGCTGATATTGAAGCTCCAAAGCCAGCTTGCTGGCAGCGGAGCAGCTCGACTTTTGCCACGACCGCAGCACCACCCACCAAGGTCTTGAATGGTGTTCGAAACAACCTTAGCAAGTATGGGAATCATCTAAAAATGCCCGTCTGTAGGTTGCAGATGTCAATTCGCAGTATGTCGTGGTGCGTGGGCGGGTATTGCTGTTCCGATTAGAAAGCCAGCCCCCGGGCAGCTGAGCAGCCCAGCTGTTGCCACAACGGCAGCACTCCACGACCAGCACGCCAATGGTGTTCGAAACCTCCGCCGAAAGTATGAGAAGCATCCAGATATGCCCCTCTGCATTTCATATGTTTTAATATGCGTGTTGTTGCGGCTTGGTAAAGGGGTGCTAGCGTTTGAAGCCAGCTGATAAACCCCTGCTTCGCCCAAAAGAGCCCAGCGGACACCTCAGCTCCTCCTGCACTCTGCAATTATGATCCGGAATGGTCTGCGGAAGCTTGCGGTGTCTCAGACGTGCCTCTGCGACACGATTTCGTCCAAAGCTCAGCCTGCCAGCTTAGAGCATATCGGAAATTCGGAGACAAATGAGACTGCATTGGGTGATCCAAAGGAGCCCTGGGGAAGATAGCGGTCTCTCAGAAATGCCTCTGCGACACGTTTTTGTCCAAGGCTCAGCCTGCCAGCTCAGAGCATGTAGAAAATTCAGAGACAAACGAGACTGCATCGGGTTGCGCTCATGGTGAGCGGCCATCCCCGATACGACTATTCCACCGTAATGATGCTTTCGTGATCGAGTAGTAGGCCAAAAGTGACCATTGCACGGGGAGGGGTGCAAAAAGAATGCGGTCAGCATACCATTGCGCATGACAGTCTAGCATCTCGATCTTTTTACCTTCACAATTTCAAAAGAAATTGCAAAAAAGGGCAAAAAAAGAAAGGAGCATTGAATGCTCGTGATAGCTCGTAATGAAGCCTACGTAGAAGATGTTAGTACGTGTTCTGAAAGCTGTTAGTACGTGTTCCACAACGAATGTTTGAGCGATTGGCGGTCGCTATTGCACCAATTGGCAGAGGCCCTCATTGGCTGTGAGGGCTTGCTCTTGGATGATGAGAGCGCATGGCCGCCGTATATATTGCTCAGATGAACCTGTCTTGGCAAAGAACGTCAGTTTCCTAGACAGACCCAGATCTTTCCAACCACCACATTATAAGACATGCACGTACCTAGGAATTCAAGCTGAGATGCCATGCACCTTCAGCATCAGGTTTTACAGTGGATCATGGCGTTGTGTGGTGCGCGAGATGCGATACACTTTTCAGCCGTCTGGAGGTCACCAATTCTGGCTCTGGTCGCGACGGCGCCGACGGCTCAAACGCTTATCCATTTTCTTTACTTACAACACACCGCAGAGGAACGCATGGAAGCCGCCTTGCAAGAGCAATGCGTAAACAGAAAAGAGCACGGGAGCGGTCGCTGGGCCTGGGGCCCGAGGGGCCTGCGGAACAGGGGCAAAAGCAGGACCTTTCTACACCAGGCTGGAAGACTCTTTGCTGCGAAGTCGCGCAAGAGTGGGACAATGCGCGTACATCGGGGCAGAGATGCACAGAGCCAGATGCTCCTCGTTGGGCATCAGAAGCCTCACAGGCGGCCGGAGTGCGACCAGGTCCTCTTGAGACAATATGCTTCTCTGTGGGTACCGCCAGCGCGCAGCGGCCAGTGACCGTGCGAGCACAGCTTTTAATCCTCCATGTAGACCGCGTGTACGTAGGAATGCAGCCACAAGTCTCAACTGGTAGGTAGCCCACTCTTTGTGACACCGAGCAGATGTTTCCGTGCTGTAGAATGCTCCGCCCAGCTCCGTGCCAGCAGCGCAAGATGGGCAGCAGGGCTTATTAGAGACACGAGTGCCCGCGAGATCCTTCCAATCTCTCTGATGGAGCGCAGCGATCAGTTCAGCAGCTCAGCGGTGTGGTGCTTTATAGACCACGGGACGATGCATCGCCCTCCCAGCTTGCCAAGAACCGGGCTTCACAGGTATAATGGGCATTGCTGGTAAATGTTCTACGACAAAGGAAACGGCAATCAGCGAACAGCAATCAAACACCGTCGTTGAACAGTGTTGCCTCGCTTGAGACCTGCCAGTGGGTGGATCGTCCTTGGTTGGATCGACAGCACCAGCAAACGCCGAACAGCAGACGAGCTTCAGCGACAATCCCGGCGAAACTCCACGAGCGAGACCAGCGATTTCGAGAACGACCGAAACAACGATCATCATCGAACTGTACATCAAATGAGGCGTGAAGTCTTTCGATCCTCGGCCAGAAGCGAAGCACCGTGCTACTCTTGCGCCCTGGGGCCCTTGAGCGCGAATGACAACACCGAGAGACGAGCTAGGAGACCAGCTTGCGCTGAAGGGACAATGGCAGCGGTGGACAACAGCGCATGGCGATGTGCCATCCGAAGGCGGCTTCCTTGCGCCAAAAAAGTTTTGGGGCCACAATGGGAGGCCACGGCCAGCTCGGCGGAGACACTGGTTCCTCACAGAGCGGCCAGCGTGGAAGAAGCCCATACTATGGCTCTCAAAAGCAGGGGCGGATCCATGACAGATGCCTAGAGAAGCCTTCCAGGACTGAGCAACACCAACGCAGAACACCGAAGCGAGAAAGCGAGATGGTACACGTGTTGGTAAAGACTGGGCTAGCGGTCCTGACATCGGCACGACGCATGCCTGGGAACTGCCAGAATATCACACGTGTAGATGGTGCTGCGCAGTCCACGCCGCCCGCATCCCCCTACGGCCTAGTCGAAGTCGCACGGTGTTATCGCCAGATCTTGGAAAAGCAGGTTGGGACGACAGTCATTTCGCCGCCAGCCAGAGCCAGACGAGGCTAAAGGCACTGATGCTGTAGAGTACAGCTTCCCAGAAACTGGTCTATGAGCGTTCCTCATTGCCTCGAAGTGCCAGCAGCAGATCCTTCTTCGGGCAAAACACGAGATGTATCCAGGACAGGGATGTTGGTGAAGACGGACACCAAAAGCGAGCACACACAGCGTTCGAAGTACTGGCTGTGGGCAGGCATCAATGCTTGCCAGGCTCACAAGCAGCCCTGGTAGACAAGATCGAGACGCCACGCTTCTGCAGTGTCATATAGGGGACTCAAGCGCTGCTTGAGAGCTCGGAACAGCAGTCCGGAGACGGTGGAGAAAATCATCATGTTGGGCGACCCGCAGAAACTTTGATAT
Organism: Cercospora citrullina; assembly: GCA_013365195.1. NCBI lineage: Eukaryota > Fungi > Ascomycota > Dothideomycetes > Mycosphaerellales > Mycosphaerellaceae > Cercospora > Cercospora citrullina. Next base: position 282,235 of record JAASFF010000511.1, on the reverse strand, counting down.
ATGGAAGTTCTCCGGGAGGGCTGCAATCACAATCCGCCAATGGAGAAGATCAACGGTTTTGACAAGCTGTAAGCCTCCAAGGTGTGAGAGTTCTCTGAGAAAGTTGCAACCACAATGCGCCGAACTTTAGAGACGCATCCATGAGGTCCTTACTCTAAGATATTGCACAGCGCAGGCCGATTCGAGGAGGTCAAGATACATGCTTCGCAAGTGTATCAAACAGCACAAGCCGATCTGAGGAGGTCCAAAGTACATGCTTCGCAAGTGTATTACATAACCAATGCCACACAAGCTCGAGCAGTCAAAGCGGCTGTGATTGGAAGTCTCATTCGCGTTACAGCCTACGTGGAGAAGAAATAGTCCCGAGCTGCGAGAAGGCCAGAGCTGGAAGCGTATCGCACATGAGTCCGGAGTTCAACGGCAGGACAGCCCCACACCAGCAGCCTTTGTCGTACAATTCATGCGAGCAGAGATGGTTGCTCCTCCACTCCAATAGCTAGGAGTAGCGAAATCGGTATCTCCGGGACGCCTTGAGCAAAAATGCCAACTTGAGCTCTTGATGCACCTTCAAGAGGTCCGTCCGACAGGCTGGAACATCGTATACTGGCCGCATTGTCCAGGATCTTAACTGGAGCAGAGAGGATGATGCCTTTAGGCACCCAGCAAGAAGATGTGTTGGCCAAGCCACTGCACAGGGCCTTGTGCCGAAGAGTCTGAATATATCGAACCTAGTTCCGTTCCCGAATTGGTCACAGCGAACTGGCTTCACACCATAGGCCTGCTGAAGCATTGGCAACATGGATGCAGTATACGGTCGCCAATGGCATCCTGCTTTCGAAATGGTAGGTGTAACATGTCCTCCTTAATCTGGCGACTCATCGTTGATCTTTTCTTTATCGAAGCACGACGATCGCGGTACTTATCCTCCACGCGGACAGTGAAACGATCGCAATCAACGCCGTATTCATGACGTCTCGCCGAGGCTTCGTGCACACCTGTTGCCGAACATGGCCGGCCGTATGTCTGTAACTTGAGGTTCTTGACCAACAAGACAATGTTACTCTGGCAAGGCACTGTCGTACGAGAGGCAAAGTATCGACAGTCCGGTTCCCAGCTTTGATGATGTGCCGAGACTAGATTGCCGCTGCACCAAGGTAGGTGTCATAATGCTTTCTGGCTTCGTATGGCGCGCTCGTTACTCTAATCCTTCTCGACGATGGCGCATATCGCCGAAGCAGGATCGCCAAAGCTGATAGCGAGTATCTTGCGTGGAGGAAAGGCCGATCCATATGATCACCCACCTCTTTCCACGAGCCATGTTGGTTGCGCTGGGTGAGCACGGGCTTTGCACCCATCGCTCTATCCACTGCGGCCGCGGACTGCTCGTTGCTGTAGGGCGTCCCCCATCATCTCGGACGCCTACTTTCTTGCAGACGGCTCAGTGTGGCTTCTTCCTCAGCCATCGCAAGCGCTTGTCGGAGGTCCCGCCGCAGGTTGTGTAGCTGAATGGCAGAGCGCCGATCGACACACGCCGTGCGAAAGACTGCTATCCACCATGGCACACGTGAGGACCGCTCGGCTTTCTCGTGTTCCGCAGGTTGCTCTGCGCCTGTCCCACCCGCACCATGGTGTTGCCAGCGAATGCTACGCTCTTTGCGCGACCGTGCAATGCTTACTGGCATGCTCGCCACCCTCATGGTCTTGTGTGCGCCGTACGCTCTTGCTCTTCGCCCTCGCCAAAGATTCATGAAGGTGTAACGACCGTATCCGCCTCTTGCTCTGCCGCTGGTTGCGAGTCCGGTATGCCTGTTCGGAGGTCGAGGGCATGCTCGAGGCCGTGGTGATCGGTATGGGATCGAGCCAATCGCTGTGGACGATGTTGTTCACCGGCGCATGGTCATCGCAATCGTCGTACACGCATCGCTGTTTTCGTCATGTTCGTATTCGTGACTGTTGTGCTACGCTCGTGGTCGTGGTCGTGGTCGCCATCGCCGCTGCGACGGGAATTTGGTCCGCTGACGGCAGGTATCGTCCGCTATGCCTTCCCAATGCTTTCATCATGCTCTTCAGCACTCTGATTGCGATGACGAAGAGTTCGTAAACATTGCGAAGCGCTGTTGCAACTGTTACAGGCGGTAGAGGACATCGTAGGCGCTGATGGTGGTCCACGCTGTGTCGGGAGTCTGCGCAGCTGGAGCAGGCTTTTGTCCGCTACGCCTCCCCAATGCTTCCACCATGCCCTTCAGCATGCTGATCACGATCGGAAAGATTTCGTATGCGTTGCAAAGCGCTTTTGCAACTATTGCGCGTGGTTGAAGCCATTGTTCGCGGTGGTGGTCCAGCCAGTGTCGGGAATTCGCGATCGCTGGAGGCAGGCTTTGTCGGCTAGGCCGTCCCATGCATTCACCACGTTGTTCAGCATGCGCAACACGATGGGAACGAGCTCGCAGCCGTTGCAAAGCATTATTACGACTGTTACAGATGGTACAGGCCATTTCCGGCGATGGTGGAGGCCCGCTGGTCCTTGGTGTGCTACCCTCGATTTTCCCTCACGGCCTCACGACTCCTCCGACATGGCAATGCGATGATTCTAAACGATGTCAACACCATTCTGACGGATCTCCGACACTCCTCGCCGTGTTTTGATGGTCCTGGGACCATCTGTGCGGCATACTCGTGGATACGAGTGAACATTGGCGGGCTTCTCAGCCAACACCTCCACCATCCTCAGGCCGAATTCTAGCTCACCTCGACGTTCAATTAAGCTCATTTAGCTTTCTCACTACGCGGGAACGCTACTGTGAGCTTGTCAGGGGTGAGCTGCTGCCCTGTGCTCGCAGCTGGGAAGGCTGGGCAGCGGATCGGGACAAGCGTGGGACGCTCAGGAACGCCGTTCTGCAGTTGCAAAGACGCCAGCGAGGCTACAGCGAGTTTGCGGCACAACCACGCAAGTCGACGAGGCAAGGGCTATGATACTGCGAGATGGAATATGGATGAAAGGACTTTTGATGCATTCTGAGTTTTCTATCTGGCATGGAGTAGAGTGGTACAGCCAGTCCGCACGCAGCGAGATGTAAGCAGGCGACGACGATGGGAAAAGCACCTCCGGAAGCCACCATTGGGACACATATCATGATGGTGCTTGCAAGAGCGCATATGTCTGGGAGACGAAATGGGTAACCCACATTGAGAATCGTGCGATGCCACGTCATGCAGCCGTACTGTACCTTTCAGACAGAGCCACGGCCTCTGGCATCTCCAGCTGCTGTGCCTCAGACGCGCAGACGCGCAAGGTGGAACCACGTTGCGCGCCAAAGACAGCCCATCATGGCAACGAAATAAACACCACACTGTGTAGGATGCAGGAAACTGAGTGCAGAGGACAGTGTACTACATCTTCTGGCTACAGCCATTGGCACCATACAACAAAAGAACAGTGCTTCTTCTTCAGGAGACCGGCGTTAGAGTCCTGAGACGCGCAGAATCTCCTCTCGTCTCTAGCCTCTGCTGTGCACAAAGGAGTCACAATCGCGCTCGCACTGGTTTTAACATACTCCGTTACGCATCGCAGCAGCGCGAAGGCAAAATAGTTCCTTGCACAGTCGGAGTAGCAATACGTCCTATCTCCATCTGGCTGCCATGTTCCTCATCCAGCTTCCAAGAAAGTCCTCGCAATGGCGCCATTCTGTAAGACTGGCATGTCCTTCCGTCCTTCTTCCGGCCCACTACCTGTGTCAGTTTCTTGCGATGAATGGTTCGCAACAACGGGCGGCTCAATTGCAGCAGTCGTCGGCACTTCTTGGTCTGTTGAAACGTACAAAGTTTGGCGGCACGCCGGAAGATTGCGAATGGAAAGGTCTGCGCGGTATTCGCTGTTGTCAGAGTCGGCAAAACCTATGGATCGGGCTACATTGGCAATATTTTCGCATGCCATGGGACCTGGGAAAGAGGTGGCTGTTCGCTGGAGATCAAGAACAGCGTTTTCCTCCTTGTCACTCTCTGTCATCGGAGATGCTATTGTGTTAGTTGCCTGTTTCTGCGCCGGAAGTTTGAGATCGATGGTCGGAGGATCGTCCCTGACTACTATCTCTTTCACCATCGAGCCTACTGCATCTGAGCTGATCCTGCTGGCAGTATCTCCAACTTGCAGGTGGTCCGCTAGTGCTGCCCTCGAAGACACTGCGGGCGCACCAGCGCTGCGCCTTCTCTCCGGGATCTCGGTCAGGTGCAATGTGTGCTCTATCGTTCTGTGCAGCTTACTTGGTAAATCAACCCGAGCAATAGGCATCGTCTTCGCCGAATCATGCGCAGGATCCTTTTGGGCCGTATCACGAGTCTGCTCAGAGGACGACCCCTCTTGTTTTGTCCCACGAACACTCTCCTCCAGCACTTGTTCCCGCAGCTCATAATCAAAGACATTAATCTCCGGCACCAGATTTATCCTCGCTTCAGCCCACAGGCCACTTTTCCCGCTTGACCAAGTCGACACCGGAGGCACTTTGAGATGCTGGTCCTCCCCAGCTTCCGGCCCACCATCTCGCTCCTCCCTCTTCTTCTGCTGCGGCAACCGCTCATACCACAATCTCGCCTTCAACGACCTCTGCGCATCAACGGCATTATACCCACACCGACACAGCTCCGCTTCCATACGTCGAACAGCAGTCGCTCGAGGAAACCCTTGTTTTCTTATTGCGCGATACTGGTACTTCGTCCAAGCAGCATGTTGCTCAAAGGCGGACAAGTACTGTTCAATTTCTTCTCTTGCTTGCTCGACCTCGACACCTCGCTCTCTCGCGGCTTTCGTCGCAAGGTGAAACACAGCTTCGTCTTTGCTGTATCCTCTTCTTCGCATAAGCCTGGAGACACGAGAGCTGAGGTCGAGAGCTTTCTCTTCGGAACACAGTTGCATGTCGATTTCGTGATCTTGTAGAGTACTCCGACGTTCTGGTTTTGGTCGCTCGATTTCCTTCTTCGCCAAAATCTCCTTGAGCAAGCGGTGTCGAGATTGGTCACCTTCGCCATACACCAACGGCATGAAAACTTCAAAGATACCGAGAAGGCAGTATGCGAGGTCTTCGACGCGAGTCGTGCGTCGATTCGTCATCCAGGACATTTTCTCCTCATCGCTGCACCCTCTCCTCTTCTCGCAATCGCGGAGCACATCATTCGGGATGCCGGAAATCTGGCTGATGAGAGATGTCAGGTTCGTGGTAGACGCGAAGCAAAGAGGATCACAGTTGGATGTAGTCTGCCCTTTGTGTCCGATGACTTGCCAGGTCTGATCGAAGAAGATCACCAGCTTAGGTGCGATAAGTTCTTGTAACGTCCAGCCTCGTGTGAACCATTTGCTGCGTCCGAAAGAGGTACTGTGATGCTTCTCCTGATCATTCGAGGTTTTCTCTTTCTTTGCTGCAACATCGCTGAGATATGCGAGACAGCATTCAGCATTGGCATACCACCTGAACATGGAGTTGATGGACTCGTGAAGTTCAGAGGAACTCCTTTGATCAATGCACACTGTATCGATCCATAGCCAGTCAACTCCCGTTCCAGACTCTCGAATAGTCTTGCAGAAACCTTCTATCTTCTTATGCCCCGGAGAATCCGTATGTCGCCTTTTCACAACATCCTTATACTTCGGCTCGCGCTTACCCCAGCGATGCGATGCGATAATGTATCGCGGCAGGCTCTCAATATCGTCGTGATAGAACTCCTCAAACTCCAGAGTATGTACATTGAGCAAGCGCATGACTATCGCGAGGACAAATTAGGATATGGCTGTTGTAAAGCGGGCAGTGAAAGAAGTCGAGCCTTCGGCATTGGACTGTATGCAGGAGCGGAGACATCATGCATTAGTTGCTGATGTGGCAAGCTGAGCGATGCGCTCGAGATGACCCTGCTATCGCTTCTCCAGGTTTATGTAAGCGAGGCTACACAGCAGCAGACTTGTCACAGCACGGCGAGCACGAACAGTCACTTGGACGACGCTTTTCCAATTTCTCAAGTGAATACATTTTATTAAAAATTGTATCAGGTCAAACCATCTGTTCTCCAGTCTATAACCATTCTTCAAGCACCACATCATTCCGAACGTCACCTTCAATCTGCAGCATCGGATAAAGTTCTTTCGCGAAAGCGTCCATTTCGATCTCGAAGTGGGCAAGAGAATCTCGCTCGCCTGGCTTATCATAGTTCTCTTGCACGCTGGCCTGAGAGAGACGAACCTTTGCAACGTCTTCCAACTCGCTCTCCAGCTGCCACAGGAAAGCATCCTGGTCACTGAGTACGGACTGTTCTCCGTGCAACTCTTCGCGAGATTCAGCCTGAATTCTCTTCGTGAACTCTGTTGTATCTGGTTCACTTTCAATGTCGGAGTCCGGAAGCAAAATGGTCTCTGGCTCGCGCAGCCGATCTAAATCTTCTTCTGTCGCGTCAGTAAAGTGTGTACGTAATTCTTCGGGAGCTTCCAACTCAAAGCTCAGTCGCGGAACAGAGTTCCTTCGAGCAGCAGAATCCTTCCCGCCATCGTCCTCCTCTTCTCCCGCAGCTTCCTCGTCTGGCTGTTCACCTGTAGGCGTACCCGGTTCTTCCTCGATCTGCTTGGTAATCAGCAGTGACAAGGCAGAGTCGTTGAGCCGCGGCTGGGCATTTATTGCTTCAGTGATCTTCCGCAACCGCTCTTTCCGCAGCCCGGACCGAGTACTCTGCGAGCGAGCGACTACAGCTTCGGCTGCATGCTGCAGCGCAATTGAGAGCGTTTTACTTCCTTCGATGGCGCCACTGGGGGGAGTTAAGCTTCCAGAAGCAGTTTTGGGCCTTCCCAAAATAGTAACGAGTGGACTCATCGAACCATCATCCTTGGACGGAGTCGGTGTTGGTAGCCCTGGAACTGGAGGAAGTGGACCCAGATCTGGCACAGCGATCTTGCTATAATTGCTCGTTTCGCTGCGAAGTCGTTTGGCTGACACCGAATATGTTCTACTGACGTCTCGCGTTGGTCCCGAGAGACGTCCCACAGGAAGCTTCGGTGCGTCGTCGAGGCTGATGGGGCCGACCAGATTCGGGCAATGGCTTTTATGCCGGGCACGGTTTGATTCGCTTTTGGTTCTCTGGCTCGTAATATGCGATTGGGAGACGACGATATTCGAATATTGAATCGCTTTGGCATCAGCTGACCAAACATCATTACTGATGCCCGGATATTTTGCTTCGAGTGCTGACAGGCCTGTGTATAGTCCGGCAGGCTCATATGCGGCGGGATCATGGATACTGTGACCGCTAGGCAAGGCACCCGCCTGCCCCAGAGGCTGATGTACAGGCGCTGGAAGCCTCCTCGGGCTCTGCTTTTTGCTGAACTCCTCCAACAGACGTCGCTGAGCATTCTCGCGCTCGCCATAGATGGGAGCGAGATTGATGCCTAGAAGTCCCAGTAGGCAGTACGCTTGATCTTCGATACGTTCCGTTTTCCTGTTTTGCATCCAGACCTGTACGCACCACATGGGACGAATCCAGCTGGGTATCCACCGGCACGAGAGATAGTTCAGGCCGATACCTGTGATCTTTTCAATCTTGGCGTTCAAGCAAGTTCCAAAGCCTTGACAGCTCAAGTCACATTTGTGCAGCTGGCATTTATGTCCGAGGATCTCCCAATCCCGATTGAGGAAGACTACTTTACGCGGAGCAAGCAGTTCCTGTAGCGTCCAGCCTCTGCGGAACCACTCGCTTTGCACAAAGTCCATGATGGCGCTCTCGTGGTTCTTCAGAGGCCCAACGTCGTGCAAATAGGCGTAGCAAATCTGCGCATCCGCATAATAATGGAACATGGAATTGATGCATTCGGACAAGTCGGCGCTGCTGCTCTTATCCATGCACGCGGTGTCAATCCAAAGCCACTGGCAACTTCGCTCAATGCCGAGAGTGGTCATGGCTCGCGTCGTTGGAACATTTGTCCGCTGTATGAAATCGCAGAAGCTTTGGAGCTTCCGGTATCCGGTCGAGGTGGTGTTGCGTCGCTTTTTGACATCTTTGTAGGTCGTTTCATCTGATGTCCAGAGGTGAGACGCAATGTAATAAGGTGGGATGCTGCTCTCGCCAAACTCCTTCAGCTCCAGTGTAGACACGTTCAACAGCCGCATCTTGAAGTGTAGATGATAGCAGAAGCCCAAGGGAGCATAGTTGTGTGAGTGCGATGCTGGGTTGCAAAGAATCCATTGTTATGAGGAGAGGCTGAGTGAGGGCGTACATCAGGCGATGCACCTTGGAGGCGGCCAGCGTGCTGTGTTCTGGACTCGGCGGCTGAGCTGTGGCAGCATGATTCGCTGCATCCGTGGGCGGCCGGCATCCTTCATGGCCAAGGCCGATGCGAATCCGATGCATGAGGGCATGGGGGGCATTTTCTGGTCCTTGTTATCGAGCGAAAGAGTGTGGAGGAGAGCTTCTCGCACTGAACATGGTGTTCCTGGCGCTGCGTCTTTCGAAGGAACGAACGCGTGTGCTCCACCCTAAGGCAGGCACTCGGAAACACACTTCATACCTCCTACACCCAGCACGTAGGAAGTGGTAAAACAAACCCGGTGCCGTGCAGCAGCAGAATCCGTGACGCAGGCTTCCCTGCTATGCTCTTCCCTGGCAAATTTTCGAAAGATCTGAACGAGGGTCAATGGGCTGGTCTGCTCGGGAGCGCATCGAGGCCCCATCGGGCGTCGACTTCAGCCGTACAAGTGTACCTCTCAACGGCGAAAGTTCGCGCTCCGTGCTCCAAGTCCCGGTACGTTGATTGAAGTTGTGGTATCATTGAAGGGTTATACAAGCGGCGAATTATTCCCACTGCGCCATGCTATGCTTTCGTGCTCATGCGCCCTTCTTTTCGCCATCTGCCCTGGCACTGCTCTTGCATCTAATGTACACCCTCCCCATGTCGTATCTGTACAAATCGTCCTGGTCGTCTATTGCGCAAGTGGAGAGAAGAGTCTGCGACGGAGTCAGCCACAGTATCTGGGAGCAAGGCCTTCGATTGGGGTTACCTGATGAGTGTTGGTCGTGGGTTGCTTCGTGTGTAGCCCAGATAGATGATCAATGGGAGGTAGCCACTGTATCGATGTCAATGCGTGCCCTGTCGTCGTTGCGATTATGGTGATGGTCGTCGTACTAGTGGATGGCTACTCTGGAGAGGTCGATGACCCTCGCGATGCGCTCCTGTTCATCCTATCAGCAATAATTCATTTCATCTCGCTCTCAGCACAACTGTGTACCTTGCTCTCTTCTGACAGTTGCAGCCACGCCATTTCTGCAGTGTGTCTGATCTGGATGATGCTGCTCTCACGCGGAGGTGTTTGCGGAGGCCCATCGCAACTTCTCAAGGTCGGAGCTTCTTGTCGCCGATGCACGGACTCTTGGCACGCACACGAAACTGGACTCGGCCATGCGACAACATCAGCGCCCGCCTTCGATCGCATTGAGCAATTCCGACCGCAGCACATTCCGCCCACCATGTCGACGCAATACGAGAACCTGAGCAGCGACCTCGTCTGGGAGGTGACCCGTACGTCGAGCCCTCAATCTTCCAGGAAGGACAGGAATGATTGGTGGGACTTGAGAAAGAAAGTATGCTGATCGGTGGGCATTGGGTATATCACAGGCAACAGCAACTCCTTCCTCGTCAAGCGCCGTCTGGGATCGGGCAAGCAGGTCGTCTTCTCCCGCGACCCGCTCAACCTCGTCAACAAGCACTCGCGCAAATATGTCGGATACGCCAACGAGAAGGTATCGCAAAACTTACCCCCACCACTCCTGCGAAAACACCGCCCTAATACATCGCCCAGGCCATCGGCATCAACCCAGACGGAAACACCGTCACGCTGACCACCAAGCTCGCCTCGCGCGGCAACAAGCCAGCAAAGCAATACCAAACCTCCTCCTTCTCCGCCTCGACTCCTTCCCGCAAACTCTACACCAGCATCGTCAACTCCACCGCCAAGAAGGGCTACCGACCAGACCTCCGCGCCGAGGCCGTCTCCCGTGCATCCGCCGTTAAGCAGAGCCAGCGCGAGAACAAGAAGGACCGTGTGAGCAAGCCACGAGGAAAGAAGGCCCAGGGTGCGCAGGGCAACCAGTTCTTGAAGTTGACTGAGGAGAAGTAAAGCGTGGCTGTTCTTTGATGCGTGATCGAAGAGAGCGGAAATCTTGCAGCGAGGGCTGGACATGGCATTTTGTCGGCTATCAGGGTCGCCGAGATAGAGAGCTCGACCAACGTCAAATGAGAAATGTGCTGAGAAAGAAGCGCAGTATGAAATTTGCTCCTCTTGTTCCTGGGTCAACTTGTCTCTGCGAAAGCGATAAATGAATTGCAGTACAGGTCTATGAGCTAGACTAATGTACTGACTAGAATCCTAACTTAGGGCTTGAGGAAAAAGCACAGACGCCTCTTGGCTTTCGCTCTACATTCGGCATACATGCTCGAGATAAATTCCACGAATCGCACCGTTCGCTTTTGCCTAGTGGGTCTAGTCGATAGGTCGTTCTGAGTAGAATGCTCGAATGTGGCACGGCATTTACATCGGTGGATCGCCTTGTACGGTGGCCCTCTTGATGGTATGATGCGTCCTCTAGCAGGCAGGATGCGAATTTTTTGTCCCTTTGAAGCTAGCTTCATCTTCGCAGGGAAACATGGAATTCTAGGTCTCTATGGCCACGAATCTGGAGTTGGGCGACCACTCCGCTACGAACAAGTCCTTTTGGTTGCACCTCCCGGCGGACTTTGGCCTTAATATGCACCTTCCGAGTTGACGGTCTTCAACAATCGTTTCTGGCTGATTGGTCGAGTCCATAAGTCGTTTGCTGAAACGCCGAAACACGTGGTCATGGTTGGAATCTGCTTGAACCCGCTGACTGGGTGTAAGTTCATCCCAAGCATCTGCCAGCTGGCCAAGGATGATTGTTTTGCCCCTTGCAAGCTCGCTTTTTGCATGAGCTTTGCGACTGTGTCGGAGAACAGGATAGCCCAGTCCCTTGTGAGTCTAACGATTGTGTGAGCCGGCAGCTTCCAGCATTTACAGAATCGCCAGCATTCCCCTTTTCCAACGGTTACTTCTGGCTGGTTGGTTCAGTCGGTAGTCCCTGGTGGGTTGGGACACTTGGCAAGTCGTCGGTCGAAGGGCTGATGCTCGATCAGCTGCTAGTTCTGTTGGGCAACGATGTTCCAAGGCAGGCCTCATTCTTGTTCAAGCGCTGCAGGCGATACAATCTCCTAATGATGATTTTTTTTGCCTCTATCGTCTGGGCTTTTTGCACGATATACGACGATCGACTGTGGTTGCTGCTAGGCGATCCACGCGGTTCACCCCTTGTTTCTCTTGCTGTAGAGAACTAGCAGCTATATACACGCTGTTTCTTGCAGGCCTGCAACGATCGTCACTGGCGTATTGGTCAGTCGGTAAGTCGTTGAGAGCGTGGCTGATGCTCGACAAGAACTGGAGTCTGAATCACGTTAGGAGGTTATGAAGCCTCGTAGGTAGGTACAGGCCGCAGCATCATTATCTAGTGGCGATCTTTTCGACCCTGGGATCTGTCATTTTGGTGCCGCCAACCAGATCAGACAGCATGATCATGATGGAACATGCCCGATCTGCTCATGCCGCTGCTGATGGTCAATGTTCATAGACAAGCTGATATCCCACACTTTCGAATGATCGTTTCTGGTGCGTTGGTGCAGTCAGTAAGTCGTTTCCTTGACGCTTGACAATGCTGAGCTACGCATGCGGATATTGAGCTGTCCACTACGGATCTGGGTTCTATTGAAGGCATCTGTACAACGAAGCAGAAACGATTGTTTTGTTACTCCAATACGGACACTCGTATTCAAGAGTACGAGATCCCTTTGTTGCCAAGTTGGAAAACTGGACTTTTTGCTCACCCTTTCGTAGTGATCACTAGTCACATGTTGTCCGTGTCTTGAGACCTCTTGACCGACTAGAGTACTTGAAACAGCCGTACATGGTTGAATAGACCGAGATCCGATTATCGGTGCTCTCACTGCATTAGTCTCAAGCAACTCTAGTCCAAGGTTCGCTTCGACGGTCTTTAACATTGCCTTCGGAAGACCATCATGGTCGTTGATCCACGGGACTCGTGTTACAACTATCCGAGAATCGGCTTCGAAAAGGAGGCCACGCCGTGAGACCTTCGTACGGACGATCGACTAAGATCTGCCAGCTCTTGGCAATGGGAGTAGGCAGACTTGAGACGAGACCATCAGTCAGCCATACTTTGCCTTTTCCGTTGCGCGTCAAACATTAGTCAACACATTGTTGCCGGTCTAGACTGTCTTCACAGCTCTGGTACCAGGTTTACCCTTCCGAGTATCCGGCCCTGCCAGCTATAGTGTCGAGATGCCAAGCCTCTTATACCAAAGCAGCTGAAGCGTCTTCTAAGTATCTTCGGTTAAACCTTCGGCGTCAGTGGAGTCCATAGTGCTCAGGTCTCAGGATTCAAACATATCTTGCTCGAGGCATGCGCCAATGGCTACTACTGCCGCATCAACAAAACTCTGCAGAAGAAAACAGAACACAATCGTACCGCACGCTGCAGACCAGGTACTGTCAAAATATCGTCTTCACCAGTATCGAATTAGTCTCCTCCTAACAGGACCTCTTAGACCTTATCGACAACATGAAGCTCAATTCGATCATCGCTGTGATCATTACCGCCTTGATGGCACACACCGAGATCGTCACAGGCCAACGCGGTATTCCAGCGGGAGCAGTTCGTCTTTCTTTCTCATTCCCCACCGTTTGTTGACAACGCTGACGATCAAACAGTTGCGTTGCACGACCGACGAGGACTGCACCAAGCAAGGCTGTACGGGATATTGCGCTTCGAGGCTGTATTGCAGATGCATTTCGTAGACAGGTCGGACGAATCGGTTGAGCTGTCACTTGAACTTGTTTGTGACAAAGTTCTTTCTTCGAAGACATGTTTACTTTACCGCTGTCGAGTACGCTCACCTTCAATGCGATTGCAACGAATGCCTCTGGCATGTTGGAGGAATGGGTAGGTCGCTAGTATTTCGCTGGCGCTCCAAAATGCGTATTGGAAGTAGCCGATGAAGGCCTAAAATGACCTTGCTGGAGCGGTCGCCATGCACCATCGACTGCTGGACGTAATTGTTTTGCTCACGGGTGGTCGATTCCATCAGCACAAGTGATTCGTTTTTTGCAAGTCATCCCGCTCACCCTCGAAGCGAGTCTTGGTATACCAGTCTGTCCCTATGCTTCTCAACGATCGTCTCCGGCAAGTTGGCGAAGTGGATAAGTCGCTGATTCTGTACCGGCGCTCCCTCGTCCATCAGAAAAGCGCTTCCGATTCAAGGCTAGCAAGTGACTTAGTTGAGGAAGTAATTGATTGCCTGTCACCAAATTACTCGAGGCGATTGTTTTGCCTCAGTTTTTCCCTTTTACAACACTAACGAAGATCTTCAAGCTCCAGCGTTGACCTGGTTCTGCTTCCTCTTTTGTCCCGTAGTACCAGTCACTGGGAATTATATACTGTTCTCAATCTGCCCACTCCAACAATCGTCTCAGGCAATTTGGTCTATCACATAAATCGTCAGGGTATCTGGCGCTGCGGAATTGGATATGACATCGACGACGTGCAAGAGTTCATGAAGGTCTCGCAAGCACTCAACGTCGTGTTCCCTGGTGGCCTGAGGCCATTGTTTTGCCTCTCGCGAGAACCTTTTCAAATTAACCATACAGCTTTCAGAGTAGCTTTCCGTTCTCATCCCCTTTCTAGAGCCGTGTCCCTGCAGAGAAGGATACATATACGTAACGCGGCCTTTCGATTTCGAACATTCGTCTCTGGCCCGATGGTCAAGCGGTAAGTCGTCGGTGCTATCGCTGATGCTCGTGAAGGCTGCGATGCCGGCGTTTCTAGGCCTGAGTTGACCTTGAAGTTCTCTGGGATTTCCTGCCCACAGATCAGCCAGATGTGATTGTTTCGCTAGAATATCCCTCTTTTGCACAATGATGGTTGCATCCAGAGCAGAGCTCGACATAGAGAGACCAAACATAAATTTAAAACTGCTCCATGGGACGATCGCATGCGCAGCCAACTATAGGGAGAAAAAAACGGACGAAACTTGAGAAACGTAAGCATTCATTGCAAAGTGATTCATGATGCTACCTACTTTTTTGCTCTCCTCGCAATACCATTCCTTCCCAAGTCTTTCGCGTCGTGTTACCAAAAGTGATCGAAGAATGTCGTAAACGTCTGACATCAAAGGCAGCTAGTCCGAAAACCTTCTCGCTCTCTCGAACGCCTCAACGCCATCACTTGGCAAGACTCGATCGTTGCTGAAGGCATTTTCCCCATCATCTCGCCTCGCTATTTTGCGTGGCGGTTCGCCAATGGCTGGTCTGCCTGGTGACCGAGCCTCTGCGAAGTCGTCGTCTGGGGCAGTTAGGGATCCGTCGCGACCTGCCATTGGGTAGTCGGTCATTTCGAGAACCCGACCTCCGGATTGCAATGCACGGGGTTGTGCATATTGAGGGACAGGATTTGTATACGAATACTGTGGAAGACCGTTGGTGAAAGGTCCAGCATTCTGGAATTGTGGAAGGCCGCTGGTGAAAGGTCCGGGATTCGTATGCTGTAATTGTAGATGAGCGTTGGTGAAAGGTCCAGAGTTCTGGTATCCAAGCATATGTGACGGCTGCTGCGTCACTGTGAAGGCACCAGTCAAACCAGGTGGAGGTGCCACATGTCCCAGGCTGTCCTTCTTTCCTCTCGGCAGCCCCTCTGTGTAATTCTATCCCCACCTCGACGGCTGCGGTGGCATGGAAGGATTCTACCTCTGCTGTCTGAAGCCTTGGCCAGGAAGGCCCGCCGGTGGCGGAGGAAGGCCTGGATGCCCTGGGAGTCCCATTGGTGGAGGGGGCAGACCAGCTGGCGGCGGAGCACCCTGGAAGCCTTGATGCATACCTGGTGCAGCTGGAGGCCCGCCATATCCTGCGGTGCTAGGCGGAGGTCGGGCAGGCAGGCCTGCGGCTGAGGGTGGTGCTTGCAAAGGAGACTGATTGTAGTTCCGAGGAGGCAAACCTTGCGGCGGCTGATGTGGTAATGATGGGGGTGGTTGAGGCATGCCGCCGTTAGGCATGCCATATGGAGATGGAGGAGGTAGATTCGAGGGCGTCGGAGGTGGCTGGTAAGCTGGGTAACCTCCGTATGCTGGCGGTGGCTGAGGCGTAGGTCTGCCTCCCATGCCGTTTGGCGGTCCCACTGGATATCCATTCGCCCCAGTCATGTTGACTGGTGCCATACTCTGTGGTGCAGAAGGTGTCCCGCTGGGCATGACCAAAGCTGCTGGCAGAGCAGGAATGGCGACTTCCACGCCATGCTTCTTCGCCTGTGCTGCAAGTGCTCGCTCCGCCGCATCACCGTGTCTCTCGCCCTTGCCGTCCTTCTTGTACGCGTATTGCACTGTGATCTCCTTGTTCATGAGATACTGGCCGTGCATATGTTCAATCGCCTGATCCGATGCCTCAAAAGATGCATAGCTGACGAAGCCATAGCCTTTTGAAAGATTCGCTTCGTCTCTTGCGACCTTTGGTGCAGCAACCAGAGGACCGAACCGACTGAACGTATCGTAGAGCACTTTCTCGTCGACCATATTGTCCAAATTACCAACAAACAGCTCCGCTCCCACACCAGCACCTCCTCCCAGTCCTCCGCCCTCGCCGTTTGGCCCTCTCTTGTCCGCTGAAGCTTTATTGACTCTGATCGGCTTGCCATAAACTCTGATCTGGTTCATAATCTTGCACGCATAATCCGCATCTTCCTCACTCCCAAACTCGACGAATCCATATCCTTGATGCGACTGCGTGACGCGATCTTTCGGTAGGTGGACGTTAATGACAGGCCCAGCTTGGAGCATCAGCTCCCAAACCAGCGCATCGGTACATCGCTCGTCGAGGTTTCCAATGTAGAGAGTACTGTCCTTATCCTGCTCCCAGTGGCGCGCAGCAGACATGTTTGGCGCGAGATGTGTGAACGGAAATAATTCGTCGTCGCAAAAGTTGAAGATTGAAGGCGCAGAGAGACGCGGAGTTTAGGTCCGTCGCGCCGAGCGACTCGCGATGATGACAGCCAACGCTACACGCCAACTCTCACGTCTCAACTTCCACAACACACCACATGCGCCGGCGTTGATACTGAGGGCAGAGCGCCCCAGTCCATCTTCCACTTCACTTTTCTGACTTCTCTGATTGACATTCCACCCTTTCCTTCAACTCCGAACCCTTCCACTCGCCAAAATCCATCATGGCGTACCTCTTCTACACCTTCCTCTTCGCCTTTCTCATCTTATCAACAGGTACCACAGCTCTCCACTTCGCAGCAGCTACAAACTAATGGCAATTTAGTCCTCTACGCAACCCGCAACACCTGGAAACCCTACGCCCCTCCAATCCCCTACCTAACCGCTCCTGGTGAAATCCCCACCTGGGCCTGGAACATCTACGACCGCGTGAACGCCTACATCGACCGCTGGCGCTACTCCGCCCTACCCTCATCTTTCCAGAATGAAGCCGAGCAAGGTTTCCACTCGTCGAATTTCGACATTGCAGAGAATATTGAAGGGGAAGACTCAAGGTCTGGATTGTCTGGTCAGCAGAAAGCGGAAGTCTATGGAATCATGAGGAGACAGGGTGTCACTTTTGATGAGGCGAGGAGGTTGTACACTGAGAGGCAGTTTGCTGCTGCGGGGATTGGGCCGGATGGGAGGCCGTTGGATAAGAAGGCTGTGGTGTTTTCTTAGGGTTCTTCTCTTTTGGGATTTTCTTTATGGGGAAGGGGCATTTGCTGTGACGGAGCTGGATGAGCCTTGATGGCGCGGAATCAGGAGCATTTTGGGCCACATGTACAGTGCATATTCATTTATCGGCAGGGCATAGCAAGTGCAGCTTAAGTGCCAAGCTAGGTAGAAAGCGCGCGTACTGCTACATCTATCACTCACAAAGAGGATGAGTGCACTAGTCAAGATCAACCTCCCTACGATCGGTCTCTCTTCGTGAACTGATCGAATCTGTCCCGAATGCCGAAGTGCGGCATGCTTGGCTTTCCTCTCAACTCTTGGAAGTCCGGCATCAGAGACATTCTCTTTTCCCTGGGCGCACCTGTAGTATCCGTGTAGACCTTCTCCAACAGCTCCGCGCCCTTGATCTTGTCCACTTTCTCGAAGCGCGTCTGACTCTTAGATGAGTCAAAGAACTCTTCACCCTTGCCTTCGGCGGCCAGCATCATCAAGTCAGTCGTCTGGCGAATGGAGGTGAGGCTCTCGAGAAGGACCGGAGCTTCTGGAAGCGCTTCTACGAAGTCGACAAGATCATCGACGTCGAGCTTGAATGCCGTCGCAGCTTGTGGTGAAATGTGACGCACACTTGGGTCGAGTGGCAGTCGGAGGAGCGAATCGCTAATGTGATTCAGAGCCTCGAAGTAGATGAGCTCCTTGATCTGCTCGGGCAGGCCGAGGAGGACGGAGCTCATGATGTTGGACAAATACCTCGTCAGTTCTTGTATGTAAGGACTAGCGGTATCGGGCGTGTAGGTGCTTGTCCATTCGTACTCTGCAGTGTCGATCAGGTCATCGATCTTGCTGTTGACGAGCTCAAAGATGCGCTTTTCGGCACGCTTCTTCGCTGAATTGAACTGGCCGGTGGCGTTAAGCTTGATCGGGCCTGCTGCACTGCTGCTTGATCTCGCTTCAACAAGAAGACCCTCGAGATCTGTGCACGCCTGCTCGAAATGATCGAGGTTGGTGAGGATTTGCACGATCTGACCAGGATACTGCGAGGAAAGGCGGTCTACTAGACTGCGGCAGACCTTGTCGACCAGCAATTCGTCCAGGCTCTCTTTCAGCGTCTTGTCGATGACTGTGGTGTGGCGGAAGTGGTCGTCGGAGAACAGGTAGATCTGATTCAAGAAGTTGCGGATGTCAATGCAGACGAGCGGGTACATCTGGCTGAAAGGCAGAACACATGGATAGGTCAATTCCTCGGCATTCTCCTGCCCAGCAGGTGGCGTGTACCAGGACACCGAGATGACTTTGGTGTATTCGTCTGCGTTGTTGATTGGCATTGGCATATAGTCGTCAGTGCTGACAATCTGTGATCGCGTTAGATAAAAGCCTTGTGTGAAAGCTCTCGCACTCACCTCTTGAAAGTCGTCACTGAATCGTCTCTTCAGCAATGAGCTGTACTTATCAAAGAGAGTCAACAGAAGTCCGTCCAGACTGGCAACAGAATAACCCCAACTGTCCATGGTCTGTATGAACAGCGCAATCACGCCCTTGACCTTCAACAGCCGCTCATCGTTGTCCACATGATGCAATGCAGTACTGATGAGTGACACTGAAGACTGGCACATGCTCTCCCACAGTTCGTCAATGTCACTCTGAGAGCGGAAGTTCTCGGTCTTCTGCATCGTGGCCTTCTCCACAATCGCAAAGCCTGCGATGCCCTCAAGCAATCCACTGAGGCTGCTGTTGTCTTCCTCGAGAAGGTTGATTGTCTGCGGGATCAGCAAGTCTTTTTGCCTGCGTCGCGTTGCTGCATAGTCGGCGCGGAACTTCTCGGTCTCTCCGAGCGCATCGTGAATATGCAGGCACTCGAATAGAGGGGAAAAGTCAACCTGAACCTCCTCATTGTTGAGTACGTCGAACTCCTCGTCTTCATCAGCGACTAGCTCCACTGCGGAGTTTAATCCAAAGGACCCGAGATATTCATCCTTCTCGCCGCGCTCCTTCTGTCGGGCGCGTCTCATTTCCGTGTGGTAGAATGCTACCTCGCCAAGAAATTGCGATGTCTCTCGAATGCGATACAGCCACGTGTGCAAGTCCTGAGTAACAGCTTCAGCGATCATGCGTTGTGTAGCTGGTACGGAGCGCTCGATCATTTCCGCGATCTTGTACCTAGTCACCTCGCGTAGATGGACGTTCTGCAGCTCATCGAGAGCGCGAAGTGCGGCGTAGTGATTCTTCTTGCCAAGCAGATCGTGCACTTGGTTGGCCAGACGAAGAACCTCCAAGCAGTCCTTGAGTGCTTGCGTTGCATCGTCAATGTTTTGGCGCACACTTCGCGAGTCAACCAGCGCTTTCTTCTGCTCTGCCAATTTCTCGGTACTGGCCTCGATACTTCTGCTCAGCTGCATGATCTCGGAAGTCAAGTTGACCGTCTCCTCTCGGACAGATTGTAGTTGGTTGACACTGGTGATGAATTCCTGGTGGTTCGAATTACATATGGACTCAATTTGTGCCTCTCGATCTGCCGAGACATGGTTGAGAGCATGGATGAGAGGGGTGACCTGAGTCTGGGTTTCGGCATTCTTGAGCAGTGGGATCAATTGATCAAGATAGTCCGACTCGGACGAGGATAGTATGATCTGTAGCACATGTCAGTCGGCATTGAAGCGATGGCCGCAATATGCGCTTGGCTTGCTTGAGTCGCGGGCCACGAGAATACATCCGAAGCTGCATAGACGTTCCGATCGCTCAGCGAGGGGGTGATTACACACCTGTTGTACTGCACCAGTGAGATCATCGTATTGATCGGCAATAAGCCCAGGCATTGTGCTAGCAGTGGATGGAGCCCTGCCAATTCTGAAACGCGACCTCACCTGCGCTCACCTCGCAGCGCAATCTCCAACACGAACTTCACTGCACCGAGTGTCTTTCTTCTGCGCCTTCCACTCTCACACCAACACACCTCGTGCAAACGCCAAGCCAAGATTGAGCCTCTTCGCCTCTTCGCCTCCAAGATGTCGAGACGTGTCAATGCCGAGAGATCCAGAAGAGCCCAAACGACTGGCACGTGCGCTTTGCAGAGCAGGAACAGCGCGCGATATATTGCGCCTGGTAGCCGGCACGTAATGGCCGAGAGCTGGCGCCCAGTCCCACGGAAGGTTCAAAGCTACGACCTGACCCTCTGCACAGTTAGCAGAGCGCAAGGAGCTGCGATAAGATGGCGCAGGCGATGCTTTGATGCTGCGCTTTCGTCAGCATGAAGCCTATGCGGCGCGAAGCAGACGGAACCATCAAGGCAGCCGCCACGACGCTGCTCGGAGCCGACGTACTCACGGCAGACAATGGACAGAGCTCCTTCACAACGGGATGACCGAATGCACGAGACAAGAAGCTGCCAGAAAGCAGGAATAGATCGCAAACCGAATTTCTGGCGCGCAAACCAAAAGGTGAGGTGTAGAGTGGCGTTCCCAGCCAGTGCCCGGATCACCAATGAGCAATCCCGCCAAGCCTGATGAACGCCTGATCCAAGCTTTGCCAGGGACCCTGCTAGCGCGAAGCCACTCCCGCGCTGGGTCCATTTCTGAGCTCGGGCCTCTATCAAAATCCCATGGGAGCAGGAAGTGAACAAAAGTAGGTGAGTGGAGTCGCTGCATGGTAAGAAATAACTCCAGACGAAAGATACGTCGCATATGAGGCATTCCCATCACTGCTAGCTATTGCGCGCGACGTGCACGCCGTGCTGCACGCTCGCAATCATTGCTTATGGCATTGCTCGCAGCCATGGATTTTGCGAAGAGTGTGGGTGGGTCTTCGAACTCTATCCAGCGGCGTAGAGACGGCGAAGACACCACAATGAAGTGAAGTCTCATCGCTCATGGCTCTTGTGGGCTGCGGCAAATCGGACGAGCAGCGGACGACGAAGAGCTGTCGACTGGTACCAGTTTGGTGCGTGCAAAGCGTCGAGCGCCCAGCGCCGGCGTGAAGGTGCGAAGCGAGTGTGTTTGTCGAGAGGAAGGTGGTGCTGGTGGTGTGGAGATCCCGCAATTCTCTCCCGCTGCCGCACTGAGGTTCAAAATCCCCTCGCCCTCCTCTCTCGCACTTTCCTCCTCTCCTCTTTCACCGCCACACATCGTCCTGAATTGATTGAACCCCCATATTGCCACCTTGGTGACCGCAGACCTCGTGCATCACCTCCCTCCGGGCATCATCCTTCGCTCAGCAGACGGCACCATCACAGGCAGCATCCTCACCCTCGTTGGCTCCAGCCTCCAGCTCATTGACCGCTGACTGGCGTTGGCCGCGATACCCAACACATCCCTTGGGCAGCACAGAAGAGCATAGCACAGCACCGCTAGCCACTCTTGCAGCTTGCACCAGCGCCCCCTGTAAGTGGCACCTGCTCACCGCGCTCCTTGACTGCGAAAAGCTGACACGGGCGCAGCCACCACAGCGACCGTCACCCAGAGACAACATGTCCGCCAACACCTCGAACCACGCCACCGCCGACAAGGGCAAGGGCAAGGCCCCACGCAGCCCGCCGCCGGGTGTCGTCTTCCCACTGCAGCCGTATGTCACCTGTTGCCCTCCCTCACCTCACTGACCACTGCCTGACTTCACCAGACGCAGCCGTGTCCCGAGCGGAGAGAGCACCTCCACTGCTCGTCCAGCTCAGCCAAATGGCGGTGGCAGTGCCGCCATGGCGGATCCCTTCACCTCAGCTGGCCTCACCGCCCGCATGAACAGCATCACGCTCAGCGGCGATTCTCCCAAGTTCGAGCCAGGCAACGTACTCATCAAGCACCTGCTCAGCGGCAGCACCCCAGACGAGGCAGCCGAGGTGCCATCTTCTGCCCCAGGTCCAGTCATCGTCGCCTCGGCAAAGGCCAAGGGCAAGCAACCAGCCAAGGCCGTCGGTCCTCCCCCAGTCGGCAGCATCCCTCGCAAGGTCCACTTCACCACCGACGTGGGCCCCGTCGAGGCTTGTCGCTACCTCAAGGTCTTCAAGATCGAGGACCGAGCTGACTTCGATCGCGGTATCGCTGCCCTGAGTGCTGATGTATGTTGCTGCCCCTTGCTCATGTGGAATCACCCTTGCTGACATCACCGCAGTTCCAATTCCACCTCGATGAGCACGTCTACGACCTCAAGATCTCCGAGCCAAGCAACATGTGCGCGACCTTCACTGCTTGGTTGGTCTTCAACGATCTTGAATCGACACCTGCCTTTCAGAGCCTCTTGGATATCGTTCGGCCGAACTGGAAGTACGAGTGGGTCAGCCACAGCGCCTACGATGGCGCAGTCGGATACCGCATCTACGCCAACAGCACCCAAGCCTACCATTACGACGGCCAATTCGTGTTCGTCTGCCGACCGCTCGCGCCCACCACCGCTGCGGGCCTCGACGAGCTTGAGTCCGGCATCATGCAGCTGGCCTTCGACTACGGCAGAGTCTTCGCCAGCAAGGACATGCCATGGCAGCGTTCCATGGACACGCAATACCGCTTCGAGCTGACTCGTATCACCGATGCTCACGAGGTCCTTAAGAAGATCGATTTCATGAACCCTCACCACTTCAGCGTAAGTACACCCCGCCGCTCATCTGCCATTCACATCACTGACAGCACGTAGCAATTCGCAGTGACTGCTCAGCCGTATGGCGACAATCTGCGCCTTCGCACAGACAACGATGACCTTCTCCACGTCACCTGCAGCCCAACTGGCCGCACTGCTTGGTCCACCGGCAGCAATGGTGTACCTCGTCCACGCCCACCACCAAACGTCGTGCCAAAGGTGCCGGAGCCTTACTGTTACCGCAACCGCTACGAGATCGACAGCGCCAACTCGTACCAGCAGGCAGACCCATTCGTGTCTTCCTCGATGGCTCAAGCCGGCCCGAGCACCCACCCAAACCAAGGCGGCCTGTATCGCCCACCGCAGCGTCGTGGAGACTCCGCTCCCAATGGCCAGCCGCTGCGCAACCGCCAGCTTGGCCGTCGCGACGACACTGCTGGTGAGGGCTCTGAGTCTCAGGCAGTTGTTCTAGACCGTATTGTCAGCGGCCAGGACGTTCGCACCACCCTCATGATGCGCAACATTCCAAACAGCTGGACCTTCCGTGAGCTGAAGCGTCGCGTCGACCAAGTTGCCAAGGATGAGTACGACTTCTCGTACTTACGCATCGACTTTGAGAAGAACACCAACGTCGGCTACGGCTTCATCAACCTCATCAGCCCATCTGCCACGGCCCAGTTCGTCGAGAACATCCAAGGCACCGAGTGGTCGCCAGGCTCGCACCCGCGCAAGAACGTGCAGTTGTCGTATGCTGCCGTGCAAGGTATCGATTGCATCATTGACAAGTTCCGCAACTCGTCGATCATGTCGGAGTTCCCTGACTACCGCCCAAAGTTGTGGTACACCCCATTCGACGCTCCTCACCCTGCTGCTGTCGGCACTGAGAAGCCATTCCCACCGTCGAACAACATGACCAAGAACCAGCGCTCGCACGATAACGCGAGCAGCATTGGCCTGTTCCCGCCACAGCACCGGCGTCAGTACGGTGACCGCTCTCGCCGCTCCCAGTATGATCGCGGCACCCAACACCAAATGACCGAGGAGGCTCTGTACTCAGCTCCGGCTTACGGCTACGAAAATTACACTGCCGCTCCAACCCAGCAGTACCTTCAGCCACCAATGCCGATGGCACAATACCCAGCGTTCATGCAGTACATGCCAACTTATGGTCCGGGCCCTTACGTCTACAACCCGGCGCCATACTACCCACCTCAGCCGATGCAGTTCGGCGGGCAGTACATGCTACCAACGGCACCTCAAGGCTGGACACACCCGCCGCCACCACAGGCCTTCGGCACTGCCTATGCAGGCAACCCACAGCAAGTCCCACGCGTCATCGTTGGCGGCTACCAACAGGTCCCACCACCTGCCACCAACCAGGGCACCGTTGCTGAGGCCGAGACCGAGGAGGTCGAGGCAAGCAGCCGCTAAAGGGAGCACTTCTCTGACCTTGTTGTCCGCACACATGCGTCTGTGACTTTCTGTTCACGTACACGCGTCTCTGATTTTCTGTTCGCACACTAGCAGCTGGGATGACACACTCAGCGGCGACCAATGCCGCCGAGTGAAAGAGCTTTTAAGTAGACATCCGTAATAATGACATCCACTTGACCTTCGCTTTTTGTGCACTCCAGTCTCTACTTCTCTTCATGCGAGCTTGCTGTCGATTGCCCGATCGTTTAGAGTCATCCACTGTCGCCGTCGCTGAGTCAGTCAAAAATTGCGTAGCGTCTCCAAGCTTTGAGCCACCTCGCTGCCGTCGATGGTACGGACGGGTCGAGATCTCGAGTCGTCTTGGTGGAGTCTTGTTGAGCCCATTCCCCATCTCTACGAATGAGAGACGCCGCAATGCCAATAATGCTCCGAATTGGTGGCGTTTTGATTTGTCCGTATTCAAGAGTCAGTGCCGACAAGGCCCTCCTTCCATGGGTAAGAGCTACTACAATGGCAACACTGTTCCATATTGTTCGCGTTTTTGGTTGATGCTGGCTTTAGAGCAAGGATTAGAATGACCACTGCCTCTGTTCATGGGAAGCCATTCAATGCTACCAGTGCTCCAAATTGCCTGCATTATGGTCTGTCTCGGCCTCGGAGCCAGCGCGAGTCTCGCTGCTGCTTCTGTGGATGAGGATCCGCCTATGCTAACGCTGCTCCAAGTTGTCGGTGCGGTATATTGTACCGGTTTTGGAAGCAGCAGCGAGCCGCTCGCTGCGTCTCGACAGGCGGCTCCATTCAATGCCGACAGTGCTCCAGACCGCCGACATGGTATAGTGTACCAGTTTCGGGATCAGCGCTGATTGGATCGCTGCTTCTGCATATGGGAGAAAAGTGCAATGCCAACGAAGCTTCAGCCTGCTTGGACGTCAGTCCATCCTGACTTTGGAGCCAAGGCGGGCTTGGGTACTGCTTCCGTGACTCGGGCTCTATTCAAGGCTGCTAGCGATCTGGATCGCTGGTGTCTTAGTCTAGCAAGGGCTTGGAGTCAATGCGGGCAGGAACTTGCTGTCGGATGACAACCTCTTCAGAAGGTTCAGCCCAGAGCTGTTACTTCGAGGTATAATTCGGCTGGGCAAGAGTATATGTCGACATGAGCGAGCCAAGTTCCGGTGCTCCAGTATTATTGGGCCCGCTGAGATGCTTCCACTGCGATTCATGTCGTTGGGCCATCATTCAGAGGGACGGCTTGAAGTTTGACTGACTCGAAGATTAGAGCCCGTCACAGATCTGAGTTTCGTATTCGTTCCACGTGGGAGTCGCATTGCCCTTCCGCGCTCTGGATGCTTCGAACTCTCACTAACCTTACGACGAAAGCATGGCTTGAGATGAACATGCTTCTGTTGGTATTGATGTTATGGAAGCTGGTGTCGCTCTAGATGAACCGAAGTAGGTATTCGTTGTGTTATCGGAATCGATGAGCTATGTCGTATCTCTATGTTGCTTGATGTTGTAGCGCCTCTGGTGATTCGGACGCCTCGAGATCTCCGTGGATTCTCAATTGAGGTGGTGGCTAGAGATGGCAGTACTGCTTTCGAGTATGATGTAGTGAAGTCGATGTTGCTCTTGCTCGTTCAAGTACAGTGAGTCCAAGATATGTTCCTCCGTTCAGGAAGGATGTATCTTCGGCAGTCGTGCAGTCGTGCAGTTGTGCAATCAGGGGATTATCGACTCTATTAATACCGGCACAACGATATTAATGCTCTCATCTGGTTCGACGTTCTGTTCTTCGTTTGCTTGAGACAGGCTGGAACGCTGCATGTCTCGACTGCTTGGCGAGCTGATTCCTACTCGCAATGGGGTGGTGGTGTTGGCAGTCCATCATATCAAAGGGTGTGGCTGCGTGATCTCGTCGCAGCTGGAATCCTCGCTCCCTTCAAGCAGAGCTGCAGGTACAAGTACATCGAGCAGAGCCAGCGCCGGAGACAAAGCAGATGCATGGGCTTGGTTGTGCATCACGCAATACTGGAGTCCACGCGTGAGAGAGAGGTATGCCATGATGTCCAACCCATGAAGGTTGGTATCACCGTAGAACCGTCCGAATCCTTGTTAACGATGTGGTAGATTCGTGGTTCGATGTCGTGTCCTTTCCTCTCAAGGTTGTTCGGATCGGCCGCACTGGGCTTTCAAGCAGGGAATCTTGACCGGCAAGTGAGGAGGCTGAGGAGTTTCTGCGGAATTAGCACCATGTCATTGATTGAACAAACAATATTCATTGCTAGCGCTCGCGCTCGAACAACCATCCTCGCCATGATGGCCTCCACCTTCCACATGAGCTTGGTGTCATCTACATCGTGGTCCGACAGGTGGCCACTGGTGTTTGCCGAGCTGCAACGATCGTAAGGTGAACGCAGCCGACAGTTTCTTGCCCCAGGAAGCACAACGCTAAGCTGTTCTTAAGTGCCTCCAGCGTGACCGATGATAGTCCAGCCGGTGTTCATGTCCTGGACGACCCTCAAAGCAGCGGAGAGGAGGTCTCTTGAATGATGGAAGGGGCTTTATTCATACCGGTCTGCTCTAGTCATCATTGCTGAGATTGAGCAGATTCGGAAGAAAGTACATGTATGGTCGATCGGCCAGTGTAGTTCGATCGATAGGTAGGGGCGATGGGACTTCGTCGGGCTCGAAAAGAGGTGGGCCAGAATCGGATTGGCTGTTCGGTGTGTGAGCGTCCTTGTAGATTGATGCAATGCCTCGATGACCCACATCCGTCGGGGCAGTATGACGTTAGTTTGCGTTGCTCAGAGAGGCAATGCTTCTTTTATCTCTTCCGAGAATGTGCTTCAGCCATGAGAGCTTAGGACAGACAGGGTTGTTTGGCTGCGACTCGACGGTGATACTTGATGCTCTTTCTGCCCGGTTTCTGGTGCTGAGTCGCTGCACAGTGGAACCGTCGCTTCAATGTGGTCAAATCATCTTCCCTTGGTCAATATGAATCGTTGTGCAGTGATAGATCTCGTTGCCATTTCGTTCATAGGTCTGACGCTATCGAGGAGACTTTATCGTTGTCGAATACCAGTACTTGGAGCTCTGAGCGAAGGATCAGCGTCTATGTCCATGCTTGACAGAAGAGGATAATGTGATGGCATCGAAGGACTATGGGCATTGGCAGCTTCTCCCTCTTGGAATGATTCCTCGTCGAGACGGACAAGAATTTTCTATTGCAAGATAACCTGGGCAACGATGTAGTATTAGCAGTTTCCCCTGGATCGGTCGTTGAGCCTGCGATCGAGGTTATTGTTCTGATGAGCCAGGCAACAGCAGCGAATATTGGTCTGAAGAAGTCTCGAATTTCGTCGGCATTAGCGGAACCAACTTGTATATGTAAAGGTCTCGAATGAAAATTCTGTGTGTTTTCGTGATCAATGAACGACGGCACTTGGCGTTCATTCATTCGCCACCGTGTTAGCAGCACTTCACTCAGCCTGAATTT
This sequence comes from Cercospora citrullina, assembly GCA_013365195.1. Taxonomy (NCBI): domain Eukaryota; kingdom Fungi; phylum Ascomycota; class Dothideomycetes; order Mycosphaerellales; family Mycosphaerellaceae; genus Cercospora; species Cercospora citrullina. Next base: position 254,945 of record JAASFF010000511.1, on the reverse strand, counting down.
GCCACTCGGGAAGCCGGTACACTTGGAGCTAGCACACCGGATCAGTTCTGTTCATCTTCGTTGATTGTCCGGATACACTGTAAGGCCATAGGAGACGATAGGATGTCGTTCGATAGATAATTGGAGCTTGGAATTGTCGTGCTGCATGCAACCGAGCGTGCTGGCCATATGATGAATGTTTTCCGATCGTGGCAGCACGAGTCACGGAAAATACAACCCTGCCATTCTGGACAGGTTGTCTCTGGTCTTCATTGTTTCCGGCCCACGGCTGGGAGCTTCAATGATATCCGAGGTAGGAAGCAGCACGAACGAAGGTGCCAGAGTGAAGATCGGTCCCTGAACGATTATTGCAACAGGCTCAGAGGCGCTGACATTTTCCGAATGGTCCCCTACGACTCATCAAGCTCGTTTGCAGGACTATTCCGGAAGTGGAGATTCTCTGCATCAGATATCCATGAGTGAAGATGTCGAGTGAAGAGGCAAGAGGCTAGGATACTCAAAAATACTCTCTTGCCGATGTCACCCGTCTCCATCCGACCTCGTCCGCAGCCTTTACAGAGCCTTCGATTGAGGCTTCATTCATCTTGATATGAATAACGCCATTCTGAACTGAGTGAGCTGCGATGCGGTGGCCACTCACGCGTCGAGATTGAACGCGTGTTTGTGGTTACCAGCAAAGTCTCGGCGGAACCAGAACCTCGACTTTCCGCGTTTCTCCATCCCTCCTCTCTTGTGCAACGTCACCTCTTCAACAATGCACATCTGTCACTACGCTATCAGCATCGGCGCCGAATCGAGATGAAGTCGTCGACGTACTGACTGTTGCAGAAACGAAGCCGCAATGGCGCGTCCGAGTCGCGTCCAGACCGCAACGCTCACGTTCGCGAATCTCCTGCTCCCTGTAGCCGTCCTCGTCTTCGCCAGCGGATTCTTCCCCTATAAACCTGTCCTGCCTGGCCTTGCCAAATTTGAAGATGCGCGGAATGATGGAACAGTAGAGGGCAGCGTGGGTCATGATGGGCGGCCAAACGCGCCATTCGACAAAGTCATCTTCATGGTCGTAGACGCGCTGCGAAGCGACTTCGTCTACGGCCATGACAGCGCCATGACTTTCACGCAGAGGTACCTGCCACTCTCTCCAGACACAGCAGCAGACGCTCACTGATGCCATCCAGCCTCATCCGCTCCGGCGCCGCGATACCCTTCACCGCGCACGCAACACCGCCTACAGTAACCATGCCACGCGTCAAAGCCCTCACCACAGGCTCCGTACCTTCTTTCCTCGATTTGATCCTCAACTTCGCCGAATCGGACACGACATCTTCTCTCGCGACTCAAGACACTTGGCTCGCGCAGATTAAAGCTCGCGGCGGAAACATCGTCTTCTACGGCGACGATACCTGGCTAAAATTATTCCCTGATAACTCCACGAATCCGGAAGAACCGCCGTTCTTCCTTCGGAGCGATGGAACCAGTAGCTTTTTCGTTTCGGTCAGTAGTAGCTCTCCTGCTCCTGGGCCGAGTATAGTCCCCTTCCTTGTCCTGCTTGTTTGCTGTCTTTCATTTCCTGTAGAAGTCCATAGGCTGAGTATCGAATATTTGCATCAAAACAGGATTTCACAGAAGTTGATCTCAACGTGACGAGACATGTTCCGCAAGAGCTTGGTCGCGCTGCTGACTGGGATGCCATGATTATGCATTACTTGGGGTTGGACCATATTGGGCATAAGACGGGACCGCTGGGACCAAATATGCTGCCGAAGCAAGAGGAGATGGATGGAATTGTGAATATCATCTTTCGGGCGATGGAAGAGGAGGAAGGGGACTTGCAAAATGCGGTCTTGGTTCTTGCCGGCGATCATGGCATGAATGCTGGTGGCAATCATGGAGGGAGTGGACCGGGAGAGACGGAGCCTGCGCTAGTGTTCGTGAGTCCGAAGCTGAGAGGACGGAGGGAGAAGAGAAGGTATGAGTGTCCGACAATGCCGAAAGAGGGCACAGAGTTCCACTATTACACGAAGGTCGAGCAGAGCGATTTCGTACCTACGTTGGCAGGGTTGCTTGGACTGCCGATCTCGAGGAATAGTCTGGGTGTGAGCATTCCGGAGATGGAAGGGATGTTCACGGAGATGGAGAAGTTTGAGCATCTGAAGAGAAATGCGGAGCAGATCTTGCAAATTGTTGTGGCGACGTATGGGGAGAAGAGCTGGGACGAGACGGTGGGGATTATGCAGACCTTGCTGATGTCGAGCAAGACGCCTGAGAATTTTGCTAGGACCGGGAAGATGTGCGAAGAGGCGGACGGAGAAAAGAAGTTGGCTTGTCTCTGGGCGAGCTGCAGGTCACATCTGCGAGGTGTCATGGCTCAGTCTTCCGATGCGGATTTGCAACAAGCACAAGAGCGACTTCGGAAATTTCTGCTGGGCGCGCAGGACGAGTTGAGTGGCACGGCTTCGTCCTACAACATTCCTCGCATGGTTATCGGCATGGCGCTCACGGCCTCCATCATCGGCCTTGCGGTATCGTCTTTCCCCCAACTCTGGCCGGTCTCTTCTGCGGGGGTCTTCTTCGCACTGGTCAGCTTGCTCTACGGCATCATGATGTTCGCGTCCTCATATGTCGAGGAGGAACAGCACTTCTGGTATTGGCTAACGCCGGCTTGGCTCGCCGCCCTTACAATCACTCGGCTTCCGAACTTCACGACATTGACGGGCCGACTACGTCTCTTGGCTGCCGTTTTTTCACTCCTTGCCGTGCATCGGCTGAGCGTAAGATGGAACCAGACGGGACAAAAATTTTCTGGTGCCGACGATATTGTTCACACGTTATTTCCAGAACACCACGTGGTAATGTGGGTGCTCATTCTGGCCACCTATGCTTACCAAGGATTTTCGCTAGTCACGAGAAGCTTTGCGGGATTGATGGGAGCTGAAGTTGCGGTTCCACTCGCAGTGATATGCGTTTTGCCGGGCATCGTATTTAAGTTGAACTTCACCCAAGCGGATGCGCCGGAGTTGGTGAGAGGTTTGGCGAACGGGATTCGAGCGGTTACGCAAACTGTGGACTTGGTGGTCCAAGCGAGAGTTGCCTTTGGTGTGCTGGGGGCGGGATTGCTGGTGGTGATCGTATTGGCGCTTATGTCGTGGAGGGAGAGTGTAAGGCAGCAGGACCAGGTGGGAAGGTTACCAAGCTTGGCGGAGCGGTGCCATGGTCTGCTGAGTCTCTTCTTGATGATGCAGACCAGAGCACCGAATGTGGCCTTGATATTGGGTTGGGAGCTGCAGAGAGAAGCTTTGGCATATCTCCTGAAGAGGCAGGACGGGGCGAAGAAGACGGGTGGGAGAAAGGCTTCATCGAACATCACCGCCATTGCGACCTCTGTCCTCCTTTGCAGTCATGTCGCGTATTTCTGCGCTGGAGGGAGCAACTCGATTTCTTCTATTGATCTGAGCAATGCCTACAATGGCGTGGCGGACTACAACATCCTCGCTGTGGGAATCTTGCTCTTTGCATCGAACTGGACTGGGGCTATCTGGTGGTGCAGCGCAGCAAACCTGCTACTCTCGAGCCATGAACTGAACGCGAAGCCCTCACTGTTCGCTGCTTCGAGAAGCACGGAAGAGAAGAAGAAGGATGGAAGCTGGATCGATGCCGAACGCAGGCGTCTTCATGAGGAGAGCTTGAAGACTGTCATGGGTGCAGAGAAGTCCGCTTCTTCGAGATTGGCGAACGCTGGCGAGGTGGACCGCGCATGGGACTGGCAAGTCTACTTGTCTCACATGACAACTTTTATTGCCATGTCTCTACTCGCTGTCATGGCGAGTTGTACGGCGCTGAGGACGCACTTGTTCATATGGACAGTGTTTAGTCCGAAGTACTTGTACGCGATGGCGTGGAGTATTGGGTGGCACTTGGTCATCAACGTCGGCTTTGGGAGCTTACTGAGGAGTTTGAAGAACGTGGCGTAGAAATGACATAGATATATAGCCTTGCAAAAGGAGCGGGAGTAATCGCATATGTCCATCAAGAACTCGCGAATATCTTCTTGTGACCATGCAAGTGATTCTGAGGCAGCTAGACTTACCTACGTGCTTTCAAATGAATGCCTCTATCTACCCTTCTTGCCAGACACTACCTCTTCCAAAGCTTCGTCGTGATACCCTGCTCTAGCATCGGTTATTGATCAAGCTTGAGCACCGATACCAGGCGGGAACACCAGAATAGCATAACTATCAGAGAGTCGTAAAATATGCACACGGGATTCCGGAATTGACATTTGAGGGCATATTCTCTGCTTGTTCTTGCTCGCAGGGGTCCCATCAGTTGTTGGTCGTGTAACCCTAAGGGCTTGGCATAAGCGAGATGTGGCAACGACATGCTCTGTAGACAGTGTAGAGACATCCAAAGGCTCAAGTTGATCACAAGGCGCTGTAAAGGGTCTAAGCGACTTTAATTCGACTACCACATACTCGTATCGCGCGTGTAAGCCCGAAATGACTTCTACTTTCGCCTGGCAATCGGGCTTCCTCAGCATGAGAGGAATGAATTTGGCACATGAATCCAGCGAGATCTGGTACAACGACTTCGAGAGGCTGCGAGTGCTTCATCTCGATATCGAACGCGCTTGGCCACTATGAGCGTGACCTGTTCGGCGAATATCGGCAGGCCCTTGGTCACAATGTGCCTCCAGACCAACAACGGCATATTACTCTCGGAAGAGTGAGGCGTACTGTCTGCTAGTCCTGGTGCGTGAATCCCACATCGTCACCGGAACCCATTGAGATTAGTCGTGCCTGCATACCTTGCGCCAGCTTGCTCATTTCTGGAGGCAGATTCGAGAAGTCGGCCTTGGATGCCCAGGTGCCGATTCCGTGCTGAAGAATATTGCGAGCACGTTCTGGATCGGACTTGGTGATGCCCATGCTACCGTGCACTACGATCTGATTATTAGCAAATGCGAGATTGACAAGTAGTGAATGGCACACACAGGTCATTCGCTCCGTACTACTGTTATACACGCCTCGATGGAGTATGTTATTGTTGTAAAAGACGATGTCTCCTGGACTCATTTTCACTGCTAACTGCCCTGGCATATTATCCTCGAATGGGTCAGCGCCTCGCTCCATATCAGTTCGTGCTCGTTTATGTGAACCTGGTACTACAACGAGCGAGCTGTCATCGTAGAGGGCAAGATTCCATTGTGCGTGGATGATAGGTTCCTGCAAATGCCGCAGCTCTTCTTCTGCTGATGCTTGCGGTCCGATGTTGTCTCGGTGCCACCGCAGCGCAAAGTCATGATCTGGCCTGCAGAGCATATTGTACAGCTCGAGCACCAAATCGTCTCTGCGACATTCTAGCAGGTCTAGAACCACGCCGACCACTTTCTCGTGAAAGTATGACTCTGCGAATAGGTCGCGGGCTGGCATGTCAGGATGCAGGAGATGCTGCACTCCCCATATACCATTCTGCTGTGCATCTTCCGCATTCCATGGCGGAAATTGCTTCGGCAAAGTCCTCACGTACGGCCACTCTCCTTTTCGGGCTTTGTGGACAGCGTGCTGACACGCGGCACGGTAACGCTCGAGCTCGTCGGGAGACAGGACTTGTGGTATGCGCACGAAACCGTCCCGCTCCAGCGACGCGCGAAGCTGTGCTGGCGTCATGGTTGACGCCATGCTCTGGGCTTTGTGATGCCGAGTCAGGTGTCGGAGGCCGTGAACGAACGTGCAGACAAAGGCGGCGTCGTGTTGTCAATGTCGGCAGAAGAGCGGCGCAGCGGCTGAGACATCCAGCGTCATCTTTTGGGCCCTAAGCAACCACCCTCGCCCACGCCTGTCAACCCGGCGCGACTCACACATATCGTCCTCGAGTGCGACCTCTTGCGCAAAGACTCGACCTCTCTTGAGCTGCGCCTCTTCACTCTCCCGCCCTATTCTCCCCATTCACGCCAATGTCTACTTTCGCCGCACAATCACAATCACAACCGCACATCACACTACAACCGCCTCACGTACCTTGGAAGCGCTACATTACCTAGCCCACTGGATCGCAACCACCGACCACCCTTTCCCTTGCGACACTAGTCCGACCGCGACTTTTCATTACGACCTTCACACACTGCGCTATGGCAGACTTGACCTACATGAGCGACTCGCCCGCGCCGACTGCGCCTGGCGCTCAGCAAGGACGACAACAGACCACGCCTTCCCAACCGAAGCGCAATAATCGCAACCGCAAGAACAATCAGCAACCACAAACCGACGGCGCTGTTTCCGATGGCGCCCTCATCAACCCTGCTGCGTCTCCGCGACACAGAAACAACAGCAATAAGCCGCGGCAGAGCAGCGCGGCGCAAGGACGACAACAGCAGGAAAATATGGGCCAAGGTAATACGCAAAAAGGGCGACCGATTTCTTATGCTGGCGGGCGAGTTCCAGCGACACCTGCGAAAGAGCAAGCATATGCTGGGCCGACCTTTCAAGCTTCGCCAGCTGCTTCTGCACTACCCATGCCCAAATTCTCCAAGTCAGTGCCAAATGCTGCAGTGCGTGGCTCTCTGTCCGCGAGACTGGCGGCCGAAAAGACCTCCGACGGCGAGCAGTCATCTCCCGAGGCGGACATCGTTGCGCCTGTCCCCGCTCCTAAGGAAGTGTTCAATTCTCCTTTAGACCTGTTCTTCAAGGCGGATCGAGAAGAGAAAGCGCGAAGCGCAAGCCAGTCAGAAGCGCAAAGTCCACAACCGCCTTCTACAGAACCTCGAAATTCATTCGCACAGGCAGGACGCAGCGCCTTCCTCGACGAGCTGGACCGCGAGTCGGCCATGCCCAGTCCGCGCACCGTGGCCCCCAACAACGGCAGGCCACCTCTGAGCCACCGAGCAGTGTCTTCTCCTGGCATTGCGCAACAGCAAGCGGATTCTGTTGAGCAGGAGAGGCAGGCTAAGACGCAGAATCTGAAGGACATGCTGTTCTCGGCCGCCATCAGACCCTCCAATCAGCCTAGTACCCAGTCACGAACACCGTCCGGATCGAACACGCCTAACAGTAACTTCCACTCTCCATCTCCCTTCAACCAAACTGGACACTTCTCACAATCTCGATCCAGTTCCGGTCCTTCGACCCCTCAGCCGCATTACGATCAACAGCAACTAGACAACTACTCTTTGCACTACGGCAACCGAAACCTATCGCCTTTGTTCAAGGCGTCACGAAACGATACACCTCAGCGTCCTTCCTCTTTGCGTCAGGAGATGGCCAGCGATACCTCATCTAATGCAGACTCGGCGGTGGGACTCGGCGATCCATACAGTCCTAACACTTTTGCACGTAATTACCTCAACCACACGGCACGCACCGCGGGGCCGGTGGAGATGCCTCAACTTCCTTTCAACAATCATCCTGCTGCTTTTCGCGGTCCTACCATCGGTCCTTCTACTCAACCTGTAAATGCACAGCACGGCGTTCCGGAGCAAGCTGCCAATACCAACAGCAGCGCACCACGCGGTAACGAATTACGAGACATGAGCGCGGAGTCGGCGGAATTACGACGTATGCTCAAGATCTTTTGATATCATCTTTGGGCATATTGGGTCTTGTGTTCAGGCGTTTTCATCTATTTAAGAGCATAGCGAGGAGTTTTTGGCGACTTGTCATTGTTTGCAGCATTGTGGCTTTGTGAGCCGTTCTCTGGGGGTGGGATATTCGGTCACATTCTGAATGACTGGCAATGTCATCTTGGTGGAGGGTTCGCGCTGCATATCTGCACGCATGCGGCGCTTTGGAGGACGAGAAACTGGGCACGCTCGCTGATGAATTGATTGAAGCACGAGTCACAGGACAACCACTCGCTTGAGCTCTCTCGTATGTCAGAGTGGAATGAGCACTACTTGAGAGTAGTTGCTCGGTGGAATTGGAAGTAGATAGAAGACCAACTCTTGTCACTCTCTCATATTTCTCACATGTGCCGCTTTCGTGTTACCGTCCTATGCTCGAGCGTTTGCAAGGTGCTTCTCAGAACAAACTGAGCCACGGGCCAACCTATCCACCACATGCATCCTCTGTATTCAACGAATATGTCTGCGACTTTGTGTAATCCATTCCGAGTCTCAACTTCACCCATGTGAAGGTCTCTTCAATTGTGCACCCACGTGCGGTCGTGATTCTGCCTGATCGGCTCTTCGGCGGCCGCTTCCGAACGTCGATTCTCGCGGGCATGGCCTGGAGCTTTCTGCAGTCATCCGAGCGGCTTTCTCAAAGACAAACAACTGCTCTCGGAAGTGATTCGCACCGAGTCTCACTCCACGACGGCTAGCGACTTCTCATTCTCTTCCTCGGATCAGCGTCACACGGAAACTTGCTGCGCTGCGAGGGTTCCGACTGCGCTGCGATCGAGGACTCCGACTCATTGAAGTTCCCCCACCGCGCCACTTCGGCCGTGCCCTGGGCGAGACATGCCGCAAATCGCGAAACTCAATCGCTAGTATGGACGCCAACGCTGCGGTCGTGGCTCCGAAGAGTATGGAGGAGGTTGAGCAGGTGAGTGTTCATTGCTTGAGTTCAGACCTGGTGGAGTCCGCCATCATCGGCTTTGAACACTTTGCTAATAAATTTATCCTTCACAGCTCGTCAAACGATTCTATCAACCCGGGACTCCGAAACTCATCGCACAAATCGACGACCAACTCAAGCTCCTTCAGCACTCCAACGAGGGCTGGCAACTCGCAGACGCTCTGCTTGCTTCGCAAGACCAGAATGTTCGGTTCTTCGCCGCCTTGACGTTCCAGGTCAAACTCAACAATGATGGGTCAGTCTTTCCTCTCAAGAAATCCGACCCTGAGATGAGGTGTTGTTTCGGTCAGTGGGAAATGTTCTTTTGCTCATACGTTTTCTTCTTCTTTCTAGGGCCAGATTAGACGCTGCTACGGCGCAGAGTGTTCTTGCACGGCTGATCTCTTGGACTGTGTGTCTTCCCTGGTGTGACTTCACGGAGTCATGGTGAGGTGAGAATTTGTGTTTGGGCTGAGGCTGATTTTGCGCTGTTGTTTTAGGTCAAACTTGATCGTGCCGGAGAGGGCCACATGGTGAGGAAGAAGCTATGTGGCGCTCTAGGAACGTACTTTTTGCAGAGTCCAGTACAATGGGCTCGGCCATTGCTGCATCTTGCGGCATCAATGGCACAATGTGACGTTGTTGAGACAGTATGTGACGCGAGAAGGACCGTGGAGTGAACTATGCTGACTTATGACAGGCCCAGATTTCTGCCTCGCACGATGCCATCAGTCAGTACTTGCCTGTTTTGGCCGAATCACAAATAGTGACCCTACTCTGGCTTGCTGGACAGTTGGCGACCGATGGCGCCAAAGTGGACAGTACCAATGCAGCAGAGGAGGAGGTGCACACTCAAATGGAGACCATCGTGCAGGACGTGAGCAAGATCATTGAGCATGCTATGAGCAGGCCGTCAGCGCCTTATCCCCAACGAATACGGGCTGACTGCCTTGCTTGCTTCCTGAACTGGGTGAACTACGCTCAACCTATGTGGCCAGCGAAACCCGAAGCGCTGGAATACCTCCGCCGATTAATACCAAGTCTTGCTCAGCTCCTGATTGAGCCTGAGCTCGAGCACGACGCAATGGAAGTCTTCCGCGATGTACTGGAAAGCTACACTACGTTCTTCCAGCCGCAGTACATGGAAATCTTGGCCAACATCATCGTTACTCACATTCGTCCACGTCTGATTCAGGCTCTCCAAGATCAAGAGCCTGAAGTAATCTCCATTGCTCAGCTCGTTATAGCATATGGCATCGCGAACATCCAGCAAATTGTGGAGCAACCTGAAAACGAGATGGCGTCAAGAGTGCCTCTATCAATGATCACAGCCATTCTCGAAGCTCCTGGCTACCCAGGAGACGACGACGAAGCCTCGCTGCACAGCATCGAGTTCTGGAATACCTACATTGAGTACGTGAATGAGGTAACGTACTCAAATCCGAGCATCAAGACACCCTTGATCTGGGTCGCCTCTGCGAGGGCGACATGTATGACCCTCATCAATTTGCTCTGGCAGAAGATGCGAACCCCCGATGCTGAGACTGCCAAAGACTGGAGCGATGCCGAATCGGAAGGGTTCAAAGAGTTCCGAATGGATGCTTCAGATCTCATGCTTTCGGTCTACGTCTTCCTCGGTGCGGAAATGCTTCAATCACTGGTCACCATCATCTTGCGTGCCTTGGAGCAACAACAATGGCAGGAGCTGGAAGCCGCGTTGTTCTGCGTTAATAACCTTGCGGACAATGTGCTTGAGGACTCAGACGCGGAGAGCATATTGACACCAGTCTTCCGCTCGTCGCTGTATCGCGTTGTAGGTGACTTCAGTCAGGGTATGCCCACGCAAGCACGGCGGACTGCAGTCGACACACTTGGTTCGTATGGCGCGTACATCGAGAGACATGCAGAATTTCTTCCGGACACACTACGCTTCTTGTTCGCATCTCTGGAGAACCCCGGGCTGTACCTGAGTGCTGCAAAATCTATTGCTGAGCTTTGCTCAACTTGTCGAAGCAGTCTCACGGGCGAACTCGATGGCTTCCTAGCCCAGTACAACAACTTCGCCCGAGGAGAAACGAGTGAGCCGTACACCAACGAAAAAGTCATTGGCGCTATTGCAGCTATAGTGCAGGCGGTCAAGCCAGAAGGTGCCAAAGCGGGACCATTGTCGGCCTTGTTCGATATCATAGATGGCATGGTTGCGAATGCACGCGCGGCGCTGAATACTGAGACGACCGAGGAGCTATGCGTGTCCGCTGTTGATTGTCTGGCCGCCGTTGGTAAGAACATGCAGACAGAAGACGATTCGCCGATAGATCTGTACGACGATGACGCGGCGCCAGCGAACAAGCAAACATACTGGCAGACAGCGGAAGGTGAGACTTTCACGTGTATCTCTGGCTACAGCTTACACTGACTTCGCACAGGTCAAGCAATTCAGCAACGCATTCTGGCCATTTGCCAAAATGTGCTTCAGATTCTACCTCAGAACAGTGAAGTGGTTGAAGGCGTATGCAAAGTGCTCAAGAGTGGTTTTGTCGAAACTGAGCCTGGTCCATTTGTCTTCCCGCCCAGCTACAACATTTCCTTCCTCGAACAATGCACGCCCAACACGCCGAATCTGGAATCGGTCCTGGCAATGATATGTACATTGGTCCAGCAGTACTCTCGAAGCAATCATCCTCGGATCGACGAGGAGATCAACAGGATCTACCGAAAAGTGATATCGTTTGTGCAGCTACTGGGCGAGCCAAATCGGGATCCTGGCGTTGCACAAAGCTGCATCGATGTTTTCAACAGGCTCATTGGACGATATACAAACATTCTCATGGACACCTCTGGAAGTGGCGACGTGGTCGCTCCGATCCTGGACTTCTCCCTCAAAGCGCTCGATGGAAACGACCTGATGCCAAAGCGAGCCGCTTGCAATTTCTGGGCACGTTTGATCAAGCCGGAGGATCAGCCAACTGACGAGGTCGTTCGAACGAGACTCGGACAAGTTGTGGCTGCGTACGGACCGATGCTCGCTCAAGCTCTCATGAACCAAATCAGTGGCAGAGGACAGCGGTCCGAGCTCGAACAGCTGTGTGAGCCTCTCAAAGCTCTGATTACTACGCAGCCGCGGTCAAAGCAGTGGATTGAAACGGCGCTTGCGAATTGCGCTGTGTTGCCGGCTGTCAGTGAGGGCGTTTCGGATTCTGACAGGAGTAGGTTCGTGGCTCAACTCGCGGCCGCTAGGGGCGACACGAGGAGAACGCGGGAGACTGTCAAGCACTTTTACGCTGCTTGTCGAGGAACTGTCCCAAGCTATAGCGCGTAGGACCGCCGTACTCTTGGGGAGCTCGATCAGTAGGAAGGGAAAAGGCATAGCTCGTTTCAATGAGTTAAAGGTCACGGCGATGCGACATTTGCATCAGGTAGATTCGCCGAGTCGCTGGGACGCGTATTTCACTGGGGCGTGCGAGTAGTATTAAAGGCAACAGAGATATCCCACAAAGTGAGCGTTTCGAAAAGTTCAAGTATCTGAATTTGGGGTATCGATCCAACTACTCTCCGCGACGAGCTAGAGACCTGCTTCATCGTCCTTTCTCCGTGGGTATCTCCCCTTCCTCATGCAGTGCAAAGCAAACATACCGTTTCCATGCCCCAGACTCGGCCGTGTATACTCTGCTCCCGTGAACGCCGTTGAACTCCGTTGTCAATATGCTCCTCAAGTGCCTTGCTCTCCTGCTCTATGCCTTTCAACTATGCCATCAAGGCCGCTTCCGCATGGCTCTTTCTCTGTCCTTCCCTTCAGCAGCTCACATAGCTTCAAAAAATG